>CM061532.1:19969194-20042787 GCA_030545055.2 Neoaliturus tenellus | reverse complement strand
ATATGCATACATAAATAACTGTTCCCAATTAAAAATCATATTCGTAGTTTTTAATGGGGATTTAAAAATAATATTTATGTCGTTGAACAGTAAATATGATTCTTTAACGTCATAAAAATTAATTCTATGCATAAATTAAACAAAATATTTCATAAATATTTCGGATATTTATTGCTGGGAACAGTAATTGTGTTCAGTATTTTTTAAGGTAAAAAGGTTATTTGAATAAATTAATCGTCCTTTGGTAGTCATTAAAAGGTAATCATCGTGTGGTAATCTCGCCTGTGATGAAACAGTAATCCAATTTATATTATAAAAGTTTTGTTTAATTACTTAACCATTAACTGTCTTTTGTATTAATTCAGAAACCATTTAAAAGTGATTTCCCGTTACGCTAATTACGGTAGTACTAACGATAAGACCTAAAGCCGGAACCATGTTACTTAATTGGTTTGAGATCCCCAAAGCATAAAAAGCCGTTCGTTCAAACACACATATAATTGAGCATTTTAATGGGTTAAATAAATATTATGTATATGTTTTGAGTAATTTACGGTGACTCTATTACAGAAAACCTAATACTAAATTCCATACTATTCTAATGAAAAATACATGGATAATGGGAAACAAATGACAAATATTATATTTTCAGATGCAAAGGTGAGTTCATTTCTTACACTCAACATATTAAATAATAAACCGACCAATATAAAAAATTTTGACATTACACTAGGTGAATTTAAGTCCAATCTAAAATACAAAATTCAATAATACTAATGTAAGTTTTTCAACCCAGTTTTTTTTAGAATTAAAGTTTTAAAATATGTTAGAATAAATTTTGAGAGAGAGAGAGAGAGAGAGAGAGAGAGAGAGAGAGAGAGAGGGAGAGAGAGAGAGAGAGAGAGAGAGAGAGAGAGAGAGAGAGAGAGAGAGAGAGAGAGAGAAGAGCGTCCGTTCTTAAACAGGTGATCTGCTGTCTCCTGCATTTTCGTAATGTTTTGGGATTTGTAGATAATAGATTTTTCATGAAAGCTTTGGCTATGCTCTTTTGTTAATGTTAAACGATACTATATTTGAATAACAGTGAAAAATACAGAATTACAGAATGTTTTATAACATATTTTTATGTACATTATGACTTGAAATGTGTTTCAAGGCTTGCAATGATTGTAAATTAGATTATCAAAATGTTTTTGCTGACTAAGCAAAAATATTTAGTAGAAATTCTGTAAATGCGCTATTGGTATTTAATTACGTACATGAATGCAAAAAATATTCTCTACCCCAAACTGTTCGAATCTGTAAATTCGATTGTTGGATAAATGCTCGCAATACCGACTGGGGCTGCACCACCTGAGACATGATCTACCTGACTCGTGCGCATGATGGCCAGGGGGTGCGGTGGGGGGGGGGGGGGGTGAGGGGGAGGGTTGGGGTGGGACCGCCAGTCGCCCCGAGTCTCGCCCTCGGACAGGTTCCAACATGCGGTGGTGTCGCCAAGTTTGAAAATGTTCTGGATGTTCAAGCGGTCGCGCTTCACGGACAGCGCGGTGGCTTTCTTCAACAGCATCAACAACAACCACTCTACCGGAAACGCCGCTGGTGAGTACCGGAACCGGAAGGAAGTGCGAATGATAGCGGAAGCTGCGGTGATTAGAAAGGGTAACTTGGGATGAGAAACTTTGACACAGATTTACATAAATCGTCGGGACTCCCAAACATTATATATGAATAAATACGATACGCCTATTTATTAAAATTAAAAAAAATAGTCATAAATAATAAAAAATGAATAGTTTAGGGTCATTTGGATACTGTAGGCCTACTATTATATTTAATAATATCAGTACTAGTTAAATATAACTAATATTCAAACGCTGAAAAAATATATATGGGTTCATTATTTAAATGATGAATCAAAACCAAATTAACCAAAATTAATTGTGTTAATGTATTTTAATAATTTAATTTGGGCTATTTCCTTCTTTACACTGTAACTAACTAATGTATTATGTGAATAAAACTAGTAGTTTACAGCACGGTGTTAACGGTTTATTTTTGCTTATCCTTTCAAAAGTGAAAAATTGATATACTGTAGTATTTGAAGTGTGAATTTTTAACATGAATTGTGAATTTGCTGACAATATTGTTTTTTTCATATTTTTTAACAACGTCAATTGAATTTGGTGCAATCTCGTCCATATGTGAAGGTTATAATGAAAATCTAAACTTTAATTTGTAAGTCCCATTTAGTAGAGTCGCTGATACTTTTCTATAAATGCCATCTGGTACTTGATTTAAAATTTCCATTTTCATTACCTTTTAAATAAACCACATTTAAGGTTGTAAAATTGATCTGTTTTTATGAAACATTTTAAATTAAAAAGTACCCCTGTCACAGCAGACCTAATCCATACAGTACTCAGCCAATTCTTAATGGAACTTCTGATTTTTTATTTTCACCTTAAACACCATAAGATGAGCATTTAAGTTTACTGCCATGGGATCTTGTTAGAAAATTTAGGTAAATACCTAGTTCGTGAAAATAAATATCAAATTTAATAAAGTTCTGGATTTTTCTTTTATTTTACCCATTAATCGCATATGGGATTGAGAATATAGGTTTTCTGAAAGAGGGTTGTGGTGGGTAGTTATAATTTAAACAAGCTCTTTATAGTAATTTTCAAGCTCATTTAGACGGTTTTGTTGAGGTAAATTGAGGACCAAAACGTCATTTTTTACCTTTTTGAACCCCGTTCACGAAACCCGGTTATTATTTTCGCAAACTCCATGCAATATTTCATCATCATAATCATATTTTTCTTTCAACGTACACTCACACATCGATATCTCAACAAACGTTTTTTTGGCTTCCGGGGACTTCAAAATGAAAAAGTAAAACTGTCCCGGGCTTTGGTTTTACCATTACTACTACGGTAATGGCGATTTCCCTATTGGAAAACTCGCAAATTAATAACATTCATAACCTAATATTATCTATTAAAATTGTTAGGGTCGATATAACAATTTTAAAATCAAAATGTTAGATAAAATTGAAAGAAACTAATTCTATCTACTGTGTTAGATTTGAAAACTAACTTCAAAAGTTATTGAAAAGTTGATTGAAATCTATATCAGTTACTTAAAACAGTTTTATTTTAGCGTGAAATGTTTAAAATACAATTATACTACACACAAATTAATATTAACGATGTAAATTGGTGATTGTAAAGACATATTATCATGTTTCAATAAAATAGTGATGGTACTAAAATAGGAGTTTCATCACTAGAACGGAAAGAGGCATATTTCAGAGGTCAGAATCTTAATTTATTTTAATTTTTTTATTCAGAGGCTTTAAGAAAAATCGGTTTATGAACTATCACGAAATTCTAGCTAATTTGAACCTAAAAGAACAACCACAAAATCAAATCATTGGGAAGTTGGAGAATTGTTGATGAACGATGGATAAAATGCCAATATGGTGTAATATTATTTTCACTACAGTTCAATTTTCATTCGAAGTAACTCGGTAAATTATCATGGAGCAAGGTTTTGATCACCACGTACTCTGATAAATAAATGCAGCGCATTGCTCTGCACAGGCCCCCTAGTATCAAACATTGGTACATTAGTACTATCAGTAGTACTTTACATACCATACTGTGCTTGTGAGTGTTGTCTGGGCGCAAACAAGTTTTAATGGGAAATAAGATTATGCAACCTAAAAGTACTTTATTTCTGAGTAAGACAAACAACGTTTTAAACCGTATGTTAGATACCCCTTATGGAAAAGTGGGCTGGTTCCAGATCTGGGTTTATTGGATTTTCAATAATACTTTTAATGATGATCTCACTGATATGTGTTTGAATGCAGTATAGAGTAACTTATCGTAATACTCTTTAAATATTAATGTTCATATACCGTTTCTAACCCTACTGTTGTCTGTTATTTATGATACTCAATAATCACTTTTGTATAGAGCGAAACCAGTTACTGTAACAATTCAGATTTTTTAATTTAATTTGTTAAATCAATTCATTTTTTACAAGTTTGATAGTGAAACAAGATTTTAAGAAATGTGTAGTTTTAATAAAACGGCATATCTATTTATTCTGCATTAAAAAAATTCAATGTTTTTTAGTAGTAAAGAATGTATGTCTTTATATCTGGAAGCCAGATATGGCCAGATCTGGTTTTGGAACATAAAAACCGAATCTGGCCAGATCTGGTTTTAGAACATAAAAACCAAATCTGGCCAGATATGGAAGTTAGATATGGCCAGATCTGGTTTTTACGTTACAAAACCAGATCTGGCCACATCTTGGACTTTTCCATAAGGGATATTACTACTATAAATATTACAGTCAATTTAATTAATTTATAAATGTAGAATAGTCTTTTTATTATTTTAAATTTTTTAATTTTTAATTTTAATTTTTAATTTGTTAGTCTTTTAATTTTTAGTCGTTTATGTGCGATAATTAGCTCCAATCTTAATTTTTACCCTCATCCACTAGGAGGATCAAGTTTCTTATATTCTTATGATGTTTCATAAAAATGCCATTGCAATATATGTGACTCAAGTAATAATAAGTACAATTGTAATTCTTACTGGTTTGATCTAAATTTGATCGTAGTACCGGTATGATCAAAATCGGTAAAAATCTAAAAAGTATTAACACCTTTATTGTAATGATAAACTATACAATGAATAAAGATATTTTCAATCTAAGAAAACCCGCGGGTTTTCTATTTTTCCAGAATCACCCAATGGATGTATAAAAAACTTTGTACACAGGTTTGTTTTACCTACTAGCTGCTTGCTAACTATTAGTTGTGGAAAACTCGTGACCCAACAAAATATTTGGAACTACTGAGTGGATTTTTATTAAAATTTGTATGCTGGTTCATATTACCTTTAATGTGCTCACTTAGAAGACTGACGAGACGGTTTAAAGAACCATGCCACCAAACCGCGAGATTCTGCTACAATACACGAAATAGCGGAAGACACGGACGAATTTTAAAGGAGTTTTGCACACCTGTTTGTTTTAGTAATTTAGCATGGCCTCTTTGCTAACATGTGCTCACTAAGTTTTTAAATATAGTTTTTGAAGTCCTTAGAGCTCTATGCCCTGCCCCGCATTACTTCAAAATTAACTCTTGGGCCTAAAGGGTTGCAATTTAATGTTGACGTTCCTTTTTGCTCATAGATGCTCAGTGATACACTATTTTGCGAATATTGGTTTTTAAGTCCTTTAAGGCTTAGCACAGCTAGGACTTAACTTTGACAATAGGGCATGGGGGGGGAGGGGGTTTAAATTTGACATGGTCGTTTCTCTTTGCTCACAGGTTGTTGCAAAAGGTTTTGCAAAATGCGATGATTGCTCCGGGCTCTGCCCTCAATTTTTCAAAATTATTCTTAAGTTAGAAGATTTCGCTTAACAAATTTTAATATCTATCCAATAAATTCAGCCACAGGCGAAGCCATGACGGGCAATAGCTAGTAACAATTACAATGAACAAAATATTGAACAAGTCAAGAAATTTGTTTATTGATGTTTATTATTCTTATTTAGGCCTATAACTATTACTCCTGTTTATTTAGTTCAGCCAGTAATATTTAACATACAAGACAAACAATAAATGTGCAGGCAAGCTTATTTCTAAAGCAGAAACTAAATAAACAAATGTAACCGGGGGTTTTGGGAGTAAATGCTAGGGAGTACATCCTATTTTCTAGAGATAATGGTACAATTTTAGAGGCAGTCCTCACTTCCTCTTTTATGGCGATGAGAAAGCCTCCAATCAGGGAGCCTTTTAATCAAAACCTCACTCGTAAACTTTATACATTTCTCTCACGTCCCTATTTTCCACACTCGTTTTATATTTTTTGTCTTACGCTGAGATACTAGATTCTTACTGAATCGTTTTAATTTCCGAAGAAAATTGATAAACATATAAGTAAATAGACAATGCAGATGCGAAACTGAAATATTGGGATAGAATATCTTGGTGAGGGGTTTAATAGATTTTTTTTTTAAGAGCATAACAACCTAAAGAAAAATCACACATTCTGACTAAAATTTAAAATTATAAAGTAACAAATCTTTGGATTGCCTTTTTGATCAAACTAATTTTATTGAATCTGTCAAAATATCTTAGGTTTTAGGCTAAGATCTTTTTGGAACACCATCTAAAGTTGTAGTGAAATCATTTACTAAAGTCACACCTCGATGGAATGAGGATAATCTAAGAAGCCCTAATTTATCACAAACTATTGTCTACAGTCTAATGGGGGAAGTACTAGACTCTTTACACTCTTCTATCCAGTATCAATTCACGGTTATTAGAACTTAAACAATTAGTGGTGCTGATAGTTCCAGAGTCATGCTACAATATTAAATAATTAGTTAACGCCAAGAAATAACCATTATTTTGAAAAAATAACTCTCAATCCCAATGAATTTGCAGACCAGGTGAAATGCTTGGCAGGATAACCGCAGTAAACCATGCAAGGTCGTGCCTGGCCGAGACTGCACGGCGAGGGTCGATCAATAGCGTGCAGTATGATGAGGCAGCGGCCGTAGCTCAGTGGTAGAGCTCTGGGTTATAACCCGAAAGGTCCGGGTTCAAATCCCAGCTCAGCGATAAAAAGATCGTTTCGGCCGCTCCCTTGGTTTGTAAGTCACGTTAAGCCGTTGGTGTACCTGCATAGAGGACTAAAAATTGCAGAAAACTCAGGCAAGGAGAACTGTCCATTAATTGCTGATCTTCCTCCACTAAAATAAATACGATTATTATTCTTATTAGCATGATATTATCTCGGAAATGCTCTTACCCAAATATGAAAGTCATTATTTTGACCACGTTAAAAATTAATTTCCTATCATTGGTTAAAAACTTTTATGACAGTAGGTGAACGAAGATTGCAATGTTTATGATTTTGTATGGAATTTAAAAAAAATCATTACGCTGATAATCTATTCTTGAAAAGTAAGTTGAAAAAGATAAAAGTATACATATGATATATGTGTTAATTGTAGTGGATGTGGTTATGTTTGGTAAAATAATTCAGATTTTTTACTTGCTGTACAATAATAATAATCGTGTTCCTTAGTTCAGAGAGATCAGCAATAAAATGACATTCCTCTTACAGAGGTGTGAACTTTTTTATATGAAGGTAGATAAACGGCTTAACGTGACCTCCGAACCACGAACTTAATACTTCTATTCTGTATATACTGATAGGAGGCTAGGTTTGGAACATAGGATACTGGCTTAAGTTTTCCAAATTCCCAATTCCATGAATATAGGCCTATAATTGTTTCGTGGGCTAGCGGTATTTTTTGTTGAAATACATTTGCCTGCGTAATGAGGATTTTATCACTTGTAGACGAATGTGCTCATATCTTTAGTCTGTTTACAGAGTACCATACAATGTGTTCACACATTATATCGTAATGTGTACATTACCATATAATTTGAGATCATTGGCTTCATCCTTAGCAGCAAGAATGTTTCACTATACAGCATTGGGTTAACTTGTGGTAAAGTGTAAACCCCAATAATGTGAAAGTGACAGACTCACTGATAGTGAATTGTAATAGCACCGGTGTATATTTCCAATTGGACTAAGATTATTTTTCATGAACCACTCTTTAGTGATGTCAAACGGGTGCCAAAGGTATGTGCCAGCTAAAGTATAACTCCACTAGAATAGATGGAATGTCGCAAGAAAACATCAACAAACTATTTCATAGTTTCAGATGTTTTTTAAGGAAAAGGATTAGCCCCAGCACCAATCCCTGGTAAAACCAGTTTTTGTGTTTTGCTATGGAATTATAAGATTTATACTAATAACTTCCTTATCTGGAAGTAGCGAGGATTTGTCACTTACTCCCCGTAATTCTAAAACGTTGGGGATTGTGGGGCAAAGTACATTATAAAAAACCTTAAGGTTGATAATCAGCCAGCATCAAGTCCCTAACTTCAAAAGAGTTGAAAATCTTTAAGATATTATACTGAGCCAAAGTGGAGACTGTTACTTAATATTCAACTTATAAATCTATTTTGGGTTCTGCCAGCATGTAGTAACAAATACCTTAGTATAAAAAATTTGGTAAATTCTATAGCTCTCGTAACCTCGTCATAACCCAGTTTTAAGATCATAACTAGTTTTGACAAACAAATCTGGTAAAAGATTCGGCCCCTCCTACAGATGTTTATTACTTTCATGAAAACTGATAGTAGGGCATCCTCCACATATCACAGTACTAGTACTGATATAAACTAAGGGGTGCTCGAAGATTCAAATCGTAAGATATTTCGAAAACTGCTTTTGTAAATTAAACTTAGTCAATATTTTAATTACACGGTAGATTATTAGACTAATTCATTATTACATTAGATTAACTGTTTACATAGAGTTCTCAGTTGTATATAATTATTTTGAACCATTACAAGTTTGGCTATCAAAACATGAATATAAGCTTTCAAAGCACCTCTCTGTGTGTATCATCAGCATAGAACACACTGTACAATGAAGCTGTATGGGACATCAACCGACCGTCTCTGTGTCTCATGTATCCTCATATAATGGAACACTCTCCAACACGACAATCGCCAATTCCCTCTTTGTTCCATGCTACAAATCACTGCCGTGTGGCGATGTTGATTAGCTGGTTGCAACTCTATCTGTGTCCTCCGAGAGTTTGAGCCACCAAAACGGTCGGATATCTCCAATAATTGCGGCAGCCATGCTACAATCATCAGTGGACCATTCGCAATCATTGTTTAATGCTGGTATTAATGCTGTATTAACAAGTTATTGTTACACAAAAGCCATAAAGACCTAGTAAGTATTATTTAAAACAAAAGGTTTTGTACAAATTTTCTATTTGTGTTCAGGTTAACGTAAATCATTATTATAATTAATGCGTGTAATATAAACACGACTAAATTGCGTGGCCATTGATCGAAATAGAGTATAAAGTAGTATTCTCTCCAAAAGATTGCGTCTGGAAAACTACCTCTATACCTCTGTGACATCAACATGACGTAGTGTTTTTTCATAGGGGTACTTTTCCTGGTGGTAGAATTCCGTCAGCTCCTACAGAATAATATTATATTATCATAATAATCAGTTCAAATTTGTAATATTATTAATAAACATTATGCTATAAACATACATATATATATATATAAATACGAGTATTTATGAATACAAATTACTTTGATATGTTTATTTTAAACAATGACTGTATGATATGAAATTGAAATGGAAGATCTGTACTTCTTCGTATCTTTTAAGAGATGCTTTTTCTGGATGGAGTAATAAAATAGGCGTAAGCCGAAATAACAATGGCATTACTTACAACATTGTGTTTGGTAATAACGTAACTGGCATTTCAATGTGAACGATTTTAATATAAATTATAAATAAAATATGAATAAATATAATATTTCTTTGCTTTATATTATTTGTGACATGGTACGACTTATTAATATATGAGTTTTTCTGTTTTTATGAATTGCTGAAATTAAATCTTTGTATTTCTTAGTAACTTACTTTTACTATCATTGGTATGTACATCAGGGAAAAAAACTATTGCTATCAGTTGCAATGTAGCACCTGCTTGGAATAATATGCATGTCATGCAGCTTCTTTAATACTTGCTAATAATTAATAATTTATCCTCGCCTCCTTCGATATTTTCTTTTAAAACTTCCTTCTGACCACTTTATCTTGGGATATTCTTGGAATACCCTCTCAGTTTGCAATATTCAAAAGTTTTATTGAGAAACTTTTTATCTCAGAATGTTTTAAGAATACACTTTGTAGAATAGATTTGCTGTTGGAACATGTAATTTAAAATAAAAGTTTAAGTTGATTATTTTATATTTATACTTCTAAGATTACCTAAAAAACAACTATTAGATTTAAATAAAATAACATTGAGATGTATAGTTAAAAAGTATTTTATTTATTGTCATTAATTTCCACCTTTTTGTAAAACAAAAGAGAACTGGTCATCTATGATATGATGGAACATCTGTTTGATATGCTTGATCTAATTAACCGCATATTAATAAAAAAAAACTACTGTTAAAACCCCATCGTTATAAATATAATATATTGAATATATTATAGTGCTTATTATCTGAATTTAAAACCCTTACTTTTTTACCGTCAGGTGATTGATGAATATTTCAAAAATAATATTTTTATCATTCTGCACGAAATCAGCCTGTTTTTTGCTCTCTTAATAGTACCAAAACCGATTCTTTTTTGTCCTAGGACTTGAAAAATCATCTGGAGAATTTTTTAGGTCCTAGTACTGAAAAGTCAGCTGTTTACTAAGTACATTAGTATACATTTATTAATGTTAAGGAGCAGAATTTTGAAATTAATACGTTATAAAGAGCATTGTTTGTAAATAACAGAAATGTAAACACTAAATATTACTTACTTTGTAAATATAACCTCGAAAATACAACTTTATAGTTAATATTTTTAACGATTAAAACTCTACTTTCTCATCATGATAAAAAACTTTGTTCATCACTCGTAGCAAAAGTGTCTTTTTGATGCTTAATCGTTTTTAAAAACTCGGCTGCGCCTCGTTTTTAAAACACGATTGCGCACCAAGAAGACCCACTTTTGCTCCTAGTGATGAAAACTACTATAATAGAGAATACGTTCTAATCTAATACCATTAATAAACCTACCATAGGATCTACATTTTAGTTTATGATTACTTCAACATGAAAGATCGAATATTTCAGTTTGGGAGTCCTTCAGCATAAGAACTAAAATGACTTATAGGCCTACTTTTGATAAGTCATCTTACAGCCGTGTATCACGATCCTTAATTTGCACCATAACAATGAGATGTCTCATTAATCATAGAACCTAGAACATAGTGGTAAAGAAATAACACAAAAGTTTTTTTCAGCTAAGCTAGCCTTATGTATAAAGCTGCGTCTGCACTGGCCGAACATTCGTGGCGAACTTGTTCGGTGAACACAAAAAATCAACAAACATTCCTAACAAACGATTACTGGCCATATGATTTACATTCTAAGATTTTAGCAACAAACAAACAAAAGTTCGGAAGTTCGGCGAGCATGTTCGGCAGTGCGGATGCGGCTTAATGTTTTTAAGTTGTATCATCAGGCTACAGGTTACAGGCTACAGGCTACAGGCGACAGGCTGTACATGATAACTTGTAGAGACCGTATGTTTTTTAATCCGGATCCGGTAGAAACTGTACTAATTTAGTTTAATTAGGTCTATGCGTACAAATTTTTATATAGGTAAATACTTATCTATAAATATTTATGCAAATTATCCGAGGCCAGGAAACCTTTTAACGAAACTTCAGATTTTTATCAAACTTGACATGCTGGAGAAGTGGGACTCAAGAACTATTTTCATTAGTTCTATCGATTGGGATGATCAAACAATGGGAAATGGGTGATATAGAATTTCAAATTTGTCAAATTTCAGCCCAAAATTAGGGTTTAAGATTATTGTGACAAATTTGAAACTCAAAAAGGCTTTTTTGAGTTATCTGCTAATTATTTATTGACATTACCAATAAAAATAGACCTAGACCCTAACCTCCAAATCAAGTTTCATAAAAATCGGACGTTTTGTTAATATGTTTACTGGCCCCGCAGAATATACATACATACCTACATATGTGTCCATATAAATACTGTACATATGTACAGATTTTAATGAATGGAGATTTTGGCATCTGGGAAACCCCATGGTTAAATTTTTAGACGGTTTAAGGCTTAGGTATAACCCTCAATACAACCATAATAGGTGTTTATCAATGGAAGGAATTTGCTTAAATTCCTCCAGTTCAAAAAAAGATTTAAAGAGCTATATAACTCTTGTTACATGGTACTACTAATAAATATTATATATTAAAATGTGTAATTTTTTATTATATAAATTTTAAATTATATATAGCTAAGCTATCTTTAATGGATTAAAAGATATCTAACAAAACCTCATTAAACTACAACCTCCATTTAGGAAAATCGGCCATAGCAAACAAAGGCAATTTCGGAGGATTGTAGATTTTTCAACATCGTTTTTCTCAGGTAATTTTACTTAATGGCTGATAAAAATAAATTAATTTGCAATTATTTTCAAGTTCAGTAAACTTTTTCTATTTTTACAGAACTAAAGTGAAACACTAAACTTGTTAATATTTCTTATTTTTCTTACTTATTACACAATGATAAGTAAAGAGATAGTAAATTCTGTGGGGATAGTAACTGATTATGTTACGTATCATTATACAATGTATTCTAAAGTTGGTTATACCGGACTGTTACCTTAGAAAAGTGGAAAATTTTATGAACATTACATAGACTTCCAGTTGAGTTTTTTCAAACCGAGCCATTTGATGGCACACCTTTCTCTCTCATTAACTGTATTTAAATGGATTTGTTTATGAAGTGTTGCTTTTTTCTATTCCACCACACGAGTCAATGCAAAGCGTGCCTTTTGTAGGCATGTATATTATTTATCGTTACATTATCATGGTTCATGTTAATTGTTAAGTTCTCGTGCGTGATGGCTGTATGTGTATCGACTTTTTTGAAGCAGTTTTCACTCTGGATATTTTTGTTGTTGTTTTCACTGTTTTACTGTGCCGGGAACATTTTTTACTGTTTCTGTTGCTTTGAACGTAAGATCCATACAATGTGTTTGAAATTGGAACTGTGTCATTTCGACCGATCTTAGAATTTATAATTAAGACATGCTTTATTGAAATAATAAATGAAAAGAATTTTTACATACATGTAGTATGAAAAATAAGACTTTATTCAGTAGTTTAATTCAGAATGAAACCGTGTGACATAATCAATACAATGACATTTCCCAAATCTCTCTAAATGGTGCATCAACGATACAACAACTTCTAAATATGAACAGATCCCAGAGGTCAATCCATCAGCAGGAACGCATTAACCATATATGCGTCATTGGACAGGTCATCAGCAAGGTACCCTCGATTGTTTGCTGGGTCCGTCACAACAATGTTTGGTAGCCTTGTCCGAGCTAAAACCTACATTTGTGCTCATTCCCTATGGTAGCAATCATACTAATTGAACCATGTGAAGATTGCTTTGGAGCATGTTACATTACAAATACTGGAAACAAGGGTACAGTTTAATAAAGTCTCTAGCTTTGTTTTTAATGGCATTTCATAATTCCCTGTAATGCATTTAAAACATTCACGTAAGTTTACAAAAAGGCAGAGGATAAAAGATAGAATAGGAGTTAAAAGATAATTTTACCTAATCATTAAAGTAATAAAAACAAAGGGTGGTTTATAGTACGTATTAAACTAATTTTCTTTTTAATTGCACAATAGGTTATGGAAAGCCAATACTGCTTTAAAAGTAGTACATTGAAGCATCTATACTTGTTACGACTCGGAAGGAGGGTTTTATCATCAAATATTTTGATGCAATTTTACGTAGCAATAACTTCCGATATGACATTGCTATTGAATAAAAACGCTTAGCTAAAGAACATTGAAGATCAATATGTTATACAAATTTTTCAAAATCGTCAACCTTATAAATTTTTTATATAACTTAAATAAGTAATATTTTGTTTTCTTTAAAATAAAGTAAAAAATCTTTTCAAGTAAGATTAAATTTATTAACACGTCATAAGTTCGACAGAAAATTACTGTGATAACGAGTTTCTTGATGTGTTTGAATCATGACTATAGTGACTTGGTTTAGGTAGTAAATTCATAGTGATGTAGTAAATTCATTTAACTACTGAATGTTTAGTCATAGCGACCCATATCAAAAAGAAATGCAATTAATTGCATTTTAATTGCATTTTTCATTACACAAATACACTTAAAATGCCTTTCGTGAATTGCATTTGGCTAAATGAAATTTAAATGCAATTAAATGTAATAAAAATATATTTTTAATGCATTTATGGAGCATTTAAAATTCAATTATTAAGCATTTTCCTAAATGTTCTAAAATCGTATTTAAAATACATTTTGCTAAATGCATTTATTGAAATGAAATTTAATTGTGATTAAAATGCAATAATAACACATTTTGAACGCATTTTAAAAATATTTTAAAATGCAATTATTAGGCATTTTATAAAATGTATCAAAATTACATTTTAAATTTATTTTGCGAAATGCATTTGTCGAAATGAAATTTAAATGTGATTAAAATGCAATAAAAATACATTTTAAACGCATTTTTAGAGCATTTTAAATGCAATTATTTAGCATTTTCTAAAATGTATAACAATTACATTTTAAATGCATTTTGCGAAATGTATTTCACTAAATGCAATTTAAATGTGATTTAAATGCTACTAGAATACATTTTTAATGCAATTTTAGAGCATTTTAAATGCCTTCTTAGAAGATTTTAAATGCATTTAATTAGCTTTTTCAAAATGTATTAAAATTTCATTTAGAATGCATTTTGCAAAACGCATTTATACTTACAGACTCATTCTTATGTAAACGTTAATATTTTAAAAAGCAAAAAAAAAAGCAAATTCAGTGTGCAGATTCCTTGGCTAAAAATAGGAACATTAAATATAATTATGCTTATCACCACACAAAGATTTGTTGTCCTTAACTCTTCTAAATTCGTGAATTACCCTTGAAAATTAAATTTAGTTCTCAGTTTATTTTAAATTATAAGTTGATATAAAAGTAACAACTTCGTATAGTATAAATTTAATAAGATATAAACTTAATGAGGGATGATCTTCCTTCAGAAGGGTTGGGGTTGTCCCCTTATGGGTATTGTCACTCCTGTCAGTATCAGTGAGCAACTGTGGCAATACTTCAAGTACTACCGTTGCTCATGGAGACTGCTAGGATATGTAAATCTATGTCCATGGATTTCGCCCATTGATATTACCGTGGCTGCCACCACTAAATGGCAATACTTTAATATTTTAATGTTCAAGAGTCAATTAAAAGCTATTAAAATGTGATTTGAATCTATAAAAAATATAATTAAAATGTCATTAAATTGCATTTGAAATTAATTGAAAATGCATCAAAATTGTGATTAAAATGCAATTCTAATCCATTTTAAATGCATTTAAAATGCTGTAAAGATGCATCTAAAATGTGATTAAAATGCATTTTAAAATGCGATTAAAATGTATTAAAATTGCATTTAATTGGGCCAAAAGTTGTATATTTCAAATGCAATTAATTGCATTTTAAAATATCATTAAAATATGATTAATTGCATTACAAAATACAATTTAAATGTAATTAATTGCATTTTTAGAAATGCAATTAATTGCATATTTTTTGATATGGGGAGGACGGCGTGTAGCACATATCACAATTTCTTGATGGGAAGTGCATGATATACATAGAGAGTATTCAGCGAATTGTGATTTTAACGCAAAAATGGCCTCAATTTGTGTGATATTAGATATAAAAATATAAGTAATGTTTTTTACTCTGTGTGTAGTTAAAATATGTTGTTAACACACTTCGGATACCAATTTGTCATAGCATTCATATGCAATTTTATAAGTATTTAATTTAACGTGTCTTTTTTACATATTTTATGAGCAAACTATCGTTGCGCAATGCGAATGAAACAGCACATAGTTACACATGAAACAGCATTGTATCAGACATTCTTTAAAATGTGTTTCCTAAATAAAATATTGATGAACATTTTTAACTAATGAAAATGTATGATTAGGAGATAAAAATTACATTTACAAAAATGACGTATCTTATATACCAACGAAAAACTGACATACAGTAATTATAGTTGTACCAGTGTATTTGTTCCTCTGAATTGAGCAATTCAATTTGGACTATCACGTGGCATTGCTATAAATGTTTGTTTAGTTCTAATTCAATTACACCCGGCCAAACCAATATTGTGATAATCAGTAATCACCCATAACTACACTTATTTACAGCTGTACATTATCAAATGTTTAATCTATATATATAATTCCGTAAGCGAATCGGTCCCCACGAAATATCTCGAGTTAGAAGAAAGATAGGGTAACGTATGATGGCTCATTTTAAAGTTTGAGGGCCAAGGACGCAAGGAAAAATACCAGAATCATCAAAAGTTACCTGGGCTTCGCCCCATTGGACCTTGGAAATCCAATGTTAATCTAATGGGAAGACGATTTTCAGAGCTACGCGTGAGAATTAGCAGATTTTCCAGTGTTTTATCATAAACTCAGCTGGTTATTGAGCAGATATTTTGAGTTAAGATAACCATATTGTTATAACTTCTTACAATTGGCTATGCACTATAAAAAAGGAGAACTAATATAGTCATGAACGGATTACGGATCACGGATCTATAGGAGATTTCATTTTCATTACCTAATCTATGTCATTAAGGGAAAAGGAGTCGAATGATTTTTTTTTATGCTGAATATACCAAAGTTAAATTGCCGAAATTGGCTTAGACGTGGCATCGTTGATATAATGGTTGTCTTTACTCAGTGAAAGTCGTTTAGTTATTACGTCAATGCTTTATATACTGCTTTTATATTACGTCAAAGTAGGTTGGGCATGGGGGGCATTGGGGATGAATTATAAGCATAGAGGGCATGGGGGCCACAGGGAAGAACTGCGGGCACTTGAGCACGGGAGAATGAGGGGCACATGGGCATGAGGGGGCAAGGGGGTACGGGGCCTACGGGGCATGGGGGTACTCGGGCCCCGGGAGCACAGGGGTCCAGTGTGAAGGAGTGTACAGTATTAATGGGCTTATGTTGCATTGAACTATTTGATTTACTTGCGTTACAAACTCATCATGAACATGTTTGAGATTAAAACTATTTTTACCGCGTTCGGTAGTAGGTATAATAGTACCATAATTTTTCTTTTCATCCACAAAATGGACTGCTGTATTTTAATAAAGGGAAAATATATTGGTAAATTACTGATTTGATACCGCCAAAAAGGTTCGTCAAAATTAGGAAATATTTTATAAAAAAAACCAAACGGTAGATTCACAATGAAACTTGAGAAAAATACAGTAATACTGCGAGGGGGTGATAAATTGAAACTTATTGTTGGAGACAACATCACCTTTTTTATTTTTAGGGGCCTTTGCCCCTACAAGCCACTTGTATGATCAACTCTACTCAAATCTTATTCCAATGACAAATTCCAAATATAAATGGTTTTTAGCGACATTTTTTTCAGTGGGATTTTTGTCAATTTTTCGCGGAAACAAATAGACCCAGCCCTAACCATAAATACAATAAACCTGAAAATCGGTTGAATACTGTTCCAATTACAAAAAGGAACCAGTTAGCGTTTAAAAAAAATATAGATATTCTATGCAAAATATACAAGCTGATCCTTTCATTTTCACTCCATTAAGGTTACAAGAACACCATGTAAAGACCGTAGGAAGCATGAGTGATCTTTTCAGCTTAACCTGAATCCAGAATTGGGATTAACATGAAACACAGGAATTTCTGTAGCTATTTTCCACATTTTGTAACTGCTCATCATAGAACAGAAAACTGGTTTTGAAATGTTGTTACGTGTTAAGCTAATGGAATAGCATTTAGCCATTTGGGACACTCAATATTTTGATCAGACACAGGTTGGTTATGAATTATTGGATTCATTTTAAAATTCAATATATAAATTAACAAGCAGTGTAGAAAATTGGAATTGTTTTATGAAATAGCGAATCAGAAACAGTTTAATATAGCAACTTCTACAAAATAATAATAAATATATTATCAAGTATAAAAAATCGTTATAAAATACTAAACTTGTAAAATGGCCAAATTCCATGACCTTCATTTTAACTAGACATTGCACCTTTTTCTGAGCTTAAGTGACAAGGACAGAATGTTCGCAATGATGGTTCAATACATTGAGTAGCTTAAGACAAGAGTTAGAGAGGTTTTTGGAGGCAAACCAGCAGGGCTTTTGAAAAAAAAAAAATGGTCTGAGGTTGAATTAAGACTTGGTGAAAACCATGAAGAGCACGTGCAAACGGCTGACTTTACTTCTAAAAATGATTTTGTAACAGTATTTTTTGTCTGTGTTGTGATATGCCGTTTAATAAAACAATGTGCTGTTTAATAAAACAATTCCTATGTTTTAAGTATCTTGGTTCTTGATTTATTCAATAGTACCAGGGGGACCGAGCTTAAGCTCGGTAAAATTATTACTTTCGTTCTAACACAAAGCTTGTTCGCTCCGCTCACTCGCCCTCTTCTATTTTGAAGACGAGCTCGTTCGCTTCGCTCACTCACCAGGCCGAAGGGTGCTGCACTTTGGTATAATTTTCCTTGAAAGATATAACACATTGGTTTATATCTACAGTTATCATCTGATTTTTGTTCAATTAACAAACTCTCCATAAGGATAACATGGAAACTTTAAAGGGCTCTAGCGCGAAAACCAGATTTTCCCAGCTATGGGACCACCTCCAATCGATTTCTGGTGGCCAAAACCCCCATATTCAACCAAAAAATTAAAAATCCTTGGAGCGAAAAAAACTTTGCTCGTACAAACGGAACTTGTTTTAGAGTATAAGATTTAATGTGTTCAATAATTTATACCCACCCTATATTTTTAGGAGTTTTTTTTTATATATAAAAAAGCTTAAAATAAAGCAGTAATTTTGAAAAATTTGAAACATTTTAGTATTTTCAATACCAATTGTCAACTCGGATACGAAATAGAGGGGGCTACAGGTACTGTTGCTAACCGTTGAGCGTTGCAGCGTTGGTACATCGACAGTTAGATTGGTTTTGTAATTGACAGAACATTGTGTTTACTCACTTGCCTAATTCAACAACGACCGAGAGTCGAGTAAATAGGAAAGTATTCAATCAAGTTTTCAATTAAATTATTTCAAATGGATTTTCCTAGAATTTTGCGTTGTATTTTGTTACTGTTGTGAAGGTTAATAATTACATTTAATCTTCAATTTTGACCTTTAAGTATAAGTCCCTTTTAACTTTTTATTATGGATGTATACAATAATGAATGTTATGTCAAAATATAAGGTTTGTAATATTTACAAAAAATTTGCTATTTGGGCATTTAAATGAATTTTTATTGCTGTTTTACTCTTGTATTTACAAAAAACAATCTTAACCAATGAAGGTTACATCTTTTTTGTATTAGACTGCATAAAAAAGAAGTAGTTAACTATCTTGGTACAAAAAGCGATTGATGGACGCAGCTTATGATTAATGATAGTCCACCCGGCTAATGAAAAGTGCATATATTCTTCATCATTAATCCTAAACACTTTATTTGGCCAAAAGATCGAGACTGTTCGGTATCAATAACAATATACTCTTTCATGATTTCACGAACCACCATTATTGGGCTATGGGAACGGGATTTTAAGGGGTTTCAAAGAGGTCAAAAGTGCGTTTTGGCCATTTTTAGAATTCCTATATTTGCTTACAACACCAAAATATCATCAAACCTCTATACTCACCCCCATGGGGTTTATGGAAAAAATTAAAAAGTGTTGAATATTTATGAAATTTAATATTTACCTTACCTAACATTACGTTACCTAACAACTAACATTTGCTAACAACATCCCATGGGAGCAAATCCCTTACTCATTATAATTGTGTTTTTGGGGAAAATACAGAAAATAAAATTCCTTTGGAAATTTGCGGAGTACGCAGGTCTGCTGATACGGGGGTATTTAATTATTTTATATCTTTAATATTTGTTACATATTGATATTCTAAAATTAACAATGGCTTGTGCAGTAAGAGAAACTAAGTATTGTACTATAAAATAAGTGTCTGGATTATTGGGCTTATGGTCTATGCCGCCATGGTAATATTTTAATCTCAAACGTTGTAGATTATTAACCTTGTAGAGTTTTATGAGATACCGAACTATTTATCTGCCGCAATCCTGATGCTGAACAAACTGAGTATCACCTGTGTTCCATCGTTGAATTTCGTAATTCACTTCATTGAATTCGTTCTTTGAAATGTATTAATTATTTATTTATACTTTCTTTATGAAAAACTTAAAAGTCGTAGGATGTAAATGATTTGTTATAACAATATAATAGATATATTTAAATAACTACCACTGTAAGTCTGCTCCGCATTATATTCCATTGTTAATTTAATCTGCCTATTACGAATTCAACGCTAAACCAAAAAGGACAAGTTCAATTAGGTTTTGAATATTATAACTTTGCTGTAATGGGAGTTTATGTAAACACGAGTAGTTGATGAAATTAAACACGCTCACGTGTTTCATAATTGATGGTGCAAGACCAAAGTCAGCAAAACGTTATATTTAAAACACTGGAATCAAATATTATATTTTTAATATAAAACTAAATGTTAACTCAAACATAAAAATTATTTATTAGTAAAGTTTATATGATATATTAAACACTAATTTGAGTGATACTTCATGAAAAGTATCATGTTAAAATAATCTGTTTTAAGACAAGAGTTTTAAAGCAACCAAACACTGTTATTAGTTTAGTCTTTCTCGAAAACCTTAAAAAACGTCAATGGTCCAAATAAATAATATAAAATATATCCATATACTATATATAATCTAACTCTCTATTTACTACTCTGTCACGCCTTCAATGGATGATAGAATCTAGGCTATTATAAAATTTTAATTGTTTATTGTTCCCTGTGTTTACCGTTCTAATGATCCCAAATCATAAGTATATTAAATTTATAGTTTGCCCATCTTATTTTACTTTATCGCTTCAGTTAAGGGAGTTACGGCCGGGTATAATGGATTTCATATCTTTATTGAAGGATTGAGTAACAATATTATATCATTCTGTTGCCTATAGGAAAGTTGCTTGCACATAAAACAGAAAACTTAGTTTAGCTTTGGTTTCGGTTCTGTTCAAAGTGACCTAAAAGTGTTGTGTCCCGAGGGTTCAGGCCAAGTCACGGTAAAATGCCAAGACATGTAAAATGAGCTTTTCAGCACTTGAGCGGTTCCGCATTAGGTTTTTCTCAAAGTCACCCCCAGGGAAACTCGGAAAATAATGCGAGGCGCTCAAAAGGGCTAAAATAATTAACTTTCCGAACGTCATTTACGTCATCTGTGATAGCGTATCTCGTGATTTCACTCGTGACAACATAGCCATAATGTCACTTGGTGACGATACTGGTGAAGCAATCATCAAATCAAATTCATTCACTGTTACAATAGATAAGTTTTTTTTTACATAATAATGCTAAAAAAAACTGGTTAAATTGTCAAACTAACTGAAGCCATAACTACGTGCAATGAAAAAAAAAATCCGTACATTGGTTCGTAAATATTTCATATGCTTAGAACTAATCAGAACAAAGAATTAAAGGATAGAAAAATAATCTATGTTTACTTCTCATAAAAGAACTCATCCAAGCTGTAAAAACATTTGTTTAATAAATATTAAGTGAAAATTTAAAACAACTTGTACAAATCTTTAATTTAATATTACCTTGAAGCAAATAATAAATAAAAGCTTTATTCCCACATAAGAAGAGATTTTTCCAATATGCACAGACATTGAATTTTGAATTTGAAAATTTTCTTATGCCCGCTGTTATGCTGATGCCCATGCGCTGTGTGGAAGACTGAGAAAATAAAATAAATTTGAAATAAGAAGCAAGCACTTATAAAGGGATGGCAATGTCATCAGCCTCAGCTGTTTGAAAAGTGGTCTACATGAAACTCTAACCCTGGAAAAAGTTAAAATTCTGACAATTTTCTTCTAAATTTGGAAATTGAACTCTACATCTGCGAACCCCATACTTCTATTCCATATTATATTACTGAATCAAAATATGCACAATATACCCATTAATCTTGTCTCTAGATCAACATTATTCTCAAAAACCAACATTTTAAAACAAGCTAAATTGAGTCTTTCCCAAACAATGTGGATATGTGATTTCCAATTCAAGTGCTGATCCACCTCTATCCAAAAAAGTTGATGTATTTGGAGAAATACAGTGGTTTTACATATTAATATCAAATTTTGCAGGATCTCTACATCTGATTGTTAAAAGTTTTACTAAATTAATTTTGTCAAAAATTAGTTTTAATCCATTTGCCTGGAACCATGCTTTGAGACTATCTAAGTTGTTTTTTATGACAATTCAAGCTCTCCCAAATTTTGAGATTTCAAACTGCATTTGTAGCATCAGCATATAAAATAAAATCATCAGGCAAATTTTTATCTAAATTATTCACATATAAAAAAATTTGGCCCTAAAATTGACTCTTGGGGAACACCAAACGACTTTACTTGATGGTACATGACAAACGATACTTTGCCATGTGGACTTATATCGTTTTTTTAGTAAGAATTACTCTCTGTTTGCGATTATTTAAATATGAAGTCACATAAGCTAAAGCATAGTGAATAATTGAAATAAAACGGAATAATTTTGTTAATTTTCTTCATTGAAATTGTTGATTTGATGTATTGCGCAGAGTTTTTCCTTAAATCCTTAAATCCTTAATGCACTAACGGTATGTTGTAGGTTATGTTTCTTTGGCTCAGAAGTGGTAACAATTTAGTTAAATCACACTCAACTGTAATCTACGGCACCTCATATTTTCTCTAATTCAACTAACAAAATCCATTTTGAAAAAAAAAAAAAAACTATGACGTCATTTGGATTACTTTATATCGTGTGACCTGAGGTTTAACCACTGAGCTGAAACCAACAATTTTAAAATAGTTCTAAAATAGTTTTGATTACAGTGACTTAAGTATTTAGTTAAGAAATATAATATTTGCTAACAATTACACGAAGACGGAATCAAGAAACCAAACTCCGTTTCCAAACTCTAATGTCTGCATTGTTTTATATAACATTTTTATTTTTGGGAAAAGCAAAATTACTTTGGATAATTAAAACGTCAGTGTTACGCTCTGTTTTATTGTCTTTCACAATCAAATATTCTATGAATATTATTCTCTAAATTCTATAAATATAGTTTTATATAATGATCATTTATTTATTTATTTATTGTTCTTATATTAAAACTATATTATAACAAAATAATATAGTTATAATTGATTTATATTTGACACCTATATAATATAAAACACTCTCCTTTAGTTTCATAAATATTTATCATCATTATTAATGCTGAATGTCTTCCATTGCTGGCCTCTCCAAAGGCTCACCTTATATTAAGGCTAACCTTTTGTGAAGGCTGTTGTAAGCCTTTTAAAAATTAGAAACATTTCACATCCTAACTGTAAGATGTTTTTAGGTATTTTTTTTCCTGAAAAAACTTAATCAAATTGCAGTTAGACTACATGTCTGTACTTTCAAGGTCGTCGTTGAATATAGGCCTAACGAATGCCAAATCGCCTCATCCTTGCATTGCCTAGAAGGACTGGTTGAAGTACAGCAATACTGTTATTCTGTTATTGTATTTATCCTTTTCACGTCTTTTGTTATTTCAGATGTGAAATGTTGTTTTAGTATAAATAAAAACTAGATGAAAGCCTTTCTTCAAGAATAAAGACATTGAATCACGTGTCATGTTGCAGGGGCCAGCAAGAAGTCCGGCTACAACAAGCTGTGTTGCGCCGAGGACGATCAAAAGAACGCCAACCTGGTGACGAGCGGCGGTCTGGCAACGTCGCTGACGTCATCCGTGGACCACCACAACGGCGGTGGAGGGGGAGGGGTGGGGGAGAGCTCAGAGTCCAGCAGCAACAGCGACTTCGACCTGGACGAGGATGACGAGTTCTCCGACGACTCCGAGTACGGTAAATAACACCATTCACTAAATTTTTTCATAATTGAAAAATACAAGTTTTTATGAGTTCGGAAAATGAACGCAGCTGCCATTATCCATTGGGACATTGATAAATGATACTGAAAAATCAATAAGCCAGTTTCCAAAAAAGATTTAAAGTACCTCATAAGATCTACCTTCGGTAATATTCACCTTAAAATACTTCCCATCGCGTTCATGTTTAAGGAGCTATGTAATATAATACTAGGAGTGTCTTTAGCAATACTTTATATTTTAGATATTTTATTTAAAACACCGACGCACTACTAGTCTTTTTTACGTCGTCGTGTTTTTACATTTTGTATCAAAATCTATAGTGTAGATTTGGTTTGAAATTTGGATTTTAGAGTAATTTCGACAAAAACAAATTTAGAAAGAGTCTTAACCTCAGGGAAAAACGTTTTTTGTCTAAAACGAGTTTGAAAATTGCAATTTTTAATATTGGTTTCATGGGTTGCCATTTTGTTGCCGAAATACCAACGAAAGGTAAACATAAATAAAAGAACACTACTTGTAAACATTGGTTTTGAAACAGCTGTTAACTCTGAATACTTTAGACTATTGATGGTTGTTGGTGTAAAGTTAAAAGGCTGTGACTTCATACTGTAGCAAATTTGAATAAAAACCAACAAGCAAACCTCGTCAAGGTAAACTGAATGCATTTAGAACTTCAAACTAAATTTAGGAAAGCATTACTTAAAAGTTGTTTTACATTAATCTCATTTATTAGTGATCATGCAGTGCAATAGTAGAAACTTTTTTTACATTTTAATATATAGGCCTAAGTCATCATGTCATATTCCAAAAATTTCCAAATATTTTTGTTTTCCGTTTTAATATTAATTATATTAAACATTTTTCGTCAAATCTTTGCGAAAAAGATTAATTTTAGAAAAGTCTTAGATTACCTATATTTTAATGCTTCCATTGAATTAATTATTATTAATACAGTGCTCATAAATAAATCTTCCCTGCTTTAAATTTCAATATTAATGATCAAAGTACTTTGATGGAACAGAAATCTGTTATCCAATATCACGGTTCGCTAGTCCGAAAGCTTCCAATATTAATCATAACTTTTAAATTATTAATAGTATTTGAATATATTATTTTGTTACAAAGTCTAAACTTTAATATATTTTACTGTGTATAACTCCTTAGGAGCATACAAAAGGAAATTGTGTAACTGTAAAAGTTCACAGAGTCACTACTTTCCAAAATATTTGGTACGTATAATATGAAATGAGGAGTTTGATGTTCGTTTTAACAACAAGCGCCATTACGCTTTCATCCAAACAATGTTCTATTTTACGTCTCCCTTTCTTACAAAGCTTCGTGAAAAACAATAAAGACTGGTAGATTTTTTGATATTATTACTTTCCCTTTAACTACTAGTTAAAGATAAAATATAGACACGAACTTCCATAATTTGGGTCTAAGCTTTGTTTTAATTTTACATAGGCCTACATAGTCTCATTGCTAAAATTAAATTTAAAATTTGACTTGAATATTTCATAAAACATACCGGCTTAGTGTTCTTTGTATTATTCAACGACAAAAATCATTCGTATGAATATGCAGATTTTTCTTATTTATTTTATTTTGAGTTTAATAAAATAACTTTTTAAAAGCAAATTTTTGAAGAATTTAAATGATTTGGTCTGGATGATTTTGAATTAAGTATTAAATTCCATCACAATAAAATTCATTCATTATTATTGACATTAAATTTGTGTTGTATTTTATAATTGTATTTATGAAAACCATTACATCATAAATATCTACAGTGTACAGTAGGCCTTCTCCCATTTATATTGCAGTTTAGGCTCAGAGATAATAAATATCAGTCGGTTCCCTGATGATGAATACCGATATTGTTAAAACCAATAACATTTCCGATAGTGACGGGAGGGTGACATTTAACGAATGGAATGCTGCTGCAATTGATGGCGTTAAATCCACGAGAGACAGTCGATGATTGACGATTAGTCCGCTTGGAGGCGCCACCGGTCATCGTCATCCCTCACCCAGTGTTGCCACACACACGACAATTAATTATCGTACTTTCAAGGCAAATCCATTATAGAGAAGGGTATACCATATATTTTAGTATCGTACCTTAAGAGTCATCTTCACCTTTGGGCCATTAACCCATTGTTGAGCAGACGGCAATGTTAACCATTCGGCTTTTAATGTAAAAAATGGTATTTTACTCCCCTGTTTCGGTCGCCGTTTTTCAACCGATTTTCTTTAAACTTGGTAAGCGTTTATTTGAATTGTTATATTAGGCCCCTCAATCCTCGAAATTTTGAAAATGTAACAAATATTACTAAGGAAAATCGAGTTACTTTGCGACGTCACAGAGAGTAATATTTGCTAAATTTTCAAAGTTTTGAGGTATGAGGGGCCTAATATAACTATTCATCTAAACACTTACAAAGTTTAAAGGAAACCGGTCGAAAAACGGCGTCCGAAACAGGGGAATAAAATACCATGTTTTGCATTAAAAGCCGTATGGTTAACATTGCCGACTGTGCAACAATGGGCTAATGGCCCAAGGTGAAGATGACTTAATAGTAGGCCTACGCCAAGCCTAACTTCTATTGTTAAAATATAAGATAATTTTAGACAATTACTCAAATATATGCCGTTGTCAAGAATATTTATGCACATGTTTAACATTTTAAAATAGTAGGGTTTCTAATGGTTCTAAAAATTTCAATCACACTTTTATATCAAATGAAAGGTCGTCCAGCAGTCGACTGCAGCGCGGACGACTTGGCGCCGGCGCCTTCACCACGACACAGGCAACACGAGCGCTGCGCTTGTGTTGCCTACTCGCGCCTCGCAGGCGCTCGCCGTTCGTTCCCGGTACACTGGCATTCTGGCATTTTACACAATATTATAATGGCGTCAAAAACTTACAAAATCAAAATTAATCAGGGCATTCCTTACTCGATCACTTTTAGTCAACATAGTTGTCCCTCACGAGTATAGACTGCGTCAAAATTTTAAATCAGAAAAAACGGTATCAGATAACTGACACATACTTTCTCAAATAAATATAAAAAGGTGTTATAAGCCTCTAAACATTAATGCCTTGATGGCTGAGTCGGATAGCTACCAGCTGAGCAGGGCGAGTTTGACTCTACGGGCGTCTGTGACTTTTAACAACGTACTGCGTTTAGCGCTAAACGAAAAATTGAATCAAGTGGTTGCTTTCCGCAACCACTTGACGTTAAGCAATTATTAAAAATACTGGATTATTTGGTTTTTTTTTTTTTTTACCTTGATTTAATGGTGATAAGTAAAATTGATTTCAAGCTAACAGCTATTTACAAATAAAAAAATTGACTTTTTGAAGACTTTTTGCAATATAACTTTTGATCCATAAACGCACCAAAACGGATAAATCCACCAACAACTCAAATTCGTAAATTTTGCCGAAAACAATACTTTCTCCTTATACTATGGTATAGGGGGAGAAAGTAAAATGATAACTGTTAGGACATTTTAGTAGTTTTTTTCACAAATAAGAATTTTGTGTGATATTGGTCAAGTTCACGTTTCTCAGTGGTGGATCGGGATTGATGGGTTTTTCAGCTAGTAATATGAGCGTAAACCTTCAAAATCCCAGTGAATTCATAAGACGACAGGAAAATGACGTCACAATGATCGTCCTGGATCATCTGACCATTGGGATTTGTCATGTGATAGGAAAAAAATCGAAATCCCGGATTGTGAACGAACCCATTGTTGCTCCATCCATACCATATACCAATTAGTACGACCATGTTCCATGTGGGTTTAGAGCGGCACATTAAAAGTTTCTGTGCATGAAAGTCATAACCATTTTCTTACAGTGAACAAAGGCAAAAAACTAAACCAAAATTTTCTTTTTAAATAAATAAACCAAACATTGAAAATCAACACATCTTAATCGTAACAAGTTATCAATCTCTATACCCAGAATTAAACCTTAACTTGCTAATAAAATTTATAATGAAGGTTTACACTGTAAATCTAGACCTTTTCATCTGTTAAATGATCATGCTGACTTCGTAGCATTACGAAACAAAATAAAAATAGCATTTACAATCAATCTATATTTATAAACTAATTTACACTATTTGTTATGAATGAATAGTCCACCATGGGCCTGGAAATAAGACGTGCTTGCGCGGGGCGATTCCTCAACTAAAAGCTTATTGTTATTTGATGCATACACAGTATTTACCAACCAACCAATAACGTTTTACAGCTAACAAATATTTATTGATTTCTATAAACTTATCTATACAACACCTTAAAACTTAATAAAATAGAATACAAAATAAAAAAATACTAATAAACATTTAAATCAGAATGAAAAACGACTAGAGGGCACGACTGATCGAAAGATTCCGCTTTCATGAGATTTGCGTTAACTTAGGTAATAATAAACTATGACTGTGCCAGTAATGCATGTCATTGCCAGTAATAAGTTTACGTCTAGAGAAATGAGAGCTTACTCGTCAGTGATGAGAGCTTCAGTGCGGTCCAGGCCTAAAGTAATCCCAACTGCCCAGTGACATGACGTTGAGAACTGACAATAATATATGCAGGTTCCTTTTCTCCTGAGGCATGTATCCAAAGACAAAAGTTGCTATGTAAAAAATATTATTAGTGTAAAGTGAAAAAATTTAAGTTTGCAATAAAATATATAAATTTAAAATCAATTACAATTGTAAATGTTACATGACAAAATTTATGTCCTGTTTTATATTTGATAGTTCGGTTGTAGGACCTTTGTAATAAATGTACTTACGTAACAATTGGGCAAGCTTTTAAGAAGGTTAGTGGATTGTTGTACAGAAACTAACTTGGAAAGATGGAAGTTTTTAAATAAGGTTCACAGTACTAAGATGCTAATTTATTAGGATGTTGTAGGATAATATGTACTTCAAATATCACCGTGGGTAGTTCTTAGAAGTTCTTAATGTAAATATTTAAAAGTCTATGTGTTTTAAAATAATTGTGAAAGGAATTATTTAACCTTAAATGTATTTCGATACTATTAATCGTAATTATAAATAAGAACGAACATATTTATGTTAACTTTCATTTTAAACGTTGCCAATAATAAATTTTACAAATTATGTAAACAGCTAAAGTATTATGACGGAGGAGGAACAAGCAATCGTTATATTTTCATGCAAGAATGCTGTTTATTCAAGTTTTGTTTCATCGAAACACCAGAAGTAATACATATTTCATGGATATTTCCACTAGAGATCCAACAATACCCCGCCAAATCGGTTTACCACCACCATATTCTTCATTTACCTGTTCCACATGCAGTATTGAGATTTTCATCCGATGACAGTTGGAATAAAGGTCATTGTAATATTTCATCTATAAAATGTCACTCAGGTAATAGATTATTTTGCCTATGCTGCAATTAATTTTATGGAAATTTTCTATAATAATACCGAAAAGAAAAACCATCTGTAAATATTAGGTTATGACAAGATGTAATATTATAAACTTTATGATGTTTTTAATCATGACGTTATGTAATCGCAGTCGTTTAATCAGGTTTATCTTACTGACCAGTATTATTATATGTTTTACATTTCTTAAACTTTTTCAATTCTTTGGTTTATATTAAACATTTTCATTAGTCAACATCAATAAAACTTGCACCACATATGTTTTCAATACTCAAATAAGTCCACTTATGTGCCTAGATTTTAATTCTCAGTATAGGCTTAAAATGTATAACTCTACATTTGAGTTAAAATTTTTACTAAAAGCTATATAAAAATTTTTTGAGTTTAATAATTTACTTTTTCCGATTCTAATGCAATGAAAGACAGTCTCATAGGCCTTATTACAAAGAATAATAAAACTGAAATAACACTTTTACGATTAGTAAATATTATATATAAGTATATTAAAAAGAAAAACATATTATTTTGTGAAAATCAATAATAACAATTTTTTACAAGTTTATTAATCTTAAGTTCCAATATATTACTAAAAAGAGTTTTCTTATTCACAAACAATATAGGTTTTATTATACAACACAAAAACAGTCTTTTAGTAAATAAATAAAGTTATTGAAATTAAGGGTGCGCTCTACCTCGGCGTCAAAATCGTCAAGCGAGACTGTTAACTGCCGCTATACGCGGAAACTCACATTTTGGAAAATAAATGACGGGTGATTTTAAAGTTGGTTACTTTAATGCTTTTTTTGGTTTCAGTGCAAAATCGATGGGTGGTCTAATAGCGATGTTTTTGAAATTACAGACCTTCCGCATCTCCCTTCTTGCATCGCTATCTATAAACTCTTTACCAATTTTATTGCAGATTCTTGTTCTTAAGATTATATTGTACTCGTATATCGTCTTATTTATTCTAAAAAAATTGTTTTTAATACGTTAAAACTTGATACAACAACGCTTATTTCAACATTATTAGCAAGCACCCTGCTTAGTAATTTAAATTAATATCGAAATTTTAAGACAATAGCGGAGTACAAAATTATATTACGAAAAGAACGACACCAAAATATTTTAAATCGGTTAACAACTGGGGCGACAAACACGAAGATTCAAAACCCTTGCATCCGCGCGCGGCAGATGGGTAGAACGCACCCTTAAAACTAATATCTATCGTTAATTTCTGAATAGTAATAACTAGTAAATCAGTTATGACTGGAGTAAAAAGTACTTAATACAATCTTTAATTTAGCTATGGCAGTCAAGAGATCCAGTCCAGAAATCCTATCAAGGAAGATTTCAAATGGTTTTAGAGTTACATTGAATAAACAATTGAAATTTACTATTTGAATTCCATCGTTGTTTTAATTTAAAAGAAATTAAACGAAGCATAAGAGACACAGATGAAGTTATTGTAACACTAGAGGGATGGATCCAATGTATTCGTTCTTATTTGGGTGTAGGGTTGCATTCATCAAAGATCGTACAGGATTATACAAGATCTTCAAGATTATACATTAGTTGGATTTATAAAAATTAAATGATATATCCCTCCAGAGAATATGAATTTTTAAAATCAAAACATCGGGTGTAATGGATATATAATGTGATATATCATGAGTTTTATTTATAATAACTTTTAAAAAGGGTAAAATCAAAATCATTATTTAGCCAGGTGCAAAAATGTAATGAAAGCCTACATAATGAGGAGAAAATGTACTATATCTCCTTCAAATTCCATTTAAAAGATACATTTTTGTAGAAACATTGATATACATTTTTGAGATACATTGAGATAAATTTTCTGAAACATCGACGCACTATATGTTAAGGTGAGCAAGACTGAAGCGTTAGTCATGATTGTGATGGATCAGATGAGATTTAGAACCAAAGCTCAGCTTCAAATCACAAGAATTTTTCATTATAAAAATAAATAAATAAAATAAATAAATGATAAAAACGTTATAGGCTACAATTTCACATGATTAGGGTTTTTTAAAATATCTTTGTAACCGTAGGGCCAATTTATTTTGTCCCTGAATCATACAAAGTACCTGGTAGACGAGCATTTGCTCGGTTCTTAAACTATTTTTTATAGTCGTATATCACACAGACTATAAGCTAAAATGCCAAGCCTAAAAGGCTTTTCGATTCAAGACTAGCTCGTTCGCTCTGCTCATTCGCCTTTCAGGATGTTTTAATGTAGGCCTGAAGGTGCTGCACACTAGTATAAGTTTGTTAAAACTGTACCCGTGGATGTTTCCTCTATGGTATTCAGTTGATTTCATCATTATTGCTAATTCTTTTGTTTGAGATTTTAATAGCAGTTCTACAAATTGCATAGTTGTTTTATCCTCTTAATTTACTTTTATTGAACTAAATAGTCATAATCACCAATATAAAGTCCTATTTCAAAATGTCAAATTATTTTTATTATGATATCAATTAGTAATTCAGTTACTGGCTACAATGGAAATAATACCCCCGTCGCAGCAGACCTGCATACTCAGCGAATTTCCAATGGAATTTTAGATTATTTACTTTCCCCATAAAAACACCATAGGATCGAGTATGTAGGTTTGCTGCCATGGGGCATTGTTAGAAAATCTAAGTTAATCAATAATTGGTGAATGTAAACACAAAATTGTATCAAGCTCTGACAATTTTTATTTCCCCATAAACCCCATGGGGGTGAGTATGTAGGTTTGCCGCCATATGGGTTTTGTAAGCAAGTATAAATTAAACCCTATCTAGATAATGTACATACCAAATTTGACTAAGTTATGTCAACAAATAAGTAAGATATAGGGTTTTCTTGATTTCCCGTAAGAATAACATGGAAAACACATTTTTGGATTTTCTCCGTAACCATTTAAGCTAAGTTAAAAATTCAAAATACTAAATTGTTTGTTTTTTTAAGCTCTTTCGAATGGTTTTAGTTAAAATTCATGAATTTTTAAAATTGAGGTCCAAAAATGCCAAAAACCCAATTTTGACCCCTTTGAAACCCCATAAAACCCCGTTCCCATAACCCGACAATGCTGGTTTGCGAACTCATGAAAATAGACCTGGTCTTACACCTCCATACCAAATTTCATCAAAATCGGAGGTCTCCTTCAAAAGTTATCAGTACCACGGACACATAGATATATAGATATATAGATAGATATATAGATATATAGATATATAGATAGATATATATATATATATATACATATATATGAAAAGGAACGAACGGTGTTTTTGGCTTCTGGGGATCTCAAAATGAAAAAGTAAAGTGGTCCCGGGCTTAGGTCTTACCATGGCTACTACCGTAATAGCGTATTCCCTATAGGGAAATTCGCTAAAACCACATGTTAGCACTGACACTAGCACGTGGTAAGTGCTCTGACAATTGAGTCAACTCTTTTTTTTGACATTAAACTTAATAAGGCCAATGTTTATTTTTTATATATTTAAATTTGCTATTATAACTAAATATAACTACTAATCTACCTAATAAAACTAAATAAGATTTTTCCTAGGTAAAATACTTACATAAATATTATTTTTAACCTAAAAATAATTTATTTGCAAAATTTTTTGAAAATCGTTTGAGCAGTTTTCGCGATCCGTGTGCATAAATACTAATTCACCTTACTTGTATAAGAGTATAGGAGTAATAGGATTGATGGACTTGAATTTGAGTGACAGCAACTATACCGTTGCTAAGGTGAGCTTAATTAGCAGCCCCTTATCATAGAGATAGAGTGTTGGTTGCAGTATTGGCCTCTATAGGATATCACCGACCACTAATTACTGCCGTAACAACTGCATGAGCAATTATATTACCAATTGAGTTATTTGAACTGAGATAGGCCTATTCGTTTTTGTGTAAACTCTTAAACTCTTGCCTATTGAAGTGTAGTAGTAACAGTATCAAACTAATGTGAGATATAAACATAGATATAAATAAGAAAAACTAAAACCAATGTTAACATATTTTTATTGCAAGGAAAAATTGTAACTAAATAAGATTTTCCTGGCGTAGAGACCTATATTTATATTATTTCCACCCCATAAGTTATTTGCAAAGTTTGAAAAAAAATCGTACGAGTCGTTTTTGAGATCCGTTAGCAAAGATACATGCATATAAATATACCTTACTCCTATTAGAATCTATACTTATTTAATACGCTAAGGGTTTTTTTTGTGTTGAGAACTCCTCCTACAATTTTCAAGTTTTTGGTGTCGTTGGATAGGGCTTGGTCTGTAGTTGTTTCCGCTAAAACTGATGAGAATCGGACTGAAAATAAATGTGCTATCCACCATTGAAATCTAAAAATTTCCCATTTAAATAACGTTTGGATTAAATAAAGCTTTTTAAACATCTGTTAATAATCAGCTGTAAATACGTGTAGTTTTGGTGATTAAGGAGATTTACAATACTGGATTGGTCAGATGTCATTGATTTAGAGCTTATACTTACTTATACTTATACTTCTTCAGTCGTCCCGAAGACCACATGTGCGGCATGAGACCAGTCTTCCTATCTATTTTTTATTCTATCACGGTTCAGTTGAACCAGGTCATTCAGGATGGGTGGGTAGGCTCAGGTTGGGAAAGTTGGTAATTCGTAAAAACAACTATTGATCAAGTATGATTTGAGTTTTGATTTGAATTTTGTGGGACAAGCAATCTCTTTTAAATCTATTGGGAGGCTGGCAAGAAATTTAAGGCCGATGTACAAAATAAAAGCTAAAAGTAACATTTGTACTGTATTACAATAAATTGCACGATTTCGAGCAACACGTACACTAGTATAGGATAAAAAGAAGAATGTCGTGGACGGACCTCTAATATCGATAATACCGCCCGTTGACACGTGTCGGCTTTTACACCATAGAGTGGTGGGGGAAACTGGTTCGCTCCTATCCACCGCACTTAGCGATCCAGCTGTTTTTTTTTTTATATCTAGAACCATTGTGTCAAACCACATATTTATTTGCTTGTGTGTTTTTGTTGTCACAGACGAGGCACTGACGTGTAACGTGTGCGACCGCAGCTTCAACAGTGCGAGGGCGTTGTCTCAGCATCAGCAGAAGAAACGCCACTTCGGGTATGGTCAGAATTCCACTTAGAAATATATCAACAATATTATTCATCAACATTTACTAAATATTCAGGCCTTTGTTTAAGTTAAATTAACAATCTGTTTATCTTTGTTATTGAAATTAGCTGGTTCGACTGGTTTTTAAATTCTGTTGTGAATTCTCCTCTGAAAGCCATTATAATTCTGGTGGCTTCTGGATGACCTGAAATAAGATGAGATAGAAAGCATAAAATTTATACAAAGATTTAAAATTTTAATTTATTTTGGAAATTGAAGTTACAGTCATGTGGTTTTAATTTAAAACCGTTGAATTACACAAATTTTCGTTTCAAGATGTGATCATGATAGAAACTGTGTCAAAATATATTTGTCACTTTTTCCATAGTGCTTGTGCTGGGTGAGACTTGCCTTGGCGTGCCTGAGAGAGGTACATACACTGAGAGTAAATTGCTGATGGTTAGGTTACATACCTTGTGCCGTCGTCAGTCCATATAGTTTTTATGATAACTAATTTTGGCACTGTTGTCCCATAATAAAATCAGTAGAACGTCGTCAAAACTTTAAAACACAGTCATACTTTACATTCATTAACACGACACATAACACAAGACATGGAAGGTCACCATGTGTTCGGTGACCTTCCATGTCTTGGCCGGCCAACCTCAAATTAAGTTTTAAATCTTCGCGCGTGTGTTGTGTTAGGTGTCGTGTTATTAAATGTAAAGTATGACTGTGTCGTCAAGTTTTGACGATGTTCTACTGATCTGATAATGGGACAACAGTCCTGAAACTAGTTATAAAAAACTATATGGACTGACGGCGGCACAACGTATGTAACCTAATCATCAGTCATTGATCAATCCTGGATGCAAACATGAATGTTGCTAATCACCAATATCTCGGTCACTGCTTAAGAAAATCCATCTTACTAGATTTAATATTTAGACAAAACTTCTCCTATAATGTTAAAAATTCTACATATTGAGAACTCTAGACATTGTTTTCGATGCGGTGCCACGTTTTGTATCAATGAATGGTATTAATTTTCTATTTAATGCTGGTTACAGCTGCTCGGCGTGCGACAGCCTGTTCCAAACCTTGATGGCACTGGAACACCATAAGGAAGAGTTCGAGCACTGGTCCGGGGACGAGAGCATGCTTGTGCCGCAGCAGCACAGCGACGAAAGCAGCGACGACGCCAGCGAGGAGATGGAACGGCTGCTGTAGAACTGGCAACAACGTAGCGACAACGTAGCGACACGGCCGAAAGTGCTGTTGGAGTGGCCAATCCGATGGATCACTGTATCACGGCCAAGATCAAACGAATTCAAATAAAATTTTGGAGCCCCTGAACTGTTTAACAGAATAAACTTTGTTTCTTCTTCGGCAGTACATGGTTGATTGCAGGTTACAATTGTTTCAGCACTACGATGTCATCTTTATACGAGCGTACAATATAATTTACGCTGGTGGTTTCTTGAAAAATTAAAACATCCATGTAACATTGATTCGGGTGTGAGTCGGTAGAGTGGTGGTTAGCTCGCAGGACTTCGGGACCATGGCAGTGATGTCGTGGGTTCTAGAAGATTTCATCCGCCTGTACTGTAGTTGATCACCCCATTAATTTGTCTATTACGATCCAAGCACATATAAACATGAGTATGAATCTACTGTAATACACAGTAGGCCTACTAACACAGTTATGAGGCAAAATAAGCAAAAAGAAGATAAGAAACTCTTTGTAAAAAATACCAAAATTCAAAATTAAAATAACATATACGACACATTCGCAAAAAATGAAGTATAGACAGGTCGACATTCGTGTCTACCTGTGTTTCGCGGTCGACATTCCCGTGGTTCCAGCATAGTGCTGACTGGAGATTATGACGTCATTTTGTCATTAGCGTAGTGGAGATATCAGTTGAACTTTACTCATCAGACGTATGTTTGCGACTGTGAGTCATTCAATTGAATATGAAAAGAGATCTGTAGTTTATCACTCCCTCACTATTATTATCATGCGCTTGGATTACGAACAATTGTAACCTGCAATCACTAGTGTTCTGCTGATGTAAGTAACAAAGTTGATACTGACAATTTGAATAAAAATATTTTTAAACTTGGTATTGCCCGGAAGTAAACATAACTAAATGTGTTCATTCAGTTATTATATGTTTAAAACTTAAATTAGTTGTCATTTGTATAAATCTGATTAAATCTTGAGGACAAATACTGAAGTTAAATTACTCAACTTAAATTTTTTGTAACTGAGAATCAACATTTAAATACATGAAAAAGGTTTGGCAATGGAATAAATATAGCATACTAACCATACATATCTGAGTATTATCCAACTGTGAACAAATTGTATACATAAAAACAAATTTGTAGTTTTTTCAGTATATCACTTGAAATTTTTTATATTGTAAGTCGTTTCGTTTAAGGACAAATTGTAACAAGATGGTTGTAGTATGTTTAAGTATCAGTGTCTTCCTAAAGTAAGGTGGTTTTTATAAAATATTTTAATACGTGTATAAAAATTATCAAAGTCCACAATGCAACTGGTTAGTGATTCTAAGACTAAAATCTCAATAATTTCTGGGTAATTATACCGTACCTAGAATTAATTTTTAAAAAGTTGATCAAAAGATAATCCTTTTTTTAGAATGACCAAGGTGAAATTTAAAAATCTATATTTTAGTACCTTAGAAATCGGATATATTTTGTATGTAGTATGATAGAGAGGTGTACTTGCTGCAGGGCGGCGCTTTGTATATTGTATACAGTAAATTTTTGCGGTTATGTTTGTAGAATTTTGCAAAAATATTTAATGCATTTCACAAAGTAAGATTTTCAAAACTGCCCGTTCAAAGGGTCTTACTAAAAAATCAATTCTGCTTGGGTCAATGTTTTCATGGTTTTATGAAGTTTCCTGTGTACATTTACATATTCCTGTTTATTTCTACAACGCATGCTTATCTTCTTCAATTAAATGTTTCCATTTTCCTCCTTTCCCTTTCTCACAGTTTTCCTTGTTTTGTAAGCTGAACTTAATTATTATTATAAATGAAGACCAAAATAAGCTTATAAAGAGTCTTCTAAAATTTAAATGTGTTCAATCCTAATCTATATTGTTTTTTATATATTGTCTTAATACAAATACAAAAAATAAAAAATATGCGAGAAAAAGTGTTAATGAAGCAATGTTAAAGAACACTAAATCTATACAAGGTGGCCCGATCGCAAATTGCGCATTTTATGATTCTGTATGAGTGATACTCACCTACACTACATGAATGTTGATTATGAAGTGACAGAGATCTATTTTTGTTTACTATCTGGCTCTTAAAATTCATCTGAAGGTAATCAGCTGTTAAATTACAATTCACATTAAAGAACTTACAATAAAAGTTGGTCAACATTTTAAAGCGCCCTCTAGAAATAAATTAAAGTCGAGGGGGGCGAGGCCCGAAACAATGTGACCTTTTTAATTACAATTAATTCGTCACTGCGGCATATCCTAAACTTTAAAATGAAAACTCAATATTAAAAATCGGTCCAGTAGATCGAGAGAAAAAGGGACGTAACAGACGAAACCCTTATACAAATAAGAAGATAGATTCGTAGTCACATACCAATCACTAAATATTAATTGATTTTGTATTATGAAGTTTTCAGTTCAAGAGCATTTCAATACAACAATGTTTGAACATCATAAATAAAGTTGGCTTAAAATAAGTTGACAAAAATCCAACAAAGCTTGTTATAAACTTTTAAACCCGTTAACAAAGAAGATTAACAAGAAATATATTTTAACTTTGCTAAGTTTAAATAATAAAATTTACTGTTTCCGTCAATGTCTAATGTGCCAGTCTAGAATTTATTGTTTAGTTTTCTCTGTACCATTTACTATAAGTGCCCTTAGATGTCCAGAACCAAATAACCGTCGTCCTTGTTCCTCTAACTTCGTCTACACACCGGCCTAAATATCATATATTATAGCAACACACATAAGCTAGACCTGTCCATCCAAATATCAGGGATTTCCAAGGCAAAAGTTAAAATTACTTAAACAATGATATTATTTATAAGTTATCCCATTAATAAATTTCATTCCAATGAATTTGCAGTATTTATTTTTTTATTAAGCTGTGATAAATTTTTTATCCATAATATTTCAGGTAAACTTACAGCTCTAAATATATTTTTTAGTTAAAATATTTCCTTAAATTAGTCTGTCCCAGAATAAACATGTACTATTTTTAGCACCTCTATATACTTTTCTGCACGTTTCTTTGATTTAAACTTGATTTAGAATTTAAATGCCTTACATGATTAAAATTATGATTAGAAGGTTTAACTCCAATATTATTTCTTGACAATTGGTAAAAGGTTTGCTTTATTACACCCGATTGTAATAATTTTCCTTTGTGACTGTCGAGGTAGTAGTTGCAAAAGAGCAGTGCCCTATACTAAACGGGTGTAGCCATTTTGCCCCGTGGTTTCAGGGCCACTTCAAAACAGGTTATTTGCCCCGAAAGGTTGATACGTAGAAAAATTGTCGATAAGAACAGGTCACTTGCCCCAGCAGAAGAGAGGGAACTGCAGCCCCTTCCCTAACGGCCTGCTCTCTCACCTCTCTCGCCTGTCTCTCTTCCACCTTCCCTTGCCTGGGCGCGAAAGCTCTTCACTAGTTTTCTCATTAACATTGTTTATGAGAACATTGTTATTAGTTTTTGTTTTATTAGTTTTCATTAGTAACATTGCATTAAGTGTATTGAATAATTTAACACGTTCGTGGCGGCATGGGAGCGATCGCTCCCAAGCTGCACTTCTTTACAATATGATTTATTTTTAAGCTAGGATTGAGCTAGAAATCTGAAACTTTGTACAACACTGCTGAATAGTATAATGCATTTCGGGACCACGTGGGTTTTTACTGGGCAGTGTTGCTGCTATGGTGGGTTTTACAATTTTTACTTTCAGGATGGTAATGAGGTCCGAGCAAAAACCTCGACGCCGCGAACGTGGAAAATTATATACCATAGTAATTTAAAACTCACACGAGAATATTAGATTAACCAAATGGTGATTTAACAAAATCATCCTTGTTCTAATTAAACTGAACTGTAACACAACTTACGGCCGTTGGGGGAGGGGCTGTAGCTCCCTCTCTTCTGACGGGGCAAGTGACCTGTGCTTAACGCCCATTTTTTCTGCCTATTAACCCTCCGGGTCAAATGACCTGTTGTGAGATAGCCCCGAAATCGCGGGGCAAGTGGAGCACGCGCACTAGACAGGGTCGTGCGAGGTAATATCGCTTCGTATTCCTACAGTATATCATCTCTCGACATATCTCCCCTGGACTTTCCCTTCAATCCTCACATATCACACCGATGTCTCTTAGACAATATCTAATGTGTATTTCTGTATGTTTATATCATGTATTCTATATGTAATATTATTGTAAATATTAGCATAATAAATTACTATAACGATTTTCTTTTGTTCAACTTTCATTTGATAAAACACCCCTGCATGTATAAATTTTTATATTAGGTGTAGATCAATTCTGATGCATAAATTATCATTGAATAGGTACTCATAGTATCAAAGTTTGGTTTAAAAAAATGATATATTAAGTCTACCATTGAAGTTAAAGTTACGTTGTCCAAATTGTGTTCATATTAACCATTCGTAAATGGTATATTCATTTTGGTATGATATTAATTTTAAATTATCATATCTTGTGGATTATCCATTAAAAAATATGAAAAGAGTATTTTTCACGAGTTACAGTTTATATGAAATAATATATTTTGACGAGGCTATTGCTAATTTTACACAAAGTTCTATTGGACACAACTCTGACAGATACAAAGACGGATTACCTAGCGCAAAATCCTTTCCATCTTCTTCCCAAGATATTGCGTGATAAAACGAGCTCGCTTTTATAATTTCATATCCTACTCGTATCGTAATAAATGTAGCTTTCAGTATAACTTTAATTATCCATATTTTTATAATAGTGTTTGTGTTGATGGGGCGCGATTAAAAAATATTCTTTGTACATTGTATTCAGTCCTACAAATACTAAACGTTTGGACTTATAAGTACTAAATATCTTAAAAATACAATTATACAACGAAACTAATTTAAATGCCTAACCTAAATTTTAGAAGAAATATGGTAATCTAAGACATGTTTATGTATGTTGAGAAATTAAATAACTCTGATGACAAGGGGTTTAAATTTTATTTTATGGCTGAGGTAATTGACAAGTTTTTTTCTTTGTATAAATGATCAAATAGGCCTATCCATATAAAGTATTTTCTTCAAATTTAATCATATGAGGATATTTCATCACATAAAAAAAAAAAAAAAACTGAAAACAAAGCCAAATTACCTCAGTCGTCAAATAGATACATATCTACATAAATGCATTTATTACGTATTATGCCTAAATTATGAACTTCTAAAACGATAAAATCTGTACAATTAATCACATTTACTTTTAAAGTCTCTAGGCATAATTTTTTTCATACGTATTATATTGTTACATTAAGGCAGCTAATTCCTCGAGACATATATTAAAAAATCACAAATAAAGTAAGTTTCGAATATGAAGTGGTAGGCTAATGTAATCTCACATGACGTCTTTGAGGTTTGGAAGATCAATGTCTTGTTACTATCTACAGTATTAAAACAAACATGTGTTTATGTTGTTTACTGGGTTGAAGAGTTGATGTGGGTGAGTTTTTAACTCAAATCCTCTATTATTAACAATATCCTGATACATATCACACCTATTTCACTTAAGTGAAACATGGATCATGGAAATTTGCTGTAAATGACTTAAAAACTATAGCTAAAAACAACAACAAAAACTATAGCTAAATTTTAATATATATTATGATATATATTATGTTAATAAACTCTATTTTCCTTTTTATACTTATAATCATAGTAAATCTTGAGGTGGTGTAAGCTAGACTATGGCTCAATAACAAACCCCTGATTTCAGGCAGTAAAACACCAACAAGTATAAATTAAATTATTGATATATAGTGGAGGGAACAATCCAGTTAAGGGTGTAAATGTTTAGCAATCCATGTTGAGTAAACGCAGGAGTTGATGCAACACAGGCAAACTGAGTAGTTGATTGAAAAGTTAATTAATGTTCATGATATGGATATTGCGAATTCACAACAATGAGCTCACATACATAATGAGTTTAGTTAGTTCATGCTGAGAAATCTCTTAAGATTAATATTACTTCAGTCAGATTCTACGAAATAAGAAGTAATTGGTTGCAGCGGAATTATACTAGATGACTGTGATAGTAGTATCCCGGCCAGTGAAAATCTCATTGAATATTTTTTACTCGTACATTGTATGTAACATATTTGTTTTTGCTTTTTAACCTTAAGGATAACATGATAAAATTTGTCAAAATAATATAAAAGTAGACACATTGAAACGCCATTGTAGATTGCAAAAGAGGGTCTCTACAAAAATTTTAAATCTTAGGTGTAAAGAAATCTGTGATTAGACTTATTAGTTTTTTGGAAAAAATTCAATTCGTTGTTGTATGCTTTAAATGGATAAATATTAATTAACAAAATAAACCATAATGTATTAAAAGTTTTGCATTTTATTCCAAATATAATTTTGCTTTGTTCAGAAGCATGAGTTTGATATTACAGATAAAACTTTCACTCAACAAAATAATATTGAACTTGTTTAATGTGTGTTAAATTTGTTTAATGGATCTATGCTTTGAAATTACCCTAGGCCTACATTTTTTAATAAGAAACCGTTTTTTACAAACTTATGTGGTTTTTAAAAGTCGGTTACAATTTGGCTAACTGATATGTATAAGAAGTAATTAAAAATGTTATGAAAATAGCTAGGAAAGTCCTTATAATCTTTATAACATATTAATTTACATAGTTTAGTTTTATAAAAATATATAGGGCTGTTGTGATTATAGTCATTACACTGCAGTATTTATGTTTCTAATAAAAATCTTAGATAATTATGGTCAAAAATATGATATAAATGGTTAGAGTATATAGATTATGATTGTGCAATACGGAATTACACCAAACGATACACCGCAGTAGGATGAAATTAATTGATGTACGGGTATTTTAAATGTCAGGTTTGGAGGTGTTTGCAGTAATGATGGACGGAGGGATGGCAGCTAAAAACAATGAAGGTTGTCTCTAGAGAGAGGGTTTTGGTCTTGCTTTAATTAAAATCCAACATCAGGTGTTTCCGCATGACGAAAAGTTTCCATTTGTTATTTTTATAATCTATGGAAGCAATTTTGAGACAGTAAAATTGATATTGATTAGATGAACTCTCTTACATACTATGCGGAATTTCAATGAGTTAAACAATTAGTTTTACAAACTTAAAGCAGTTTAAGCAAAAATATATAAACTAATTAGGTTTTTATTTAGTTACTTATTTTGATTGATATGTCTTGTAATTTATCTGATTTAGATTATTATACGTGAGTGGTTAGAATCCAAAGGTTTCCAGTTTGATCCTGAGAAAAGTTAGAAGCTTTTTAAGGGCTCGTAACTGGACCAGCTGTCTTTGTTCATAGTTCTATTAAATAATGACGAGGTGGCCCTTGCGCAAATTGCGCATTTTATGATTCTGTATTAGAGAAACCAACCTAAAGTACATGTATGTTGGTAATAAAGTGACAGATATCGATTTTTGTTTACTATCTGGCTTTAAAATTAATCTGAAGGTAAGTTTAATCAGCTGTTAAATTACAATTCACATTAATGATCTTGTAATAAAAGTTGGTCAAAATTTTAAAGCGCCCTCTAGAAATAGGTAAATCAATGGCGAGGGGAGCGAAGCCCGAAACAATATGACCTTTTTAATTACGATTCGCCCACGCGCTATACCTAAGCTTTAAAATGACGCCTCAGTCTTAAAAATTGGTTCAGTAGGTCGAGGGAACAAGGGACGTAACAGACGAAACCCTTACAGAAATAAGAAGATAGATTCTGACAAATGAAACAGCTTTTCTTTATCAGCAACAAAGCCCTATCTCATCTGATCCATTACACTTATTACACTAACCCCTTCAGTCATATTTTCATCAAAATACGCAACACAGAGTATGTTGGAGTCTTTAAGAATGTATCCAACGTATATGATCTAGTATAAAAAATGTACACTAACGTTAGTGTACATAGTCAATGCTATTACCATAACAAGTACATTTTCCCATTACAACAGAAAACAAGGTCGCGTAGATTTGGATGTCGTAATTGGTACATATCTGTATTATCATTGATTGTTTGTGATGTGAATCATAAACAAAACAACAGTCTTTCGACATCTAACTATCCAACAGTCCAATCTTGAAACAGAAACTTGAAGTAATAATTATAATATAACTCAGTTCTCAATATAATCCCACTATTGAATAATTTGACTCTTTTTGTAAAACACATTCCAAACTTAGTAAAAAATGACACTTTTTTAATTCGTTTGGAAAGTATAATACTCCAACCATCTCAAGTTATACAATTTGAAACCAACATATATTTTATCTTACATATATTTTAGTCCATTAATAGGACTTAATGGCACTATTAATTTTGCAATACCAATGTGATAGATACTTGAATTTTTTAACAAAGTATAGAGCCTAACATAGCTATAATTACTATTAAAACAAAAAAGCATATAATTTATTAAACCGATGATTCAACTTATTTCTTAGTGGTTTTACTGGTTAAACAATAATTATTATTAAGTTTTACATTAGTTTAGTGTAAATATCTCATTAAGTCAACAAAATACTTTCAAATTATATTTAAACATTGACAAGAGCAATAATGAAGGTCATATAGAATAAATAAAGAAGGAAAATGTTTTTTTTTTTAATACATCTATTTTGTACGAGTTTTATTACTTTGCAAAAATTAAATATGACGTTATATAATAGATTTTTATATCTATGTTAAAGGATTGAGTAATAAAAGCAGGAAGGTGCTATATAAAGGAGCGTTGAAAACGTGATAGCCTATCAAAGTTGTTCCGCCCCTGCGCTGCCTCGCTGCTGCCGAGTTTATGTATATTCAAATTATCGCTTTATAATTTGAAATTTAAATTTCAACTTCCAATTATCCTTCAGATAATATTTTGTGAATTATGTGTTTTTTAAGCAAATCAAACGTTCTATTTTAATAAAAAATCTAACCCGTAAAATGTATAAACTTTAACAATGTACGGTTACGTTACAAAAGAACCACTACCAAAGTGTTTAAATCATTTATAATCCATTATAAAATTATAATCCATTAACCAAGGAAAAGTGTGGGATCTGGATATTTGTCTTTAGAATTTAAAAAAAAATCGCACACTTTTAATAGTTTATTTTTTTGCAAAACAATAAGATATCATTCCTTAAAGTTTTAAAACTAAAACTTCCTTTATTCTTGATTATTTTTGAAACTTAATTATATATGATTTAAAATGAAATAAAAAATATATCACTCGCAATAAATACAATATGGTATATCATTTTTAAAGCAAATCCAGTGAGACAATATTTGTATTTGATAGGTTATAAGGCCTAGGAATACACGCTAAAATCCAAGACAACATGAAATAGACTATCAAAACTCAGTGACAATGTTTTGGCAATTAAGTAACTATGATATCAGAAACATTTGGATTGCTCTCATTACTTCTGTTATATTTCCTTAAACCAAGAATAACAGCAATCTATTTTATTCATACATAAACCACTTGTTATACTCTTTGCTTCCATGAAAACAGTAAGTAATTTATTCAATGTTATCACACATTTTGGGATCAACATTTGTGTTTCATCTTTAAAATGAAAACTTTAACAATGTACACAATGAACTTAAGCAATGTTGGGATTGTCAACAAACATTTAACAAGAATAATAGTCAATGTTAAATTCCTCCAAAACCTTAAATATAATATTGGTACAAGACGAAACAGTGTTGTGTCCAACGCTTTAAATAGGTGCGATTAATTTACTTGAAACGGTTTAAAGGAACGGTTTAAATGAACGGTTCCGCACCTGTAGTGCGGAAATTCATAATCGTTTACTCTACTAATAGTGAAAATATTTTTTTATTTCATAAATGTTTGCCAATAAATCTTTGTATTTTAAACAAAGAGTCCGCATTTTAGCACGTTTACAGTTAAAAAGCCACTAATCGTCAACCAACCTAACGTTTGAAGAAACTTTATCATTCGGATGATTGCTTTCATGTAAAAAAAACCACTAACATTTTTACTTCCCCCTAGTTTGGACTAAATTTGCCAAACTTTTCAATATTAAAAATATCTAGGGAAATATCCCAGCCGATTTCATGTAGTTAAGAACTTTATTTTCAGATAGCTAAAATTATTAAATATAAATTTTAAATAATCTGCCTTTAATATAAGTCGAGTAGATATCCTTGGAAGACTAGAGTAGTCTCTATTTCAATAAGCATACTAAGCATATACAAAGTATTTAAGCTTATAACGCGTTTAGAAGCGTTTGAGAGTCTTGTAACTGGCAGATGCAAATTAACCCTCTTGTCCTTGCCAAAAATAAATTAATTAATTAAGAAGGCACCAATAAAAAAATCATATTTACATTTTTTAATTTTTTATATAGAAAAAACTGAACATAACACAAAAATAAATGTACCAGTTTTCAGTTAGCAAAAATTGCACTGTAACAACAAGTATTTTTTTTTTTTTTTAATATATATTTAATTTGTCAAAGATTTAAATCGTAAAGCATAATAGATTCGAACTTCTTTACATTAAAAGGTAAATTAAAATGGGGGTTTTTGCCTAGCAAATGATAAAATGAACACATAAAATACATAGTTTACAATTGACGGCATCCATAGAGAAAAAGTTTGTTTTCGGAATCGGAAACTTTCAAGAAATAAACAGTTCTTGTTTTATGGGTCTGTTTAAAAACATTTTGAGCATGTACACTCAAGATAATAATTTTTTCAATTTTTGAGAGGCTCAGGTAGTAGTTGTTCATAAACCTTTTTGTATCCCAGGACAACTTTAAAACTGGTTTATACTAGTTGCGAAGTTGATATTGGGTACATGAAACGAAGTTGGCATAACACTGTGGAAAGTCTTTTGGCTGTCCACTATGCCGATTTCCTTTCCATCATAATCCATTCATGTTCAAGACAGCGGGGGGTTAAAGCTAACTGCATGTAAGAGCCTAGCTGGAACATATGTAGACAGCAGGGGGAGAAGAGAAATTCAATGGGCATGAAAACCCTATCTGGAACCACTAGCAATTGTCAACCCTAGCAATTGGAACCCTCTGCAATTGTCCAAGACAGCAGAGGGTGACGAATGCGACGGGCATAGAAACCCCTAATGGAACATGAGTGGACAGGCCCGTGTTACCCTTTCTCTTCCTTCAATATCCCATCCTTCCAGGGGCTTGCGCAAAATGCCCATTAGAGGCAGACGTGCTCAATGATTCAACCGGGGTCTCCTTATCCACCAATAACAACATAAATCTTCTTCTAGAGATCAAAACTTTTAAATCAGGTTTAGAATACTAAAAAACTGCCTAAATTTAATCTTTGTTTTGGATTGTTCTTAAAGTAAATTGTAAAATATTATGTATCATACATTTTTTAAAGAAATTACTATACCTTAATATAATTTCAAAATTATTAATTATATTATAAATAAAAAAAATTACGTTTACAACCATAGTAAATTGTTCTGCTTGGCAAAAAATTACAAGAAGATAAAACGTACTTTGGCCCGATAAACAATCATTTTTTATTTTTACACAAGAAAACCCTTTACATAAGTTTGTTTTGCTTTATGGAAATAGCGGAGAGTAATATAAATCACGGTAGGAGTCGGAGATATGACAATTCTTTCAAATCGGATTACCTCAAACATATTCAGATTTTACCGGTTTTACGTACCTATTGCGGTTTGCATAAAATAACAATTTCAACATTAAACATCACTCGGGAATGCAAGATGTATTTTTACGTTTTTACAAACAGGCACGTATTTATAAATGCAATTTTAAATTCATGGATTGCATTTATTGCAATCAATTGAAAACTAATAATCATGTGATTCTTTTAAAACTAAAATCGAAATTCGTATATTTCACAACGTTAAATTTGTATTACTAAATTATTATTATTAATTAGAAAATACTCAAGTAGCGTAGTAAAATTTCTTGGGGAAAATTAATTAATTTTTGGACTGCCAATTATTTTTTATGGTATCTCCTTACCTTCCTCCGAAAAGTCCCTTAAAATCCCATATGAGGATCATGCCCAAAAATGGGGGGATAGGCCATTGAGGAGTTATAATGAAATTTGCTACCAAGCATACTAAATTTAAATAAATTCCAGAAAGTTTATGCATATAAAATTAAAGGTTTTAAGAAGAATAATACAATGCTGTAAACCTGACCTAATTATAACGATAAAAATATTGCAGAGTTCAAAATTTAGGTTAAAATAATAATATCAAAACATTTTGGAAATAACTTCTGAAATATTTGACCTTTAGATGTCTGGTTTTTCGCTACGTAATAAGACCAACTTGGCTTTTCGTACTTACTAAGACCTTTAAACTATATACTGCATGGCTATGGCCTAGAACAGACTTCCTCTTTTAAACGTCTATGTAGAGGGTTGTTCAAGGGTAGTACGATAAACATGTGTCGGGCTATTGTTATTTTCAATGGTAATTGACAAAGCAAACATTTGCCGAAAACCGAACCTCAATAGGTCAAGTATTTGGAATATTATTACATTTAAAGTATATAAGTTAAAATTTTATTTTTACTCAAAGTTTGACACGCTGACTAATGGGGTTTGCGGCATTTAATTTTACTACTTTAGAGCTTCAAATCAGTCGTAAGCAAATACTTTCACAAACAAATGATGTTCAGAAATTATAATCATATTTATTTTAAACCAGTTTCAGGCATTATTACATAAAAATGTTTGTTTTGTGTTAATTGTACCTGAACTTAAACTCGCCATCACTTAATTTTTAGTTGAAATTACCTTCACTCTGTTGTTATTTAACTGAACCATTAATTATTTCAAAGCATTTCAAAGCATTTAAATGAAATAATTGATCTATTTCCGATAATGTAGCGTAAAAATATAGGCTACTACTTTTACAGTGAGTATTTACTGGAATATTCAGATGATTTTTGTTCAATCTATTCTGTTATAAAAAATAAAACAGTGAATAAACTTAAAGTTTCCATCCTCTATAACATTTTTTAATACTGTACCAAATGTACCATATCGTTGATATGGAATGTTATCACTGAAGTCTCATGCGTTTAGCTAAAACACTAATTAATTAATCTTTAGTCATATATTATTTTAACAAGTTACTATTATTTTTTAAGCTTTAAAATGATATCTATATTATTTATGAATAGATTTTGTTTACATTAGTTTGTTTGTTACATTGTTTACATCATATGATTTACTTGGTAAATAAAGCAGAATATTGTGGCAACATGATTAACTTAACTGTAACTTAGTTTCTTGGCAAGCGGTTGTGCTTCATCAATAACTCAAAACCATTGGAATATTTAAAGCTTAAATGATTAAACATAGACTTAACAAAGATAAACAAGTGTTTACTTATGCAATTGAAAATAGGGATTCCACTTCCAACGGTTAAATGAGTGAATCAAACTTTAAATATACTCTGTACGATTTTATATTTCACATATTAATGCAAATTTGTATACCCTACAAAATTTAAAATTTCAAAATAACCGAGTCATTGAATTAAACCTTCCTCATTGGTCTAAAAGGGTTTGATATTAAAACTAGGGGATTGTAGGGGCAAAGGCCCCTAAAAATCAAAATGGTGATGTTGTCTCCAAAAAATAAGTTTCAATTCATCACCTCCTTGCACAATTAGGCCTACTCTATTTCATCTCAAGTTGTAGTTTGATTACACGTTTGTATTTTCTAATAAAATATTACCTAATGTTGACGAAACATTTTTGAGTTATCAAAATCAGTAATTTACCAATAATCTCTCCTTTATTAAAATACAGTAGTCTATTTTATGGGGGAAAATCTATTGCACTATTATACACCCGACTCCAGTAAAAATAGTTTTAACCTTAAACATGTACATAATAAGTTTGAATACTCAAGTAAAAAAAATAGTTCAATCCAACATTAGCCCTTTAATACTATATACACCTTCACCCTGGACCCCACCTATTCCCCCACACTCGCCGAGTCCCCGTTCAACTTTCGGGTCCAGTGTTTCCTGTACCTCCAACACCCCTAGGGCCCGAGTAACCCCCATGCTCCCGGACCTTGTGCCCCCATTTTCCTTTTCCCCCCATTCTCCCATGATGCCCGCAGTTCTTCAACATGGTCCTCGTGGTCTTTATGTTTCTCATTCCTCTTCTGTACTCCCCATTCCCAGCCAGCTTTCGTGCCACTGACATCTCTAGTGTCCCTTGTGCCCACATATGCCCGTGCCTCCATGCTCACCATTTCACCCCGTGCCCGCTATGTCACTCATGCCTCAATCTTGGCCCCAATGCCCCCTAACCCCCAGTGCCACCTACACCCCTCGTCCCCCCCCCATACCCCTGCACCCACGGTGCTCTGTGCCCCCATGCCCACCCTTCTTCCCCGTGGTCGCGATGCCCTCTATGTCCCCCATGCCTCCTGCGTGCCACCCCATACCCATCTAACTCTCTTGCCACCGACGCTCCTGGTGCCCCTTGTGCCCCCACACCCCCCGCCACCACATGCCCCCGTGCCCCCTATGGCCCCAATGCCACCCCAGAGTGCCTATGCCCCCGCAATCCCGTTTCCTCCATGCTCCTCGGAGCTCATGCGTTCCTCTCCATACCCCCTATGTCCCCCATGCCTTCCTAGTGCCCTCTATGCTCGCATATCTCGAACATCCTGTGCTCCCCATGGTCCCGTATCGCCATCCCCACCGTCCCCGTACCGTCCTGTGCCCTCCGCAGTGCTCCCTATTTCCCCCGTACCCCCATGCTCCCTTACCCCCTGGTCCACCGACGTCCTTGTGCTATGATTGTTGTCTATTTTGTTCTATTCGGTCAATTAAGTATAACATTGATTGATACACTGTGTTGTCCGTTTTCGCACACTATTATTTACATGAAAAGCTCATCGTCTTTATGGATAAACAGGCTTTTATTGTTTTCCCTATGAACTACGTAAAGAAATAAGCAGAGAAGGGATCAAACCAAACCAAATATTCCTCATTCGGAGGTTATACAATGTTAGTAGTTTACATAATACGATTCAGTCGGAAATAAACAAACACTCAATAAAACGATTCAACTCTAACTACTCTAAATAGCCAATATACAAAGCATTAATGTAATAACTAAACGAAATTCACTGATTAAAGACTGATTAAGACTGATTAATATATATTTAACAATTATATCAATCATGAAACGTCTAATCCACTTTTAATCGTGGTATATCAGCATATACAAATCATTCTACTCCTGTCTCCTTAAAGACATAGATGGGGTCACGAAGAAGACATCCTTTGTGAATCAGTATTTGCCCATGACTATCAGTGTTTCTCCTTTTTATAGTGTACTGCCAATTTTTAAAGTTATAATTTTATGGTTATCTTAACTCAAAATATCTGCTCAATAAACAGCTGAGTTTATGATAAAAAAATATTTACTTTAACATCTGCTTAATTACACGTGCAGATCTAAAAATCTTCTATCCATTAGATTAACATTGGAACTTCAAGGTCCAATGGGCAAAGCCCAGGTAACTTTTGATAATTCTGGTATTTTCCCTTGCGTCCTTGGCCCAAAGCTTTAAAATGAGCTATCATACGTTACCCTATCTTTCTTCTAACTCGAGATATTTCGTGGGGACCGATTCGCTTACGGAATTATATATATATATATATATATATATATATTATATATATATATATATATAGATGTTTTTTATGATTTAAATTAATATTAATTTTTATATTATACTAGAGATCACCTCCTGATCGAAATTCGACAAAAAATTTCAGTTGATCTGGACCCAAGAAGCTTAAAAATATTTATAACTGAAACATAATATGTTCTTCCGTTTTTCTATCAGTTTTTTTACAACAGCTGCTTAATGATTCAATATATTATCCTTCCTGCATCAGCTTACATTGGAACTTTGAAAGTCTGTGGGGCGTGGCAATGGAGTCGATGTGAATTAGAATAGGATTCTGCTCATCTATACAACTGTACCTCTCTATCGGTAAGCGCGGATTTCTCTACGGTGCACTCAAGCTGAGAAAAAAAGGAAGAAACAAAACATGCTTGCCAATGAATATATGGATGGTATGTATCTTATTACTATAACATCCAGAACTTAAACTCATTGAAATTACAAAGTGGCCCAGAAGCGTATTAGTGAACTCGCCTACGGCTCGATGGGGGCTCCGCCCCCATGCCCCTTAGGACTTGCCCCTAGTTTGAATTAATAAAAAGTCAAGTTAGAAATAGTTTAGTTCCACACAAGATCTGGACAGCCAAGACAGTAACAAAAACCATCTAATACTCTAATTTACAATCTATAGTAAAAAAAGCTTATATGGGAAAATCTCCTATTAGTAGGTTTTAATACCCCTCCTTAGTAAATAGTTTTAAAAAGTTGAGCTGTGAAATAAATATTATTTATGTAAATATTCTAGGTGTCATGCTTGATGGAGGGTCCAAGGGGCCGTCCATAAATTACGTCATCGCTTTTTGGCCAATTTTGGACCCCCCCTCCCTAAAATCATCCTACCATCATAATTTGTCTAACCCCCCCCCTCTCGGAAAAATGACGTCATCTTTAACAAACCTCCGTTTTAAGTAAAAATAATGCTTTTTAAACGCTACATGATAAACTAAAAAAATTACCAATCAAATCTGAATTTACCTTCAGAAATAAAGCCAAAATGACTTTCTCAATGGAAAAATAAACTATAAAACAACGCCTTAAAATAGTCTAATGTATTTTATAGATCATTAGTTTATAATAGTCGAGTTGTGTTAGAATTTGTCATTGTTTTACTGGAAAAATTTGATATAAAACATCATATTTAAAATGACGTCATATTAAAGCCGACCCCCCCCCTTGCACATCACCTTAGGGGCCGTCCATAAATTACGTCATCGCTTTTTGGCCATTTTGGACCCCCCCTCCCTAAAATCATCCTACCATCATAATTTGTCTGACCCCCCCCCCTCTCGAAAAATGACGTCATTTTTAACAAAACTCCGTTTTAAGTAAAAATATATGCTTTTTACATGCTACATGATAAACTAAAAAAAAATAACAATAAAATCTAAATTTACCATTAGAAATAAAGTCAAAATGGACTTTCTCAATTGAAAAATAAACTATAAACAACGCCTTAAAATAGTCCAATGTATTTTATACATAATTATTTTATAATAGTTGAGTTGTGTTAGAATTTATCATTGTTTTACTGTTAAAAGTCGATATAAAACATCGTATTTAAAATGACGTCATATCAAAGCCGACCCCCCCCCCTTGCACATCACCTTACCGTCATTTTCAATCTGGACCTCCCCCCCTATTTTCAGATGACGTATCCTACCATCATAATTTGTCTAACCCCCCCCCCCTCTCGGAAAAATGACGTCATCTTTAACAAACCTCCGTTTTAAGTAAAAATAATGCTTTTTAAACGCTACATGATAAACTAAAAAAATTACCAATCAAATCTGAATTTACCTTCAGAAATAAAGCCAAAATGACTTTCTCAATGGAAAAATAAACTATAAAACAACGCCTTAAAATAGTCTAATGTATTTTATAGATCATTAGTTTATAATAGTCGAGTTGTGTAGAATTTGTCATTGTTTTACTGGAAAAATTTGATATAAAACATCATATTTAAAATGACGTCATATTAAAGCCGACCCCCCCCCCCCTTGCACATCACCTTAGGGGCCGTCCATAAATTACGTCATCGCTTTTTGGCCATTTTTGGACCCCCCCTCCTAAAATCATCCTACCATCATAATTTGTCTGACCCCCCCCCCTCTCGGAAAATGACGTCATTTTTAACAAAACTCCGTTTTAAGTAAAATATATGCTTTTTACATGCTACATGATAAACTAAAAAAAATAACAATAAAATCTAAATTTACCATTAGAAATAAAGTCAAAATGACTTTCTCAATTGAAAAATAAACTATAAAACAACGCCTTAAAATAGTCCAATGTATTTTATACATAATTATTTTATAATAGTTGAGTTGTGTTAGAATTTATCATTGTTTTACTGTTAAAAGTCGATATAAAACATCGTATTTAAAATGACGTCATATCAAAGCGACCCCCCCCCCCCCTTGCACATCACCTTACCGTCATTTTCAATCTGGACCCTCCCCCCCTATTTTCAGATGACGTAATTTATGGGACGACCCCAACCCAATAATTGGTTGCCCCGATTCCGTAAATTACTGTCAAAACCTCATACAATGAACAGGGCTAGTTGAGGGCTCAACTCCAACGACAGTAACAGAAGCCGCCAATACACACTACTCACAATAAATAATACAGTAATAAGCTTTTAAATTTGCCCACGGCTCATGGTTTAATCCCACTCCCTAGCTTCCCTTAATTTGTTAAAAAATATAATGGAGTTGAGAAAATTAATGAACTATGTAAATAGTCATGCTCAAAAGTTGTTGTGTAAAAATTAGGAGTACGATTATGATTGCGCATGATTGAGGTAATAGCTGTATTCTGAAAAGATAAAAGTGGAATAAAATTATATGTTTATATGGAGGATCGTTGTATGTATAGAAGAAAAAAGGGACAAAATCAAGATATTTGAAATTAAAAAAAAATGGTATAGGCTAAGTTGCTTCAGTTCCGTTCACGGAGTGGCCAAGAACGCAGGAATCATATATGTACCATATAGAGACACGATAACAATTTTATCATTCAAAATCAGCAATTATTAATTTAACAATTTTAAATGTTATATATATATATAATATATATATATATATATATATATATATAATATATATATATATATTATATATATATATATATATACTATATATATATATATATATATATATATATATATATATATATATTAGTTCAGAAAATTAATACAAATAGAGCCCTAGTAGTATGTAATAGATTCACCATCCTTAAACAAATGTTATATTACAGTTACAGCTATATTACAATATACTGTAAACTGAAATTTGCACTAACGTCGATTATACAACGTTTTAAGATCACTGCTCTGCAAAACTGTCACGAAAACTTCATCAGGAACAGGTGTGGTTAAAAGACATAATTTAAATACAACCGAGAATTAAGCGACCTTAATTTAAAGTTACTATAGAAATCAAAGCGGACATCACCTAAATATAAATAACGCTTTCGATTCAGTAAACTTCATTTTCAATAATAACACAGCAATCAGAAGGAAAACCATACGCAAACAACTATGCACCCAATTGAAAGTAATTATCAGGAAGAGGTGTAGTTAAAAGACATCTTTTAAATACAAGCGAGAACTAAGCGACTATAATAGCGCTCCAAGCGATATCTTTAAGAACCAACGTACTTCTTTACCGACACCTCGGTATTTATATAATTTGAAAGTTGAAAATTTGTAGTTTTTGGGCATAATACTGGATATATCAAAGCGAGTATTACCCTGGTGAAATAACCCGCTCTCAATGTATCGAAACACCGTCGTCTACATAGAGATGTTCATGTTTACATGTAATACAGTATTTGTATCAAACACGGGTGTAGTTGAAAGAGATCAATTAAACACGAGCGAGAACTAAACCTGCAAAGTGATCTACATTACCCAAACGGTGATATACGCTCACACGGCTGAACTACGTTACCGACAAATCTATATTTTTTTACATTTTTCATAGTTTAAGAGTAAAAAAGTTGTAGTTTTATGATTTTCCCTAAATTGAAACATCTCAAAGAATGTCCATGCCAAATTTCAAGTCTCTAGCTTTAACGGTCGCTTCAGGACATTACTATCATCAGTGAGTTACACATTGGGCTGTATTTATTATAGACTCGCCTACGGCTCGATGGGGGCTCCGCCCCCATGCCCCCTATTTGGGTTCGTTTAGTTCGATAATAATTTAAGAAGTCCCCCTGCCCACCTAGGGGTTGATCCGATTTCATAAAAAATGCCAAAGCTCTAAATTGGTCTTATGGCCTGGCGGCTATAGATCCCTAAAATTTTAAATGTTTTACATAAAATTATCTTTATGTTAAAAATATGTTTCTTTTAATATATTGTGTCTTCCGTGTTACCGCCCATTTGAAAATTGAAGCTAAGAGTAAAACAATAAAAGAGAATTGAATAATTCAATCCACGAATGCAATTAGATAACTCCATTCAAAACTAAATAAAAAACTTTGTAACGGGGCAGACCCCCCTCCTTAAGAAATTAAGAAAATCCTAACATATGCAAGAGTCGTTGATGTGGTGGGCGGAGTCTTAAAAATTTCGTAAAAGAAACACCAAATAGAATATAATATATTTAAAAACAGTGCATTTTTTTATGAAATCAAAATTTTCAAAGTACACTCTTTAAAAGGAGAAAGGTGTGAGATATGGCAAAATGTCATATGAACAAAATTGTAAAGCGTCAAAAATTGAATGTAATACCAGTAAAAATATATTGATATAATTATGCATTTACCACATTAAAATAAAACTGTAAATACTATACAAGAAAAATGTTAGTAATTTCGTGTTTTCTCGGTTATTTAACTAATCTTAGATTGAAATTGGTCGATGGTTGCTCCTATAGTAAGACCTAGATAAGGTAATAATATACACTTAATTTGAGTTTTAAGTTCATAATATAAACAGAAATGTATGCATATATGTTACATAATATTAAATAAAAATATCAAAGTAGCACAATTTTTTCGAAAAACTTTAGAAATTCTGAAAGTACGCCGCTTTTTAAGGGCGAAGGGGGTGAGATACAGCAAAATTTCACAGGACCAAACTTGTAGAGTGTCTATAACAGAATATAATTAAGGCAAAACATTAAAGTGAATTAAAATCACATTACATGAAAAAATGTTAAGAATTTAGTGTTTTTACAATTTTCTTGGACTAAACTTTGATTAAAATTGACGAATATCGACTACTACAAAAAGGAATGGTTAGGGTCAGTATATAAACAGAATTTTAGGCATCCATGTGCCATAATAGTGAATAAAAATATCAAAATAGCGCGATTTTCAAGAAAAAATTTAGAAATTTTGAAAGTCCGCCCCTTTTTAAGGTGAAGAGGGTGAGATACGTCAAAATTTCAAAGGACCAAACTTGTAGAGCATCTAAAATAGAATACGGTGTAGCAGTATATTTCTCGGGTAAAAGTAAATTAAAAACACTATACATGAAAAATGTTAAGGATTTTGTTTGTTTTTCGTTTTTTCTGGACTAATCTTAGGTTGAAATTGTTCAATGAATGCTACTATAGTTTGATCTATATTAGGGCATAAAATGTACTAAATGTCACTCATCGATGTGCCATAATAGTAAATGAAATACATTTAAATAGTGCAATTTTTGTTGACGAATTTTGAAATTTTGGAAGTACGCCCCTTTTTAAGGGTGAAGGGTATGAGATACGGTAAAATGTTACAGCACCTAACTTGTAGAGCGTTTAATTCCCAACTAACGATTTCTCCTCAGATTCGAGGTAGGACCTCTCGTTCAAAAGTTATAGCGAAAATACTAAAACCTTACATTTTCGGGTTATCGGTTTCCACCCTTAGTTATTTTTTTGAAGGGGTTGAAATGGAAAATTGTCGGGTTTCAGACTTTTCCCGGGGATATCAGTTCAAAAGCCACCCGCATGCCAAAAATCGTGTTTCTAGCTCAACCAGAAGCGGTCTAGAATTTGTATAGATGAGTCAGTCAGTGAGTGAGTTACACATGGGGCTGTATGTGTATATTTGTAGGATTCTAATGGTTTTAATTTATTAGCTGTACAATAGGGTGGAATGAAGTCATAGGGAAAAATATTTTTTTAACCGTAAAACTTTCTAATAGCATTCAAAACTTGCATCTTTATATCACAAACAACACTGTAAAATTTTATTTGTTTATATTTATATCTTGAGGTGCCGCAATGGCCCTAAAAATAAAGTTTTTTTCTAAATCAAAATTTTCTTATAAATTAAAATAAAATTTTCTGCCCATTCTATTTTGTTGAAATATATTTTTTATTAGCAATTAAAACAGTTTTCTTTGGAAGAAAAAAAATAAGGATTAGTAGTGCTATATATGTATTTTTATAATTGCTATATTTATGAGTTTTACAAAAACGTCAAATAAATGACAATTTAATAGGAGAAACATCTGAATAGAAAATTCACCATAGAAAACTCAATAATACCTTCACCTAAAAAATGGTGCTCAATAATAACTTTTAAATTACTATTTTTAAAACTAAACTATGGAGGAGTATTAATAGTAACCTAATATACTCAAAATAGTTGTGTTTTTAACCTTTTTAGCAATTTTAGACAGGGATAAAAAAGCATACAATAAAAAGTTTCCTATATTCTTCTATGTTTTATGGAAAGATACATAAAAATAAGTAAATTCATTCAAGCAAATTAGACATGAAAAAAATATAATTAGTTTCATTTTAGCTCAGTCCTTTTTACTTTGTTCTGTTAGAAACCTTCCTTCGTAATTAAGAAATTAATGTTTTTATCTGAAATTTAGGCATCATCTTTTCTATTCAATTCTTTCTTTAACAAATCAGTCTCTTGCTGTAGGACCGCAGGCACTTAATTATGACTCTGTTACCGTACAAGTTGTATTAACCAATTAATCATATCAATGAAATCAATAAATTCTGCCTGAAAATTTATATTTTGGACCACAAATTTTCTTACGCCATTTCTATTTGCAGATATTGCCTTCAGAAGTCTGCCAAGACCGAGCTTTCTTTTAATAGTTTTCTCTATTCACATAACTTACAGAAAAGCACATTTTTAGGATGAGCATAGTAACAATTTCTTCAAATAACTTGATCAATTTTTTTTATGCTGGCTTCAAAGGTAAAGTGAGAATTTGATCAGACACAATTTATGTTTGGAAAACCATCATGGAAAACCAGATTCGGGCATACACCTTCATGACATACTCTGTTAAGGTTTTAATGTTGTTGGACGGATTCTCTATTCCAACATATAACCAAATTATGACTTGCTGACGTGAGCCATTGTGAAAGGGCCAATTTTCTGGATTTTCTTAAGGAGAGGTCTTGAAAACATCCACCACTTGATATCACAGTGCATATATCAAGTAAATATTTTTGTCTTAATTTTTTTTCAAGGGGAGGTTGTGTTTTATAGGAAGAAACATAGCCACTTTAAGCTCATTACATTTTTCAAGCTGCTTTCCAAATTTCACCTCCATATTCATTGGGGCCTGCTGTTGTTTTCCAATCTAAGATGGCGCAAAGACAGTTCATTGCCATGAAACAAACAAATCTGTGACTGTAGTGGCCAAGCAAGTATTTTTTTTCAACAAAGCTTTAACATTACTATTAACTCTTATCCAGTGTTTGTAGCCGTTCCATCACATAATGTTAAGAGTCTGCAGTACCGGCCGCCTTGGATTTTTATTCCCGTAAGACTAATGTTAAATTTCACACGTCGCTTTGCCTCTAATATTGATCGAAAAATATTCATCTTCATCTTTTGACATTTGAAAGGAAAATTTAATACCTAGGCCCCTGTTCAATCAAATTTATTATATTATTGATTGTTTGTTTAATTAAAACAACAAAGTATTCTCGAAATGTTTAGTTTGAAAATGGACTTATTTTTTCAATAGTATACAATTTTATAAAATGTTCTATAATCGTGATTTTTGTTTCACAGGACCCTAGGTATTAAAATGCTCTTTATAATGACCGAAATATTATTCTTTTTCGGCCAGTACTAAAGGGATGGGAGATATTTGAACATTTTCTTATAGGAATAAAAATCCAAGGCCAATACTGCAGACTCTTAAGAGGGTTATATTTTTTAAAAATACAATAACTATTTTTTGTGTAATTCAACTCATAACAGTTTGATTTACTTATTAATTGTTCAATTTGAACACTATTAAAAATAATTTATAATTTTAAAGTAAATATTTTTTGCTCTAATAAGTTATCAAATATCCTTAATTTTCAATAAAAATACATATTTTCAACAGTTTTGCGGTACCTCTAAACATATTATTAATTCAACCAAATTCAAACAGTGTCTTTTAAAAGGCATTATGTAAGTTTTTACCACTATTACTACTAAAAATCACGACGAAAATCTTTTTTCGGACTATAGAAACAATTTTTATAAAATCGTAAAATTTTCATACAGATACATATTTTTAACAGCGTTGCGGCACCTCATAAAATATTCATATTTAAACCAAATTTTAACAGTGTCTTTTCAAAGGCATTAGACAACTTTTAATCACTATTACATTTTAAAATTCAAAAATTTCATTTTTCATTCCACCCTACTGTACAATGCTAACTCGATCCTGAATTTTTTACATGTTTTCCATCATTATTAATTACATTGTTTCATATAGTAGAAAAATAGGGGGTTTCATATTTAAAGGTAAGATAAGGTTAAGGGGTGAGCCCATTTTATTTTATAAAAAACTTACACAACAAAACAATTAATTCATTACTTATTTATCCATTTATGAATTATGGTCTTAATTGACACTATTCCTAATGTTAAACGTATTTCTCATTAATTTAAACTAAACACTCATGCATTTAGTATAATAACAATTTACTCCAGTATTACAGTTGAATGTTTAACAAAAAAAAAACTTTAATATAATTTGACTTGAAATATTTTTAAATAAATATATAGTTGAAATAAATAAAAAAAAATAATTAGCATAAGAGTAGAAACTGAAAATGCTACATAAGGCTATCAGTATCATGCTGGTTAATGCGGAGATCATTTGCTAATGGAAAGTTGATGTGGGTGATTTTCGTCCTCACCGCATATGTTTCCAACAATGCCCTGGTGTTAGGATCATCATGGGACATTGGCCTCATCTACAAGTACACCCTTGATACAAAATTATCTTGGATTTTTTTATAAAATCACCCTCAAAAACCAATTATTAAGAACAAATGGATGATGAGATTATCTTATAACTGAAAATATAAATGTAATTAAAATCATGCTTCAGTAACAGTTATCAACAAATTTAAGGATAAGTTATAACAAAATGGAAAGATATTATTTAAATCATATGATACTTTTCATATATTTAAATCGTATCTAAGGGTTTTTTTGCCTTGTGATACACTGATTCAATATTATACTAACTTATCAAGTATAAATATTTTTGTAATATTTTCGGATAAATTTAAGTCGTCATATCTAAGACCTTGTGTCTAGGACCTATCTATCTAAACAAATGTTTGGTTCTTTGGAAATGTTCTAAAAAGAACGTCTTTTCATGCCCTAAAGCATAAAAAAATAAACTAAATATTTTAATGAACGTGTAATAGTTATTTGTGCTTCTAGGGACTAAAGTACAATGTTTTCTCCCTGAAGGGAAAGTGTTGTCGCCCGAAGGCGAAGCCGAGGGCGACAATTTCCCTGAGGGAGAAAAGTACTTTAGTCCCTTGATGCACACAACATTTTTCCTTCACCTACACGAGTAAAATTTAGGCCTAATAGGCCTACCGTAGATAATTTAACTTTACCTTCGTATGATCCCTTGCTCCGTCAAGCTGGATCTGTCACATCAACATAAAAAACACACAAGGTAGGCCATATCAATTTTGAAGAATACGAAAAAAACAAAATATAATTTAAGCCTAGTCAAAAGTTTTACACTTATGTTTTGGACTTCTTAGGTTAATAGCCTACCCAAGCAAAATGTAAACAAACACCTACACTGCCACGGCCATCTCTAATACTAGAGATGCTGCTCACCCACTGCTGATTGAATGGTCAGCAGTGGGTGAGCAGCAGCTACAGCTGCTATTAGTCAACAATGAGTAACGAAACAAATACAAGTAACAGCTGACTGTGGCTCATGTTCTTTTTAATCTCTCTTTTAATGTTATTCTTATGTAACTAACTTTAGCCCCGTGGTACGAAAAAACTCGAGTTTTCCCTAGGTAGAAAGACTAAGTATTCAAGTCACATGGGATAGAAATTAGTACTTTACTACTCTATTCCAAGGAGTAAAATACGGCTTTAGATAGTAGGTGGAGGAAAAATTGTTTTTTACGATTAAATTTTATGAATACGAATAAAAAGCTATTTTACCGTACACAACTAAAATCTGAAATGAATTGTAAAATTAAAAATTGTTGAATATTTAGTAAAGGTAGTTTATAGTAAGATTCCTTAAAAAAATGTTTATGATCATTGTGATCTTAAAAATATCATAACGTTTTTATGTTATTAAGGAGTTAATTTGTTAGTATTTAAGCATTCTATGACTAGTATATAGAAAGATGTCTATTATTTCTTATGCATATTATTATTTATAAGAAGACAAATTTAAAACATTTTACCAACACATTATTAAACAAATGCTTTGTACATTTTTGTCATTGTCAGTTTTGTACATTGTTTGTCATTTTCATAGTTAAATTGATTCTAACTTAAATTGTTCTAAGTTCAATTGTTGTTTATTTTTATTCTTACAACGTTTATAAAAAATATTGTCCTTAAAATGAACAAAAGTAGTATAAATAGGCTGAATATGTATTGATCCACGCAACATCAGGAACTGGTATCGACACTGACGCGTCAGAACAGATTAATTAGAGGCAACTCAACACTTTGATTGCGCCGTCAAAGCTGATGGAGAACAATCGACACCGCGAAGCAACACAAAGCAACTCGATTCGACACAAAGAGACGGAATATTGGAACGAGTAGTACACACGCTGAACTCAAGTTCAGTAGTGAGACGGTTGAACTCATGGTACACAGCATTTAGTGCCAGAGCATGTAATGGATGTATTCAAAGAGGGATGGAATATTGCAGCAAGTGGATGTTGAACTCATAGTGCATAGCAATAGTAAGTTGAAAGGAGACTCTGGCCGAACCGCAAGTCTGCCTCGAACCGGCATTTCCGGAATAATGGGATACAGAATGAACAGAAAGGAGTTGTAATATGAGAAATATTACAACGGACGGCTGTTTGCCCACTCAGAGGGCAAATCCCGTGCTACTGTAACAACTGATAGGTAGGCTCAAACAGGTGGTCCGCTCTGCCCTCTAAATAGCCAAAAATTAGACTCTACATTCATGTTCCTCAGCTGAGTTTATATTTATCCTCCGGATAAAACAATCTCTTGATGTCAAGAAAATGAATGGATCAGGAAGGAAGAGAACCTTACATAGTGGACAGCCAAAACACTTACCACTTGTTATGACAACTTCATTTACTGTTCCCAATGTCAACTTCGCAACTAGAATAAAACCAGTTTTATATTTGTCCTGGGATTATACACATCTTATAAGTCCACAGAATGTAATGGATAAATTCACAGAGATACGGAATATTGCAACAAGTGACGGTTGAACTCATGATATACAGCATATAGTGCTAGTGCATGAAACAACCTTATCCCAGTACAACAACTAATCCTATTACTGTGTTTATTATTTGCCTACTTGAATTTAATAAGTAAGGCCTATTTATTAAAAAAAAATTTAAATAAACGTTTTATTTTCAGATTTGTACTTTTATTAAAGCTTTGCATTGACATGAAAGTGGTACAGTATTACAAGGTCATAACGCAAACATTTCAACCACTCAGATGAAAATATTTATGGGATACTGTGTTATGAAATTACAAGTTATTGAAAATCGTTGCACATTATGGTACTACCTTTCATTTATATTGATATCAAATTTATTATGTCAATTTTTTAGATATTTATATATTTTATAGTATCGTATTTTCTTAAACAAGTTAAAATTTTAAATTAATTTACTATGCGTTTACGTAAAATATAGTTCTAAATTCCCGAGACTTATGTAGTAATGACATTAAACGTAAACAGATTATATTTTTTATGTGTATTACAAGAATGTACAAGCATTAATTTCACAAACAATTAAGTTTTTTTTTTCAGTGTAATAAAATTCATTTTCGAGGCTAAAACAGGTTGTAGCGTAACTTTGTTATCAAGTGAGGTAATAGAATTCAGCCTTTTAGATTCATGTGCATATACAATTATATTATCTATATTAAATTGTAATATATATACATGCCAGATATATATCCATATTTTATGGATGTAACATTAACATATCAATTTAGTTTGATATTATTGTTCATTAGATGATTTTTCAACGTCAAGGAATTCGGATTGTTACTATAAATTCCAAATAATTTATTATTTTTAATTTGTTTGACGTCATACGTTACGAAATGTGGAAAAATAGCTTAATTAAATTAATAGTGAATTATGATTTATCGAACATAGAGTAAACCAAATTTTACATTGTATTTTTGCAACAAATATACTGGTAACATAGTTTAATACTACAAACATCATATAAAAGATTAGTTTTACAGACTTAGTTTCTTTTCCCTTTTTTTATAGTCCTAACAAGAATTCCAGGAATCCATCATAACTTCAGAACTAAAACATTAAGCATGCAAGCCCGTGTTCACTGATCCTTGATTGTTGAAAAGCAATATTTAAAATGAGAAAAAGTCATAATCCAGATATATTGCTTTATGATATTTTAGTATTGATATGGTATAACATTTCACGGTCAGTAAATGAAATGAGTAAAGTTTATTTATTTATATACGTTTCGTCTTCATATTGTGGTCTGTCACTTCATAATGTCCAATTCAGTTTAATATTACCATAAATAAATGGTTTATATTATTAAAATTTACTTTAAAAACATAATTATTTACAAGAATGTATATAACTTTAACGAAGTATGTAAATTAAAAAAATATAACACAAGTATATCGTACGTAACCTAAGAATTAGCATCAACCAGAAGAATTCCATGTTATAACAAATGTTTCGCTAGCATATTACTAAAAAAAAGTATAAAATAATTCAAAATAATTAAATAAATAATGTAAATTATGATTAATATATTATACAAGAATTTAACTTTTATTTGTAATTTGATAGTTCCATAATAATCCATTCAGTTAAAAAATGCAAAATATGTAATTAGGTAGTAATTAGGCAAAGTAAGTAAGTAATATAATTACAATGGATTTAATTTCATAAAACTATAATTATTGGCCTTTAATGTCTTGAATTCTAGTTTATAATTATGTAAACGCTAAGTGACACAAATATAGCTTATATTTCATTACGAAGGAGACTGTTATGTGGCTTACAATGTAATAATGTATGTAATGAACAAAAATTTTGGGACTTTTAATGATTACCTATAACTTAATGTAGCGGTGTCAATGAATTTACTTGATAGTCCGATAAAGGATCATTATATCATTATACTATTCTCATACGCCATCTTACACTCCAACGTTAAAACATTTAACTAAATACGGAGAGTTGAGTGTATCGCGGAGTGAGTACCAGACCACTTTCTAGGACTCCCTTAGTAACAATAGAAGACGGCTCTATCTCCTCAAAACGTACCTCTCTAGCAGATAGCGTTACGTTTTAAAATACAGTTAATTAAATGTTGGAAGTGCCATATTCATTTTGCTGTCGTTGCTTAAAAGTCTTGGATATCAACTCATCACTGGCGTATTAACTTTTTTAACACAATGAACTTAAAACTTGTAAAAGCTATGTAAAAATAGGTTGTAAATGTTTTATTTTTAATTGGTAAGAATATCATTACTCCTTAGAAATTCCATTTTCACACGAACCGTGGTTACATCAAGATTAAGTGCACGCTGTCTGTGCTCTTGATTTTTTACGACTATTTTTATTGCTGCATCCAGTAACTATATAACCTTTTAAAGCAGTAAATAAATGTTTCACTTAAGATTTTAATGTTACCGTAGCCTTAAATTTAATATGAAATTAACAATGTGATGTTAATTAACATATGTAGTGTAATTTACAATTTAGTTTTACTTAGGTCTACATTTATTTATTATAAACTTATATGCATAACCTTGCATATAAATGTCATTACATAAAGTCAATAACATCTAAAGTAAAACCAATTTTTCATTGACTCATTCTCTGATAGAAAGTGATACTAGTATAATTTCAGTTGCCAATAAACATTTTTGAACGAGTTTTCACAGAGATGCGTGTTGTGTTATTTTATATGCCTTGTTTTTACTGATAAACCAATTTTTTTTAATCAAAATCGATAAATTGCCAATAAAGCGAAGTAGATTCTGTATAACGTTAAACCAGCGAGCACAGAAGTTCTGTGCTCGCTGCGTTAAACTAGTAATTGCAGTAAACAATGATTGCGAATGGTCCACTGATGATTGTAGCGTGGCTGCCGCAATCATTGGATATCCGGCCGTTTTGGAGGCTCAAACTCTCGGAGGACACAGATAGAGTTGCGACCGGCTCATCGACATCGCCACACGACAGTGATTTGTAACATGGAACAAAGAGGGAATTGTCGATTGTGTTGGAGCAGTGTTCCATTATATGAGGATACATGAGACATAGAGGCGGTCGGTTGATGTCCCACACAGCTTCATTGTACAGTATGTTCTATGCTCATGATACAAACAGAGAGGTGCGTTGAATGCTTATCTTCATGTTTTATGTACATTTAAGTGTTAAGGATAAAAATAATAAAAAAGTGGGGTAATTGGACCTCCAAAAACCCAAAGTTGAAATTGGAAAATTTTACTTATTAATTAAATCTAAACTTAACATATATGACAATCAGTTCATATACAGTTTGGAGTAGAGAAAAGTGGAAATGTTCCACTTTTCCTCAATTCGCCTCACAACGCTTGATTGTTTCCTCTGCCCATGTATGGATAGCACTAGGCACCATCACCACAATGTTAACAAGGCCGACACTCAGTCATCAGACGAGAAAGCCTAGAACGTTTGCTGGATACATCAGAATAACGTTTGTGGCCTCGCCAGAGCTAAGCACTACATTTTCGTTTACATCCTGTGGTAGCAATCTCACTAATGAATCATGTGAATGTTGCATGCTATGTCCTGTAAACCAGAATACATGACAGTTCACATTGGCTACGCTACATTTTTATCTATCTCTTTGAAAGTGTCTTTTCTGTATTTTATTTTAAATTTTTATTTCATATTTTTTCGTAGATAATAAAAAAAAATTATGAAGACGTAATGCATCGTCGCTTATGAGATGTTTAGAATTAGATATCCCAATAAATAATTATTAACTAATGGTATTTTAGAACTAAAGTGTAAGTTTTACTATTAAATTTATAAACTGTAAATACATTTTAAAGCTTATACCTAAGTGATTCAAGAACAAACATTCAGTTTAAATTCGGTTTAGTGAGTTAAAAGATTATAAACTTGCAGCTTGTGGACCAGAATTTGTTATACGTAATAATGATTAAAGGTTACATCGGATGTTTAAATAAAATTTTGGTGATGAAACTATTTAACAAATTAAAATTATAATAAAAATTTACAAAAAAAGTGATTTGAAATGGTGAAGTTTAATTATCTGCCGATGAATTAAACATTACCCAGCCAGGCTAAAGTGGGTGGAAACCAAATTAAATGTCAAACTTAATTACTGATACGCTTGTGTTTTATCCAATTTGGACTGTTAGAATATGGTTAAACTTATGGTAATTTAAAATTCTTGTAAAGCATCAAATACTGATTGTAGTAAATAAACGATTGTGATATTTGGCATAAAAAATAACTCGAATATTTCTCAAAATTTCATTCTTTAAGATGCGTTTTGTTAATTTTTTTTGCAACTAAATAGTGATGTTGTTGTATGAACAACACTATAATATGCAACATGTAAAATATTCGAACAATTTATGATGAGTGTTTGGATTTGTAAATAAAAATAAATGAAATCCAAAATAGGAAAATATTTGTTTGCTACTAGGCATACAAACATGTATCATTCGTGATGGAAAATGTTTGCATAAAGATTCAGTCACAAGAACCTTATCATCATTATGTATGTCAATTCAAAATGTTATGACTCGTAGTATCGCTCGCTAGTATAAACATGAACTAATTTTCTAATTAGCTGATAAGTTTGCTCCCACCCAGAGACTCCGGAAGTACTGGTGTTTGCTAAACATGTATTGGCAAACATTAACATCCTGAAACTGTTAGATTATTACCTCATTATAGTTTTAAATCCGTTTAATAATTTACTAAGAATGTTTGAACAGGTCTGAATCAAAACTTTTCTTCCATTCGGTTAAGTTAAAAGATTAGGATTTAACAAGTTTTAAGTATTTTTAATGTATACTTTCCTGCAGGGTAACACAATTTTTTACAATAGATTAAACTTAGTTTCCAAACTGACAAAATTTTTTTCAAATCGTGGAGCTATTTTACTTAATAATACTACTGTTTGTTTAAAATATCTTTTAGCTAACGTTCATGAGCAATTAAAAGTTGTTAATATTTCTTTTTCTTCCAAAATTCAAATGTTCTCCTATGTGTCCACGGCAGTAGCATTTTTAACGTTTTGACTGGGAACGGTCCAAAGTAGTGTGTTTTGGTCACTTTTAAAACCGGCCACGTGCCCACGGAGCCACGTGCCGCGGCAGCTGGCGCCAGCTGCCATGTCACATAGCTTCCGGTGGGGGTTAGAGGGTATATAGAGATGCTGTAGTTATATTTTATGCCATATAGGTTGGGGTGGAGATGGCGATAGTGTTGGCGTTAGGGTGAAGTGAATTTGCGCATAAAATTAAAATTAAAAGTTAGTTCAAAATTGAAATTCGTCGGTGTTAACGAAACTCTAACAGTTGAAGAAAAATTAAGAGTTAGTTCAAAATTGAAATTCAAACTTATAACTGAGATGCGGAAAATATGTCAAGGTCATCCAGAGTAAGTTTTAAAAAATTCTATCCAACTATCACTAGAAATAGTTTTAAGTTGAAGTAGTTGGTGATAGCGGGATAATTGATTCGTGCCATGGGAGAGGTGTTTATCGTTTGAAAGTTGGCGATCGAATGAGAAGCGCCGCCTAGGGAGAGGCTTATAAAACGGCAACCTTCCCCCACCACCCCTTCCCCCACTCCTTTAGATCAATAACCGGTCGCCGACTCTATGTGGTAAAACTGAACCAGACATGGCGGCCGCCATGGATAATTCTAACCTCAAACCTTAGTTTTGCATTGGTGAGCATGAGCCACCCCCACTCCTTTACCTTTTCTTTTTTATATTTTTAAAACCGAACAGATGTTCGGGCAGGTGTTGGGGGCAGAAATGTTAAAATATTGGGGTGGAGATGGTGTTGGCGGTCGGTTGAACTGAATTTGCGAATAAAGTAACTAGGGTTGAACTAAAAGTATACATAAATTAAAAGTTAGTTGAAAACTGAAATTTGACGGTGTTAACAAAACTCTTAATAGTTGAACAAAACTAAAAGTTAGTTTAAAACTGAAATTCAAATTTATAAATAGGATCTGGAAAGTATGTCAAGGTCATCCAGAGTAAGTTTTAAAAAAGCCTACCCAACTACCACCAGAAATAGTTCTAAGTTGAACTAGTTGGTGATAGTAGGATAGGTTGAAGTAACTTTTGAATTTTATTAGTGAACATACAATTAATGTGCAACAGCAGAGTTTAAACAAGTTGAACTTTTGTGATGAATTACAGAGTTGTAAATGCAAACACCGACGACGATGAGAAGGTAAATGCAGAGTCCCCAGATGATGTATTTGAAAAGCTTGAACAAATGTAACATTTCAAGTTGGTTTTCCCGTTCCATTTCCAATCGTTTAATTTCCAATTTCAATTTATCCTCTTCCATTTTAGTTACGAAGGGAACTTCATCCATCATATTCATCATGATTGTGTTAGTGTTTGAAATTTTAGTGATGTTGATAGTTCAGAAGTCGAAGACGGAATAAGAAGTGAAAGGGAGAAATGTTAGTTAAATAAAGAAGTGGTGGGGGGAAGGATGAATTACAAAGAAGTGGTGGGGGAAAGACGTTGCTCTTCATTATTACCATCAGTAGTGTCAGATGGTGCAGGAGTTAGATTTAGTAAACTGTCTTCGTCTAAACTTTTAACCTTATCACAAATAGGACAATCGTATGTTATTTCCAAATTCATTTTGATGGTTGTAAAATTATCTACAAGTTCTTGTAAAATATTAAAAATGTCTTGTAACTCTTCTTTAGAGTTTATTTCAAAACTAGAATTCATTCGGGCCAATGGAGAGTTGTTCATTGTTGGAGAGTCGGTGATGGAATGAGGATCGGCGCATAGGGAGGGGGCTTATATAATGGTGACCTTGAGCAGGCGTCTAGGGAGGGGGGCTGTCTAGGGAGGGGGCTTTTATATGGGGAACCTTGAGCTTATGATTGAATAAAATGTTTAGTTCTTCTTCTTCGTCTTTTAATTCAATTATTTGAACCGAAGTAGTTGTTTCATCCTCTTCACTCGATGAAGAAAACAATTCACCAGGATTTAAATATTGAACTACAATTCTGAACCATCTTATAGGATATTCGTCAATGATAGAAAGTAAGTTTTGAAACAATTCTTCCATCTCTTCCCTGTCAGTTATTATATGTTCAAACTTGATAAATTTGTTTTCCATGTTGTTAGTTAGAGTGTTGGAAGTGGAATGATTTAATATTATATAAAAATTAGAACTAGTGGTGGGGGGAAATCTCAAGGTCATCCAAATGAAGTTTTAAAAAAGAGTGTAAAACTGAAATTACACATTTGATGGTTCTACAGGATCGGAATACCAATCTGATCTGTATTTACATCTTTTTATCATATGTGTACAAAAATCATCTTGATGAGAATTGGTGCGTTGACAATGAGCAAGATCTAGAGGGTGAAATTTGAAACATCTTTGAGGACAACATGTATGAAAATATCTTGATTTGTAAAATTTGAAAGTTCGCAATTCCGGTGGTGGTAGTTGTTTTGTTTTGCATTTGCAATAACAAGATCCGAAGAATTCACATTTAGTACAAGCTAACCCATCCACCATCATTGGTCCTAAATCTGTACACTGTTGTTCACAACAGTAACGAGGTTTGTACTTGTATTTTTGCTCTTCCATGTTGACGCTGCGGAGTCCAGTGAAAGAATAAGAGTGTATAGTGTTGAATAGTGAGTTTTATGTACTGTGAAAAGTGGTAGGGGTAATTTCAAGGTCATCCAAATGGAGTTTTAAAAAATTATACCTTACAAGTGTAAGGATTATTAAAATTTAGGAAGTTTGTTTCTCTTTGTTTTCTTCAGACTTTTTCTCTCTCTCCGCCTTAGCCATAGCAACAAGTTCTTCTGTTGATAATGGATGTACTTCAGGAAATTTTAAAATTAATTTAGCTTGATATCCTTCTTTAGTTAATACATCTAAATCTTGGGTCATTTGTTCAACGGTGTTGTAGTCTTTTCCATAGATTTTTCCATCAAGTTGAATCATCATTCTGTACAACATTTTTTCTTAAATAGGTCTTGTCGTGGTGAGAGCTGAGAAGCAAATGATTATTTATACAAGTATCACATCCTTTTATTAACTCATATTGATCATGTGATTGTTTAGTTGTAGTTTTGTCTGTCAAAAGTTATTCAACATTGGTAATACTTTTGGAACTTGATGTTATGTTGACCAGTTGGCGATGAAGAAGTTGTAGGTTGTGTAGAAATAAATATTTCATCATCGCAATATTTTGTTTTAGTGAACATCCTTGTATTAGTAGCACTAACATCAACAGTTAAGTGATAACCACCGGTAAGTAAAACTCGCATTTCGTTGGTTAAATCTTCGAGTTGTTCAAAAGTTGTAATGGTGTTGGTATCATAAGATGCACACTTGACTTTGAGAGACATCTTTTAGTTTTTATATTAAGCGATAGAGTGAGCGAGATGTGTACGGTACGAAAGGTAGTCGTAGACTGATGAATTTTACAAGTAGATTTTCGCTTTTATAATCACACAAAAGTGGGTCAAGGTCATCCTGTGGAATTTTTAAAAAAGCAACATATTGTAATGTACAAAGACATCACAATATGTTGCTTCTTTTAATTTTTTTTGTTTTTTCTTTATATCATATTTATTGAAAAACAATTACAAACAAATAGTTACAATGTTATGTACAAACTAATCAGTAGTAGGTGTTACATGAATAGTTAGTTCAGTTGAGTTGTTTCCACTTGGTCCGTGCGAAACCAAATAGAGTGCGCCGGGTTGAACTACACGAAGATCTTCATTTTGAAGAAGTTGTACAAAGCGTCTTGGTAGGAAGATCTGAAATTTTGGTTCATCACCAACTGTATATGGAGCCTCGCTCAATGTGCAATTAATAGCATCACCTACTGAAGTTTCCATTTTCTTAATCGTATGAATGATGTAGTGTTTTTCTTCTTTTAGTTCAGAACATTTCTTTGTAGGTAGAATTGATGATTTAGAATGAGCGTTGAACTGATCAACTAAACTTTGAAGTAAGTTATGTGATGCCATCTTGATGTTGTTGTTAATCTTCTTGTTAATAAGAATGTCCGTCGGAGATGTTGTCTCTTCGGAGGTTAGAGTAATACTCATGCTGCGTCATGGTAGCGCTCTCGCTTTTATAATCGACACTACCCCCACTACTGACACTACACCCACTACTTTGTTGAAGGAAATTGTTCAAGCGGTAGGCATTCTTTAAAGCGCACTGCGACCTTCGATGTTTAAAACTTTTTGATGAAATACAAAGTTCGTTGAAGTAGCATTGGAAATCTTTATCAATTATTGCATTAATCACTTCGTTGCTTGTAAATGATTGTATCCAATTTGCTTTTTCCAATCCCCTTGTGTAGATAATTTTAAACTCTTTGCAATAATGATTCATAATGTGCGGCATCATGTTATAATTAATGAAACCTTCATCCCATCTTAAGTTGTGAAAATGTTTGTTCAACCATTTGTTTGTAACTTTCGCTTTAGTTGTTAGTCTATTAAATGGTACTGGAGGTTTGAACAAATAATGATAAACTACTGATGTGTTCATGTCCAAGATTACTAATTCTTTAATAATAAAATTACCATCATTTCCTCGGAAAGCTTGAAATTCAATTATACCTCTTTTAACTTCCATTATATGTGGCGCATTAGAAAACGAAACCCGTTTATTCATGATGAAGTCTTACTAACAACTGACTTAAAAATTGAATGAGCCGATGTTTATAACAGACAGGATTGTTCTTCTTCTTTCACTTGTTGTGCCACTTCATCAATATTAAAATTGGTGTGATAGTTGTTTAATTGTCTCCACATTTCAACTTCTTGAGGTATTCTATTAAAGATTGAAGTATCCACGGGACCGTATAAAATTGGAACAAAAGGTTTTTTGTCCAATGTATCAATTAGATAGTCTTTAATTATTGCACTTGAAAATATTAGTTGTTTCAAATATCTGGTGACGGGACCGGTAGTACAACTTAAAGTGTAAAATTCTTCTTTAGTGAAATATAATTTAACATTATGTGTAGTTAAATCTCTGAAGCGAACAATTTGTCCTCCACGATGTTTTACTATATCAACTTCAATATTTGATTCCAATAAACTTAATCTTGTTCTTCTTCCAAATGTGTTGTTACTTAAATAGCACTCCAAAAGATGTAAATGTTTCATGAGAGATTCCCAAGTAGTTTCACTGAAAGTAACCATTTTGTTTCCATGATTTAAAATAACAATTGGTGAATAATCCATTGATTTTAAAATTCCAACTGATATACTTTTTGTCATGCATGAAGAAATTGGGTAGATAATCCGAAGAAATACTTCTGTTAAAATATTGGTTGTAATGTTAACTTCAACCTTCTTCCTTTTTACTTCTTTTTCAGCTTTTTCTTCTTCTCTCTTCTTATGTTTGTTGAATTTTAGGAACTCGTCCATTTCTCGTTCAACTTGTTTTTCTAT
>CM061532.1:19663243-19969094 GCA_030545055.2 Neoaliturus tenellus | reverse complement strand
GTCATCACACTTTAACTCTAGCACATCGGTTATCGTACAAGAGGTGCTCAATAACCTAACTTGTAATGTTTAGGGTGGCGTTTGCACGCCACGTGGTATCGCCATGAGTGTCCAGTCCAGGTTTTAAGTTAAATTAATTTTACTGTAATCTTTTCCATTTCCGCTTCGTTTTGCCAAAGTATAAGGTGTCGCTTAATAAAGTGGTATTTCTCTACAGTTATAGGAGATTGCAAGGATACAATTAGTTTATTTAGGAGACTCTTCATCTTGGAGTTTAACACAATTTCCACTTTGACTTTGCTTCCTCGGCTCTCACAGCCTAAGCTGTACAGAAATGTTTCTTCTAGTGCCAACTCGGGCCAAGAGAACAGTGTGTTGACTGTAGGACAGCTCATGGTGAAGTGATGCGATACTCCAGCGTACCACCTCACCTTCCCCCGCCACTGTGACCTTCCCCCACTCCTGCTGTTTCCCCCACCTCTTTTCCCTTGACTCATGCGCTACAAGCAGTCTCTCAGTATTGTGCGGACTTTTGTGAGGTGAAGCCATGTCGCAGGACACTTTAGGTAAGAAACTTAGCCGTGTTAGGACTTTATTAGTTGCTCACTGTCCACCACTCAAAGTTAAGAGAGTTTCAACTTTAGCTAAGTGGCGCAAACTGTTGCGCGGACACCCTAAGTTTTATACAAAACAGACTAATGTCAGTTTTACTGATGAGGATTTGTTTAAAATATTGGATGAAATGACTTTTCCTTGCAAAATTCAGTTAGTTACTCCCATTCCTGACAGTTTAGAGTCTTAGTCTCTCAAGCCGATATACCTAGCATACACAGAGCCTGACAGTCAGTCACTCGGTGGCTGTCGTGGGGTGCGCATCGGTGTCGGCGCTCCGTTGTTAAGTGTTCAAGGTCACAGTAACATGAAATTGCGGGCGTTGTACTGGTTCAAGGTCACCTGAGGGATAACCGATTGCCCATTTAGGCAGAGTCATGTCAGAAACTCGAGTTTAACTTGGCACTTTTGCCGTTTCTCGTCGAAAATTCGCTCCAAGTGGTCAAGGTCACGGGGACTCTGACTGAAACTCGGAGCGTAGTGCGAGAAACAGCAAAAGTGCCAAAAAATTTTAAGTTTCGGCATGACCTTGACCTCAGTGGCGTCGGTGACGTCATTTTGATGACGTAAGGGGTGATGACGTCGTCAGCACGTCATTTCTGTGACGTCATGGGTGTGACGTCATCGAAATGACGTCATTAGTGATGACGTCATCGATTGCGTCATCGATGACGTCATCGATGACGTCATCGGTGAGGTCATTGACCTCGATGACGTCATCCCTCAGGTGACCTTGAACTGGGCCAGCGGCCGCAATTTTACACTACTTAAAATAAAACGCAGTTGTTATATTACAAAGAAAAATAATGAGGACACAGGAAGTGTTTTTTATTTTTTTTATTTTCGATATAGTCTTCAAAACTACGTTTGAAGTATGTCAATATTTTTCAACATCTCTATCTCTTCAACCATCTCAGATATACCTCTCACTGTATTTTAGTGTAGATAATAATTCTTTTAAAATAAAATAGTATATACTGAGTGTATAACAGTTGTTATAGAAATTTTTATAAGTCCATGTTTAAAACATATGTAACAAACAAATTGTTTCTTATTTCCAATATACACTTTGGCTAGTTGTCCCCCAGTTAAATTGTATAGCAACAATTATTGCAGTATAATCAAGCCAAAATCCGACAATTATTTATGCCAACATGTTCCACGGCATTAAAGAACCGTGTAAAGATGAATAATTTTCGCCGATGACAAACCAGAATTACAAAGTAAATATTGTCATGATTATGAATTAACAACAAAGAGTCTTAGTCCTTCGTTGAATACTATTCTAAAACCACTTTAAATTCTTTCTTCTTTTAATTTTTATTAGTAATAATTATAACCCCTATAATCACAAAAATTATTTGATAGAAATGTATTTTTGCTTTCTTTCTATGATACAATAACTTAAGCAAAGGTAAAAATAAATAATAAATATTTTTATATAAATTTCTTACAGCATATTACAAATAAATTGCTCTTCCATACAACCTATTGTATGGACTTTTAATTTAACAATACGAAGTTAGGTAGATATTTTTCAACCTCAATCACATTGAGCGGTACGTGTTGGTACGTGATTATACATAATGGAAAGTGAAGTTACACGATAGTGCGTAATGGGTACATGATCGTACATGATGATACGTGATGGTACATGATGGTACACAATGGTACATGATAATACAACATGGTACATAATGGTACATAATAACAGGTGATGGTACATAATGGAACATCATGGTACATGATGGTACATAATGGAGCATGATGGTACATGATGGTACGTGATGGTACATAATTTAATATGATGGTACAAGATTGTACATGATGGTACATAATGGAGCATGATGTTACAAGATGGTATGTGAAGGTACATAATGGAGCATTATAGTACATGATAGTACTTAATGGTACATGATGATACAGGATGGTACGTGTTGGTATATGATGGAGCATTATGGTACATAATGGTACGTAATGGTACATGATGATACAAGATGGTACGTGTTGGTACATGATGGAGCATTATGGTACATAATGGTACGTAATGGTACATGATGATACAAGATGGTACATGTTATTAATAACATGCGCACGTTATTAATCTTTTTAGATTTGAAAAAAAGCATTTGACAGTGTAGACAGGATTAAACTCATTGAAAAACTATCTGCTATAGGTGTAACTGGGAATGCTCTTTCGTGGTTCAGGAGTTACTTCTCTGACAGACGACAGACCGTGTCCATATGCGGTATCAATAGTGATGAACGCTCTGTGGATTATGGTGTTGTTCAGGGCAGTACTCTTGGACCAATTTTATTTTTAATTTACATTAATAACATTTCAAAACTACCCATTTTTGGAAAACTTTTTCTTTTTGCCGATGACACATTGATCGTTGTCAAGGATAAGTCATGGGATGGTGCCAGAAACAAATCTCTTTCGGATCTAATGTTAGTAAAAAAGTGGCTGGACCAAAATATACTCTCTCTTAATGTTTCTAAAACGAAGTACATGCCTGTATCTCTCTCTACTTTGTCTGACTATAATTTAAATGATTTAGTTTTGCACAATTGTAATAATCATGTTAACAATGACTGTCCTTGTGAGGCAATTGAAAAAGTGTCATCTTATAAGTATTTAGGTGTTATTTTTGATTCGCGTATGAAATGGACAGAACACATCACATTCCTAAAATGTAAAATTCGAAAGTATATTTTTGCTTTTAGGCAATTAAGTGAAATTCTCACTTTTAAGGAAGTCAAAATTGCTTATTTTGCTTATGTCCAATCACTTCTTTCATATGGCATTATAGCTTGGGGCGGGGCATATAGATCACATCTTACTGGTTTAAATGTTGTGCAGAAATCTATTTTAAAAGTTGGGTTTAAAAAGTGTAAACGATTCCCCACAGTTCTATTATTTCAAGAAACAAAACTGTTTTCAATTCAAAAGTTGTTTGTTAAGGAGCTTTTCAGTTACATTTTCAAAAACTCAGGCTCATTGTTTCCTCTCATTTCACACTCTTACAATACAAGGTATGCAACTAGAGTTGGAATTTCTGCTATCCAACAAAAAAAAATCTTTTGCAAAGACTAATTGTTTTTATATTACTCATATCTTATTTAGAAATTATTTCTCCCACTTTAATAGCAATACACTTTTTGATTCACCTTCGATTAACATTTTTAAATTAAGACTTAAGGATTGGTTACTGGTTATCAGTGATGAGGAGGCCGAGTCCCTTATCTGTGCTGATTACAGTAGACCCATAAACAACTAACTCCAACGTGACTGACTGTCCATCCTCCCCCCCTTCCCCATGCACGACACGACACGCTTCATGTTTCCTCCTATCCGTTTAAGTATTTTTATTACTATTATTATTTTTCTTTATAATGCGTCACATCCATTAGTTAATCGTGATTTCTTATTTTATTCAGTTAAAATAGCTCGGATTAATTGTTATATTGTGGAAAGATAAGTTTATAATTGATATAGTTGTAATTGATATTCTTCTTTTATTTCAAAATTAAGTATTTAACAGATTTTTTCCCAATTTTTACATTTATTTTCAGTAATAATATCTTTAATTATAAGTACTGCTATAACAACTCGGGCCTACGCACAGACCATTCACGGTCCATGTGGGCCTATTTCCTTATTGTACATGTATCTCTGTTTCTTTAATTTATAATTTTTTTTTGTTGTCTTTATGAATTTGTTGTATTAAGGATATTTTTATTTTTGGAAATAAATCTGTTTTGACTTGACTTGACTTGACTTGTTGGTAGCATGATGGAGCATGAAGGTACATGATGGCAAATAATGAAACATCATGGTACAATGTGGTACGTGATGGTACATAATGGAGCATGAAGGTACATGATGGTCCGTAATGGTACATAATGGAGCATGATGGTACATGATGGTACGTGATGGAGCATTATGGTACATAATGGTACGTAATGGTACATGATGATACAAGATGGTACGTGTTGGTATATGATGGAGCATTATGGTACATAATGGTATGTAATGGTACATGATGATACAAGATGGTACGTGTTGGTAAATGATGGAACATGAAGGTACATGATGGCAAATAATGAAACATCATGGTACAATGTGGTACGTGATGGTACATAATGGAGCATGAAGGTACATGATGGTACGGGATGGTACATAATAGAGCATGATGGTACAAGATGTTACGTGATGGTACATAATAGAGCATGATGGTACATGCTGGTACGTGATGGTACATAATGGAGCATGGTGGTACAAGATGCTACGTGATGGTACATAATGGAGCATGATGGTACATGATGGTACATGATGGTACATAATGGAGCATGAAGGTACATGATGGTACGTGATGGTACATAATGGAGCATGATGGTACAAGATGTTACGTGATGGTACATAATGGAGCATGAAGGTACATTATGGTACGTCATGAAACATAATGGAGCATGATGGTACAAGATGTTACATGATGGTACATAATGGAGCATGGTGGTACAAGATGTTACGTGATGGTACATAATGGATCATGAAGGTACATGATGGTACGTGATGAAACATAATGGAGCATGATGGTACAAGATGTTACGTTATGGTGCGTGATAATCGTGATGGTACTTGATGGAACGTGATACCACGTCGTTCTGGCTATCACTGGATTAGTAAGTAATAGTGAAGCAATTGAGAAAACGTGATGGTGAGTATATTAAAGCAAGTTGTTAGGTTTTTATTTGCAACTAATAATTTTTCAGATAATTAATTTCGGGAGTACGTAATCTCTATTAATAGAAATCTCATTCAGCACGAGGGATGTCGGTATTTATTGGACTGGTGACCGGTGGATGTGACAGTAAGTAATGCAGGGAGGGGGTGTGTACATGACGTCACACAATTAACCAACGCTAATTTAGTCCGTGTTTCTAGAACAAATGTGACAGCTAAGTGACAGTTGATTGATTGTGGGAGAGAATAAATGATGGAGGAAATCTTTAAGAAACCAATTTATGTTCCATAACAAACTATGGGAACTGAGCATCTGCCAGTCAATAGGTGTTGTGTGGAGGGGTGAGTATAGAGATTATTAACTACGTAAAATAATTAACGGTTATTATAAAATATATAAAATATTGTAAAAAAAACTTTTGGATTTTTCAATTGTGTTTTTTTAGTTTAATTATCATCTTTTTTAGGAAAGTAACATTATATTTTTTATAGGAGTGCATTGAAGGCACATAAGCTGAGTTTTATTTTTGCATTTGATGGGGTGTTTGGTTAAATAAATTATTATCAAAAAACTTACATGTTAATTTAATTTTAAAAGTATAAAATAAATAGCGGTATTCAAACTATACCTTCTATAAATAAAATCAATATTAAATAAGTCACAACTACAGTAAATACGTTAGTAAAATATATCATTATTTCAAAGTTTAGTTTCCATTAAGTAGATTGAAAAGGTAGTACAAATTGCATTTGCATCGCATGTCAAAAGTCATTGGCCAAATATTAAATTCGGGATGTAATTTCCTTTTCATTTCCTGTGTTTTGTCTGCATTAGAATCTATTTTTAGTACTTTAATCAAAATAAAATCAAACAATCGACCATATATTCATTTAAAACCTAAGTATTTTAATATCCTTTACATAAATTAATAAAAAATAATCATTTATTATATTGTAATTGTAAATATACGTAATTCAAAACCAAAATCGAAATTAAACTCAAATTTACTTAAAATAAACTGAAGAAATATTCATCTATGACTTATTTATGTTATTTAACTATAATCCATTACATATTAGTTAAAAATATATTTGTAATGTGTTTTTAACAAATATTTTGAATTACATGAAATTTGTAACGAACTTCATTAAATATAAAATAAAGTATATAATGTTTAGAATTTTCCAGACATAGAATAAATCGATTTCCTCCTTTTAAACACAACGTTCAAAGCGTGGGAGGTAGTTGAATGTACGATTTCATTCTGTTTCTAAAATACAGGAAGAATTATGAAATGATACCTAATGACTTTCCATGAAAATAATTAAACAATATGCCCGCATGCTAGTTTCTTGTCATATCAGCTTTGATTGCTTTGTCTGTGAAAATAAACATTAACTTTTGGTTTACTACTGAAAAATACCCTCATTTGTGAAACTTTTTAACTAAGAACGTTTTACTATTTTTACCCACATCAAAATACACTGCCTTAAACGCATATTTAAATATTCAATAAATAAAATTTCAATGGGTTTCCAATAATACAATAGTTATAGGTCTACTTTCTACTTTGTGGTATGGAGATGCAATATTGGTTCTTGCAATTTAACAAAATTAGTAAAATAAAATGCAATTGATAGCGTTTTAAACAAACTTTTAATTTGTTATATAATATTAATATATTCACTTAAAATACTATCAAGATATAAACATTAAAATTATGTTTTATAAACTATTCAACATTTAAATATTAAAAGTGGACTGTGAAAACTGTAAATCGCACGAATGACGATACCAATGAGGTAGAAACCTCCTGAATGATAAATAGTTTCCATAATTTTAGTAACACGGCAAAATAATCAACTAGGTAGTAAGTAGAAGTTGAGCCTATGTTACAGATCCACGATATATGTTAAAAGTTAAAGTTTATGTCTTAGTTAACGAAGTAATTTAATATGAACAGTGTTTTCGTTTAAAAAGTAATGCAATTTGATTGATTTCTATTCATAATAATCCAACTATTGAAATAATATTCAATAATAACAAATACTCAAATTAAAAAGTGTTGATACTGTATCTATCTGGGAAGAATATTAAAAATAAAACCGATATAATTTGCACTAGGCCAATGAGCACAACAATATTTTAAACACATAATGTGTAAATATCAAGTAGTATCCAGAACGCAAAGCAGGGATGTCCCAGTGTAGAAGTGCAGATTGCCACGCTAGCTAGCATGACGTCTAACAGTTTCTGTGCCTCCTCCACCTCCTTCTCTGAAAGGCTAATTTGATTCCATCGTTAATCTCAGAAAGTGGACTTCAGATGGAAAACCACTTGCACCCATCTTACAGAAGGAGTGGGAATTAGCCGGTTCTGGGACGTGACGTCTTCACGATGACGTCAGCAATTATGACGTCATCGATGACGTCACCAAAGACGTAGTATGACATCATATAAATGACGCCATAATGACGTCATTAACGCTGACGTCACCGGGATGACGTCATTGACGTTGATCAGGTCAAAGTCACGCAAAAGTACAAAACACTTTTTTCTTTTTTGCGAATCCTCGAATTTTGCTGAGGAATTTCTTGAGGAATCGCAAAAGTGCAACAAATTTTTTTGTACTCCCTACAGACCAGACTCTTGACCTAATATATCCGTCAGAGGTCATCGACCTAACCCCAGAACCGGCAAAAATTTATATTAACACTAGTCCACTTACCTACCGATACATGCGAAAAATATTTGTTCAAACACCCGACAGAAAACGAACGATACGCGATGCAAACGGTACCGCTTCCAGGTGGATACTGACTCGGACAGACCAAGTATCCTATTTACCCCGGCCGCGTGGTGGGAATGAGGAGGTAGTGGGGGTAAAATGGACAGATGTAAGAAAAGTTTTATTTTTGCCAACAACTCATCCGAGTTTGTCCTTTAGTGGACCTCCATCACTGGGAGTGGAAATATTTTGTGAGAAATATTATTTTTATTCTTTCTTAGATGATCTTGGGACTTAGTAAATTTCAACCATATAAAACGTGAAAAATATCTTTTTGCTATTTCAAACTTAGCTTAAAACTTCCTAAATGTGTAAAGTTTAGCTAAATATTTACTATTGAACTCAATTTAAGTAAATTGAGTGTAAAAGTGTGATTTGCAAACTGCAAGAGTTGAACAGCGACTGACCAAGTCACTCCTCGCATTCCAGATACCCAGCCATGTGGTGGGGATAAGATGGTGGTGGTGTAAAGTGGTCAGGTGGAAGAAAAAATTTTATTTTTGTAAACCATACAACCGAGTTTGTCCTTCATCACTTGGAGTAAGAATATTTTTTTATCCACATTCTTGAACATGTTGAAACCTGTTCAAGTTCAACCATTTGAATAAAAAAACTTTCTTTCAAATTTTATTTAAAAACATCTTCCTTCATCCTCATACGTGCTGTCTGGACTTGTGCTTGTTGTTGTTGAAGAATTAGCTTCACAGCAATATTTTCCTTTTGTATTGTGGACTACCCTTTCTGCATTATCCATACTGTCTACAACCTTAAATTTTTCAATACTTTTGAGATTAGTTAGTGTCAATGAGGAAATAATTAAGCTAAGTTAATTGAGGAAACGTAATTGGGATTGTTTAAGTTAATCCTAAACAAACATATTTCTTTTTTGTTCCATAAATTTTTATCCTGTTATATTGTTATATGGTAATAAATAGAAAAGAAAATAAAGCCGGCATAATTGATCCCACAGTAAGATTCGAAGGAAACGAAGAAATTTCCAAGAAGTACATATAGAGAAACATAATCATTAGGCCTACCACCCAACAATTGGATTTTACAAAAATGAATACAAAATAGAAAATGTTAAAGTAGTTGGTTTACTTATAGGTTCAAGAGGGACAATACCGAATTTTACAGATTTTTTTTAAATGTAAACTTTCTAAATCAAAATTAAATGAAGTGGCACTTACAGCAGTGAAACATGCAATAATAATTATGAGAAATCATTTATATAGTTAAATTGTATGGTATTCTTTGTATGTATGTATGTATGTATGTATTATTATTATTTTTATTATCACCTTTATTGAAATGGCGACCTAACTCAATAGGTAGTTTAAAGCCAAGAATGAATGGGAGATGAGTGTAGGATGATTGTGGCGCTATCTTGTAGTCTTGTTACTGACTAAGGCTGACATTGTCCTTAGACAGGACTGTTAATTAATAGCCCAACATTCAATGATATCTAGGGACCTACAGTTTAACGTGGGATCTGAACCACAATTTTGACCTCTTATAAACGAATTGGTCTAATTATGAGGATGGTCTTTATGGATGAACTAGTATTCACTAGTGCGGACGTTAATCCCCACCAGGGAATATCACATCCATCGCATATAACTATCCACAATTCGTGACCTCCAAGTAGCTGGATTACAGGACGTCGCCTCCGTTTTAGGCTGTATGAAATCTTAAATGGCAGAAATGTGTAATTTATTTATAAATAAATTACCTGTTACCCGTCATCTCCTCTGTCCATCCCGTAGACCACGAAGACATGGGACCCGTCCTTGATTTTCTTGAGCTAAAAATTGGCCGTCTTGACGCTATTTAATCAGGTTCTAGTAAGGTTAGGTAGTGGGTGATGAAAATGAAAGATCGGGAAAAAATCTGGATTATTGAAAAGGTGTTAGATTATAGTAGCAATTATGGTGAGTCACTGTCTTAGTTTCTTCTTAAAACTGTTAAAATTTTTTACATTCTTGACTGTTGACAGTAATTGGGAAAAACATTAAACACCAAGATGTTTTGTTGCAAAAAGTAAGTAAAGTGAAGGGAGTGTCATGATCTGCAGCTCTTTAAATTTATCTTTGCAAGAGTCCATAGGCCGTAGCCTACAGATAGCGCTGAAAATATTAAAATTACGACGTTGACACCAGGATGTCATACATCATCAAGGTCTATAGAGCAAAAAGCACAACTTCTTCCTAAGGTCAGCTGAATAGCTATTTTTTTGTGTTCCGGATATGAAGTTTCAAAACTAAAACGGAAGTCAAGTTACGTTATAATATTTACCATTACACAGCTAATTAAAAAATAGAATGAAGTAGTCTTGCCACAGGTGCGATATTTATCGTAATGACACCAAATACTCTATTTTACATTTGGATTATTATTTAATAGCAAACCATTAGGTAATAACCAAACTAACCATTAGCAACCAAATTAAATCTAAAACCATAAATTCTACCCTATTTTGCTTTGAAACTCCTTATGTTAGTAATAGTTGAGACAAAAAATCCCCAATTCCAACGAGAACGATTGTTGTTTTCTACAGCCTTGGCAACACTTGCAGGTAACAAAGAGTAAAATGTTGGTTTTTAATATTTTTTTTAACATACAAAAACTCTTTGGCGACATCCATGGATGACGCAGAAACTGACACCATTGCTCTTATGGCATGTAGCTCACCTGGCACTACAGTCATCTTGATACATCATGTAATTAAGATGCTCTGAGTAATGACTTTATGCCCCAGAACTGGCAAATTCCCACTACTAGCACTGTTCTGAGCATATTTCTGTATCTTGATGTAGCTGTAGACATTACTGCCCTAAACTAAGTCACTTTTAAACTTGCAAAAGTGTGCAGCTTCTAGAATATACAGCTCAGCCTGTGATAGCAATTTTAGCTCCCGGAAAGCATCTCGACACGAATTTCTAGACTCTAGTTTTGCAATGATTCCTATGGCTTTTTAATGGAGAACGAGAACGTAGATACGACTGAAGATTTTTTCTGGGAGCGACTACCCCAAAGAGGAATACCACACGACAAATGGCATTGAATTTGTGTGTAATAAGTCATAAGCAATAACTCTATTGAGTATTGAAACGTGTAAAGAGTTTCTTCTAAGAAGGTATATTCCTGAGGGAACCTTCCTGCAAAAACTGTCAAGATGATCGCTCCACGTCAGCTTATTATCCACGAGCATTCAGAGGAATTTTACAAAACCGACTTCTTCGATGACTGAGCCATCTACCATTGCAGTCAGACTGCAAGTATTCAAAGTGGTGCTGCCCCCAAATAAAATGCAGTTTCATTTTCAAACGTCACTTTGACATTTTTTAAGTACTAGGTGCAGGAATTGATTTTTTGAAAAGGAAGAATTTTGATTTCTTCAGAATTGTTTTAACTGAAAGAGAGAGTTGTGTTGACCGCGAATTAGACAATTCGTTTTCTTGGAATGTAAGATTTTAAATCGTTCACAAAATACCAAAAATAGAAGAGATTGGAGAATTGATCTATAAAAGACTCCATATATCAATGTGATTGTATGTGAAAACCCTTGTTGACTTAAGCTTGTTGTGACCACCAGAGAGGTATGACTCTGAAGGTAACCCATCTGAGGGGTAAGCCTAGAACTCTGCAGTTCCACAAAACCTGCCTAGGAGTACGTTGTGTTCCTCAGAATCAAATGGTTTGGATAGGTCAAGAATGCGCCTATCCAAGTATTTTAAAATTATTTCAAATAAGCGGATTTAAGGTGATTTCAATTTTATGAAAACAAACTAATCATTACAAGATTTTAGATTCCACAGGAAAATATAGCATCCTGCACATGAATGATTTTTTATTGTTTCAGGAGTGGTGCGGAACTGCTGGACACATTAAGAGCTAAATAGAGGTAGCGAAAGCCACGCAATAACAATACAACATCGCGGGGAAGTGGTGCGGGACTGCTGGAGACGTGACAAGCTATAGCCTACAGTGGTAGTGACAAGCGTCGCGGTAACATACAACATCGCGGGGAAGTGGTGCGGGACTGCTGGAGACGTGACTAGCTATAGCCTACAGTGGTAGTGACAAGCGTCGCGGTAACATACAACATCGCGGGGAAGTGTGCGGGACTGCTAGAGACGTGACTAGCTATAGCCTACAGTGGTAGTGACAAGCCACGCGGTAAAATACAACATCGCGGGGAAGTGGTGCGGGACTGCTGGAGACGTGACTAGCTATAGCCTACAGTGGTAGTGACAAGCGTCGCGGTAACATACAACATCGCGGGGAAGTGGTGTGGGACTGCTGGAGACGTGACTAGTTATAGCCTACTGTGGTAGAGACAAGCCACGCGGTAACATACAACATCGCGGGGAAGTGGTGCAGGACTGCTGGAGACGTGACTAGCTATAGCCTACAGTGGTAGTGACAAGCCACGCGGTAACATACAACATCGCGGGGAAGTGGTGTGGGACTGCTGGAGACGTGACTAGTTATAGCCTACAGTGGTAGTGACAAGCCACGCGGTAACATACAACATCGCGGGGAAGTGGTGCAGGACTGCTGGAGACGTGACTAGTTATAGCCTACAGTGGCAGTGACAAGCCACGCGGTAACATACAACATCGCGGGGAAGTGGTGTGGGACTGCTGGAGACGTGACTAGCTATAGCCTACAGTGGTAGTGACAAGCCACGCGGTAACATACAACATCGCGGGGAAGTGGTGTGGGACTGCTGGAGACGTGACTAGTTATAGCCTACTGTGGTAGAGACAAGCCACGCGGTAACATACAACATCGCGGGGAAGTGGTGCAGGACTGCTGGAGACGTGACTAGTTATAGCCTACAGTGGCAGTGACAAGCCACGCGGTAACATACAACATCGCGGGGAAGTGGTGTGGGACTGCTGGAGACGTGACTAGTTATAGCCTACTGTGGTAGAGACAAGCCACGCGGTAACATACAACATCGCGGGGAAGTGGTGTGGGACTGCTGGAGACGTGACTAGTTATAGCCTACAGTGGCAGTGACAAGCCACGCGGTAACATACAACATCGCGGGGAAGTGGTGTGGGACTGCTGGAGACGTGACTAGTTATAGCCTACTGTGGTAGAGACAAGCCACGCGGTAACATACAACATCGCGGGGAAGTGGTGCAGGACTGCTGGAGACGTGACTAGTTATAGCCTACAGTGGCAGTGACAAGCCACGCGGTAACATACAACATCGCGGGGAAGTGGTGTGGGACTGCTGGAGACGTGACTAGTTATAGCCTACTGTGGTAGAGACAAGCCACGCGGTAACATACAACATCGCGGGGAAGTGGTGCAGGACTGCTGGAGACGTGACTAGTTATAGCCTACAGTGGCAGTGACAAGCCACGCGGTAACATACAACATCGCGGGGAAGTGGTGTGGGACTGCTGGAGACGTGACTAGCTATAGCCTACAGTGGTAGTGACAAGCCACGCGGTAACATACAACATCGCGGGGAAGTGGTGTGGGACTGCTGGAGACGTGACTGGCTATAGCCTACAGTGGTAGTGACAAGCCACGCGGTAACATACAACATCGCGGGGAAGTGGTGTGGGACTGCTGGAGACGTGACTGGCTATAGCCTACAGTGGTAGTGACAAGCCACGCGGTAACATACAACATCGCGGGGAAGTGTGCGGGACTGCTAGAGACGTGACTAGCTATAGCCTACAGTGGTAGTGACAAGCCACGCGGTAACATACAACATCGCGGGGAAGTGGTGTGGGACTGCTGGAGACGTGACTGGCTATAGCCTACAGTGGTAGTGACAAGCCACGCGGTAACATACAACATCGCGGGGAAGTGGTGTGGGACTGCTGGAGACGTGACTAGCTATAGCCTACAGTGGTAGTGACAAGCCACGCGGTAACATACAACATCGCGGGGAAGTGGTGTGGGACTGCTGGAGACGTGACTAGCTATAGCCTACAGTGGTAGTGACAAGCCACGCGGTAACATACAACATCGCGGGGAAGTGGTGCGGGACTGCTAGAGACGTGACTAGCTATAGCCTACAGTGGTAGTGACAAGCCACGCGGTAACATACAACATCGCGGGGAAGTGTGCGGGACTGCTAGAGACGTGACTAGCTATAGCCTACAGTGGTAGTGACAAGCCACGCGGTAACATACAACATCGCGGGGAAGTGGTGCGGGACTGCTAGAGACGTGACTAGCTATAGCCTACAGTGGTAGTGACAAGCCACGCGGTAACATACAACATCGCGGGGAAGTGTGCGGGACTGCTAGAGACGTGACTAGCTATAGCCTACAGTGGTAGTGACAAGCCACGCGGTAAAATACAACATCGCGGGGAAGTGGTGCGGGACTGCTGGAGACGTGACTAGCTATAGCCTACAGTGGTAGTGACAAGCGTCGCGGTAACATACAACATCGCGGGGAAGTGTGCGGGACTGCTAGAGACGTGACTAGCTATAGCCTACAGTGGTAGTGACAAGCCACGCGGTAACATACAACATCGCGGGGAAGTGGTGTGGGACTGCTGGAGACGTGACTGGCTATAGCCTACAGTGGTAGTGACAAGCCACGCGGTAACATACAACATCGCGGGGAAGTGGTGTGGGACTGCTGGAGACGTGACTGGCTATAGCCTACAGTGGTAGTGACAAGCCACGCGGTAACATACAACATCGCGGGGAAGTGGTGCAGGACTGCTGGAGACGTGACTAGCTATAGCCTACAGTGGTAGTGACAAGCCACGCGGTAACATACAACATCGCGGGGAAGTGGTGTGGGACTGCTGGAGACGTGACTGGCTATAGCCTACAGTGGTAGTGACAAGCCACGCGGTAACATACAACATCGCGGGGAAGTGGTGTGGGACTGCTGGAGACGTGGTTGGCTATAGCCTACAGTGGTAGTGACAAGCCACGCGGTAACATACAACATCGCGGGGAAGTGGTGTGGGACTGCTGGAGACGTGACTAGCTATAGCCTACAGTGGTAGTGACAAGCCACGCGGTAACATACAACATCGCGGGGAAGTGGTGTGGGACTGCTGGAGACGTGACTAGCTATAGCCTACAGTGGTAGTGACAAGCCACGCGGTAACATACAACATCGCGGGGAAGTGTGCGGGACTGCTAGAGACGTGACTAGCTATAGCCTACAGTGGTAGTGACAAGCCACGCGGTAACATACAACATCGCGGGGAAGTGGTGTGGGACTGCTGGAGACGTGGTTGGCTATAGCCTACAGTGGTAGTGACAAGCCACGCGGTAACATACAACATCGCGGGGAAGTGGTGTGGGACTGCTGGAGACGTGACTAGCTATAGCCTACAGTGGTAGTGACAAGCCACGCGGTAACATACAACATCGCGGGGAAGTGTGCGGGACTGCTGGAGACGTGACTAGCTATAGCCTACAGTGGTAGTGACAAGCCACGCGGTAACATACAACATCGCGGGGAAGTGTGCGGGACTGCTGGAGACGTGACTAGCTATAGCCTACAGTGGTAGTGACAAGCCACGCGGTAACATACAACATCGCGGGGAAGTGTGCGGGACTGCTGGAGACGTGACTAGCTATAGCCTACAGTGGTAGTGACAAGCCACGCGGTAACATACAACATCGCGGGGAAGTGGTGTGGGACTGCTGGAGACGTGACTAGTTATAGCCTACAGTGGTAGTGACAAGCCACGCGGTAACATACAACATCGCGGGGAAGTGTGCGGGACTGCTGGAGACGTGACTAGCTATAGCCTACAGTGGTAGTGACAAGCCACGCGGTAACATACAACATCGCGGGGAAGTGTGCGGGACTGCTGGAGACGTGACTAGCTATAGCCTACAGTGGTAGTGACAAGCCACGCGGTAACATACAACATCGCGGGGAAGTGGTGTGGGACTGCTGGAGACGTGACTAGCTATAGCCTACAGTGGTAGTGACAAGCCACGCGGTAACATACAACATCGCGGGGAAGTGTGCGGGACTGCTGGAGACGTGACTAGCTATAGCCTACAGTGGTAGTGACAAGCCACGCGGTAACATACAACATCGCGGGGAAGTGGTGCAGGACTGCTGGAGACGTGACTAGCTATAGCCTACAGTGGTAGTGACAAGCCACGCGGTAACATACAACATCGCGGGGAAGTGGTGCAGGACTGCTGGAGACGTGACTAGTTATAGCCTACAGTGGTAGTGACAAGCCACGCGGTAACATACAACATCGCGGGGAAGTGGTGCAGGACTGCTGGAGACGTGACAAGCTATAGCCTACAGTGGTAGTGACAAGCCACGCGGTAACATACAACATCGCGGGGAAGTGGTGCAGGACTGCTGGAGACGTGACTAGCTATAGCCTACAGTGGTAGCGACAAGCCACGCGGTAACATACAACATCGCGGGGAAGTGGTGCAGGACTGCTGGAGACGTGACTAGCTATAGCCTACAGTGGTAGTGACAAGCCACGCGGTAACATACAACATCGCGGGGAAGTGGTGCAGGACTGCTGGAGACGTGACTAGCTATAGCCTACAGTGGTAGTGACAAGCCACGCGGTAACATACAACATCGCGGGGAAGTGGTGCGGGACTGCTGGAGACGTGACTAGCTATAGCCTACAGTGGTAGTGACAAGCCACGCGGTAACATACAACATCGCGGGGAAGTGTGCGGGACTGCTGGAGACGTGACTAGCTATAGCCTACAGTGGTAGTGACAAGCCACGCGGTAACATACAACATCGCGGGGAAGTGGTGTGGGACTGCTGGAGACGTGACTAGCTATAGCCTACAGTGGTAGTGACAAGCCACGCGGTAACATACAACATCGCGGGGAAGTGTGCGGGACTGCTAGAGACGTGACTAGCTATAGCCTACAGTGGTAGTGACAAGCCACGCGGTAACATACAACATCGCGGGGAAGTGGTGCGGGACTGCTGGAGACGTGACTAGTTATAGCCTACAGTGGTAGTGACAAGCCACGCGGTAACATACAACATCGCGGGGAAGTGGTGCAGGACTGCTGGAGACGTGACTAGTTATAGCCTACAGTGGTAGTGACAAGCCACGCGGTAACATACAACATCGCGGGGAAGTGGTGCAGGACTGCTGGAGACGTGACTAGTTATAGCCTACAGTGGTAGTGACAAGCCACGCGGTAACATACAACATCGCGGGGAAGTGGTGTGGGACTGCTGGAGACGTGACTAGTTATAGCCTACAGTGGTAGTGACAAGCCACGCGGTAACATACAACATCGCGGGGAAGTGGTGCAGGACTGCTGGAGACGTGACTAGTTATAGCCTACAGTGGTAGTGACAAGCCACGCGGTAACATACAACATCGCGGGGAAGTGGTGCAGGACTACTGGAGACGTGACTAACTATAGCCTACAGTGGTAGCGACAAGCCACGCGGTAACATACAACATCGCGGGGAAGTGGTGCAGGACTGCTGGAGACGTGACTAGCTATAGCCTACAGTGGTAGTGACAAGCCACGCGGTAACATACAACATCGCGGGGAAGTGGTGTGGGACTGCTGGAGACGTGACTAGTTATAGCCTACAGTGGTAGTGACAAGCCACGCGGTAACATACAACATCGCGGGGAAGTGGTGTGGGACTGCTGGAGACGTGACTAGTTATAGCCTACAGTGGTAGTGACAAGCCACGCGGTAACATACAACATCGCGGGGAAGTGGTGTGGGACTGCTGGAGACGTGACTAGTTATAGCCTACAGTGGTAGTGACAAGCCACGCGGTAACATACAACATCGCGGGGAAGTGGTGCAGGACTACTGGAGACGTGACTAACTATAGCCTACAGTGGTAGTGACAAGCCACGCGGTAACATACAACATCGCGGGGAAGTGGTGCAGGACTGCTGGAGACGTGACTAGTTATAGCCTACAGTGGTAGTGACAAGCCACGCGGTAACATACAACATCGCGGGGAAGTGGTGCAGGACTGCTGGAGACGTGACTAGTTATAGCCTACAGTGGTAGTGACAAGCCACGCGGTAACATACAACATCGCGGGGAAGTAGTGCAGGACTACTGGAGACGTGACTAGTTATAGCCTACGGTGGTAGCAACAAGCACGTGGTAAAATACAACATCGCGGGGAAGTGGTGCAGGACTGCTGGAGACGTGACTAGTTATAGCCTACGGTGGTAGCAACAAGCACGTGGTAAAATACAACATCGCGGGGAAGTGGTGCAGGACTGCTGGAGACGTGACTAGTTATAGCCTACGGTGGTAGCAACAAGCACGTGGTAAAATACAACATCGCGGGGAAGTGGTGCAGGACTGCTGGAGACGTGACTAGTTATAGCCTACGGTGGTAGCGACAAGCCACGCGGTAACATACAACATCGCGGGGAAGTGGTGCAGGACTGCTGGAGACGTGACTAGTTATAGCCTACGGTGGTAGCGACAAGCCACGCGGTAACATACAACATCGCGGGGAAGTGGTGCAGGACTGCTGGAGACGTGACTAGTTATAGCCTACGGTGGTAGCGACAAGCCACGCGGTAACATACAACATCGCGGGGAAGTGGTGCAGGACTGCTGGAGACGTGACTAGCTATAGCCTACGGTGGTAGTGACAAGCCACGCGGTAACATACACCATCGCGGGGAAGTGGTGCAGGACTGCTGGAGACGTGACTAGTTATAGCCTACGGTGGTAGCAACAAGCACGTGGTAAAATACAACATCGCGGGGAAGTGGTGCAGGACTGCTGGAGACGTGACTAGCTATAGCCTACGGTTGTAGCGACAAGCCACGCGGTAACATACAACATCGCGGGGAAGTGGTGCAGGACTGCTGGAGACGTGACTAGCTATAGCCTACGGTGGTAGCGACAAGCCACGCGGTAACATACAACATCGCGGGGAAGTGGTGCAGGACTGCTGGAGACGTGACTAGCTATAGCCTACGGTGGTAGCGACAAGCCACGCGGTAACATACAACATCGCGGGGAAGTGGTGCAGGACTGCTGGAGACGTGACTAGTTATAGCCTACGGTGGTAGCAACAAGCACGTGGTAAAATACAACATCGCGGGGAAGTGGTGCAGGACTGCTGGAGACGTGACTAGTTATAGCCTACGGTGGTAGCAACAAGCACGTGGTAAAATACAACATCGCGGGGAAGTGGTGCAGGACTGCTGGAGACGTGACTAGTTATAGCCTACGGTGGTAGCGACAAGCCACGCGGTAACATACAACATCGCGGGGAAGTGGTGCAGGACTGCTGGAGACGTGACTAGTTATAGCCTACGGTGGTAGCAACAAGCCACGTGGTAACATACAACATCGCGGGGAAGTGGTGCAGGACTGCTGGAGACGTGACTAGTTATAGCCTACGGTGGTAGCAACAAGCACGTGGTAAAATACAACATCGCGGGGAAGTGGTGCAGGACTGCTGGAGACGTGACTAGTTATAGCCTACGGTGGTAGCGACAAGCCACGCGGTAACATACAACATCGCGGGGAAGTGGTGCAGGACTGCTGGAGACGTGACTAGTTATAGCCTACGGTGGTAGCGACAAGCCACGCGGTAACATACAACATCGCGGGGAAGTGGTGCAGGACTGCTGGAGACGTGACTAGTTATAGCCTACGGTGGTAGCAACAAGCACGTGGTAAAATACAACATCGCGGGGAAGTGGTGCAGGACTGCTGGAGACGTGACTAGCTATAGCCTACAGTGTTAGCGACAAGCCACGCGGTAACATACAACATCGCGGGGAAGTGGTGCAGGACTGCTGGAGACGTGACTAGTTATAGCCTACGGTGGTAGCAACAAGCACGTGGTAAAATACAACATCGCGGGGAAGTGGTGCAGGACTGCTGGAGACGTGACTAGTTATAGCCTACGGTGGTAGCGACAAGCCACGCGGTAACATACAACATCGCGGGGAAGTGGTGCAGGACTGCTGGAGACGTGACTAGTTATAGCCTACGGTGGTAGCAACAAGCCACGCGGTAACATACAACATCGCGGGGAAGTGGTGCAGGACTGCTGGAGACGTGACTAGTTATAGCCTACGGTGGTAGCGACAAGCCACGCGGTAACATACAACATCGCGGGGAAGTGGTGCAGGACTGCTGGAGACGTGACTAGTTATAGCCTACGGTGGTAGCGACAAGCCACGCGGTAACATACAACATCGCGGGGAAGTGGTGCAGGACTGCTGGAGACGTGACTAGTTATAGCCTACGGTGGTAGCGACAAGCCACGCGGTAACATACAACATCGCGGGGAAGTGGTGCAGGACTGCTGGAGACGTGACTAGCTATAGCCTACGGTGGTAGTGACAAGCCACGCGGTAACATACACCATCGCGGGGAAGTGGTGCAGGACTGCTGGAGACGTGACTAGTTATAGCCTACGGTGGTAGCAACAAGCACGTGGTAAAATACAACATCGCGGGGAAGTGGTGCAGGACTGCTGGAGACGTGACTAGCTATAGCCTACGGTTGTAGCGACAAGCCACGCGGTAACATACAACATCGCGGGGAAGTGGTGCAGGACTGCTGGAGACGTGACTAGCTATAGCCTACGGTGGTAGCGACAAGCCACGCGGTAACATACAACATCGCGGGGAAGTGGTGCAGGACTGCTGGAGACGTGACTAGCTATAGCCTACGGTGGTAGCGACAAGCCACGCGGTAACATACAACATCGCGGGGAAGTGGTGCAGGACTGCTGGAGACGTGACTAGTTATAGCCTACGGTGGTAGCAACAAGCACGTGGTAAAATACAACATCGCGGGGAAGTGGTGCAGGACTGCTGGAGACGTGACTAGTTATAGCCTACGGTGGTAGCAACAAGCACGTGGTAAAATACAACATCGCGGGGAAGTGGTGCAGGACTGCTGGAGACGTGACTAGTTATAGCCTACGGTGGTAGCGACAAGCCACGCGGTAACATACAACATCGCGGGGAAGTGGTGCAGGACTGCTGGAGACGTGACTAGTTATAGCCTACGGTGGTAGCAACAAGCCACGTGGTAACATACAACATCGCGGGGAAGTGGTGCAGGACTGCTGGAGACGTGACTAGTTATAGCCTACGGTGGTAGCAACAAGCACGTGGTAAAATACAACATCGCGGGGAAGTGGTGCAGGACTGCTGGAGACGTGACTAGTTATAGCCTACGGTGGTAGCGACAAGCCACGCGGTAACATACAACATCGCGGGGAAGTGGTGCAGGACTGCTGGAGACGTGACTAGTTATAGCCTACGGTGGTAGCGACAAGCCACGCGGTAACATACAACATCGCGGGGAAGTGGTGCAGGACTGCTGGAGACGTGACTAGTTATAGCCTACGGTGGTAGCAACAAGCACGTGGTAAAATACAACATCGCGGGGAAGTGGTGCAGGACTGCTGGAGACGTGACTAGCTATAGCCTACAGTGTTAGCGACAAGCCACGCGGTAACATACAACATCGCGGGGAAGTGGTGCAGGACTGCTGGAGACGTGACTAGTTATAGCCTACGGTGGTAGCAACAAGCACGTGGTAAAATACAACATCGCGGGGAAGTGGTGCAGGACTGCTGGAGACGTGACTAGTTATAGCCTACGGTGGTAGCGACAAGCCACGCGGTAACATACAACATCGCGGGGAAGTGGTGCAGGACTGCTGGAGACGTGACTAGTTATAGCCTACGGTGGTAGCAACAAGCCACGCGGTAACATACAACATCGCGGGGAAGTGGTGCAGGACTGCTGGAGACGTGACTAGTTATAGCCTACGGTGGTAGCGACAAGCCACGCGGTAACATACAACATCGCGGGGAAGTGGTGCAGGACTGCTGGAGACGTGACTAGTTATAGCCTACGGTGGTAGCGACAAGCCACGCGGTAACATACAACATCGCGGGGAAGTGGTGCAGGACTGCTGGAGACGTGACTAGTTATAGCCTACGGTGGTAGCGACAAGCCACGCGGTAACATACAACATCGCGGGGAAGTGGTGCAGGACTGCTGGAGACGTGACTAGTTATAGCCTACGGTGGTAGCAACAAGCACGTGGTAAAATACAACATCGCGGGGAAGTGGTGCAGGACTGCTGGAGACGTGACTAGTTATAGCCTACGGTGGTAGCAACAAGCACGTGGTAAAATACAACATCGCGGGGAAGTGGTGCAGGACTGCTGGAGACGTGACTAGTTATAGCCTACGGTGGTAGCGACAAGCCACGCGGTAACATACAACATCGCGGGGAAGTGGTGCAGGACTGCTGGAGACGTGACTAGTTATAGCCTACGGTGGTAGCGACAAGCCACGCGGTAACATACAACATCGCGGGGAAGTGGTGCAGGACTGCTGGAGACGTGACTAGTTATAGCCTACGGTGGTAGCGACAAGCCACGCGGTAACATACAACATCGCGGGGAAGTGGTGCAGGACTGCTGGAGACGTGACTAGCTATAGCCTACGGTGGTAGTGACAAGCCACGCGGTAACATACACCATCGCGGGGAAGTGGTGCAGGACTGCTGGAGACGTGACTAGTTATAGCCTACGGTGGTAGCAACAAGCACGTGGTAAAATACAACATCGCGGGGAAGTGGTGCAGGACTGCTGGAGACGTGACTAGTTATAGCCTACGGTGGTAGCAACAAGCACGTGGTAAAATACAACATCGCGGGGAAGTGGTGCAGGACTGCTGGAGACGTGACTAGTTATAGCCTACGGTGGTAGCGACAAGCCACGCGGTAACATACAACATCGCGGGGAAGTGGTGCAGGACTGCTAGAGACGTGACTAGTTATAGCCTACGGTGGTAGCGACAAGCCACGCGGTAACATACAACATCGCGGGGAAGTGGTGCAGGACTGCTGGAGACGTGACTAGTTATAGCCTACGGTGGTAGCGACAAGCCACGCGGTAACATACAACATCGCGGGGAAGTGGTGCAGGACTGCTGGAGACGTGACTAGTTATAGCCTACGGTGGTAGCAACAAGCACGTGGTAAAATACAACATCGCGGGGAAGTGGTGCAGGACTGCTGGAGACGTGACTAGCTATAGCCTACAGTGGTAGTGACAAGCCACGCGGTAACATACAACATCGCGGGGAAGTGGTGCAGGACTGCTGGAGACGTGACTAGTTATAGCCTACGGTGGTAGCAACAAGCACGTGGTAAAATACAACATCGCGGGGAAGTGGTGCAGGACTACTGGAGACGTGACTAGCTATAGCCTACAGTGGTAGTGACAAGCCACGCGGTAACATACAACATCGCGGGGAAGTGGTGCAGGACTGCTGGAGACGTGACTAGTTATAGCCTACGGTGGTAGCAACAAGCACGTGGTAAAATACAACATCGCGGGGAAGTGGTGCAGGACTACTGGAGACGTGACTAGCTATAGCCTACAGTGGTAGTGACAAGCCACGCGGTAACATACAACATCGCGGGGAAGTGGTGCAGGACTGCTGGAGACGTGACTAGTTATAGCCTACGGTGGTAGCAACAAGCACGTGGTAAAATACAACATCGCGGGGAAGTGGTGCAGGACTGCTGGAGACGTGACTAGTTATAGCCTACGGTGGTAGCAACAAGCACGCGGTAAAATACAACATCGCGGGGAAGTGGTGCAGGACTGCTGGAGACGTGACTAGTTATAGCCTACAGTGGTAGCAACAAGCACGTGGTAAAATACAACATCGCGGGGAAGTGGTGCAGGACTGCTGGAGACGTGACTAGTTATAGCCTACAGTGGTAGCAACAAGCACGTGGTAAAATACAACATCGCGGGGAAGTGGTGCAGGACTGCTGGAGACGTGACTAGTTATAGCCTACAGTGGTAGCAACAAGCACGTGGTAAAATACAACATCGCGGGGAAGTGGTGCAGGACTGCTGGAGACGTGACTAGCTATAGCCTACAGTGGTAGTGACAAGCCACGCGGTAACATACAACATCGCGGGGAAGTGGTGCAGGACTGCTGGAGACGTGACTAGCTATAGCCTACAGTGGTAGCGACAAGCCACGCGGTAACATACAACATCGCGGGGAAGTGGTGCAGGACTGCTGGAGACGTGACTAGTTATAGCCTACAGTGGCAGCGACAAGCCACGCGGTAACATACAACATCGCGGGGAAGTGGTGCAGGACTGCTGGAGACGTGACTAACTATAGCCTACAGTGGTAGCGACAAGCCACGCGGTAACATACAACATCGCGGGGAAGTGGTGCAGGACTGCTGGAGACGTGACTAGTTATAGCCTACGGTGGTAGCAACAAGCACGCGGTAAAATACAACATCGCGGGGAAGTGGTGCAGGACTGCTGGAGACGTGACTAGCTATAGCCTACAGTGGTAGTGACAAGCCACGCGGTAACATACAACATCGCGGGGAAGTGGTGCAGGACTGCTGGAGACGTGACTAGCTATAGCCTACAGTGGTAGCAACAAGCACGTGGTAACATACAACATCGCGGGGAAGTGGTGCAGGACTGCTGGAGACGTGACTAGCTATAGCCTACAGTGGTAGTGACAAGCCACGCGGTAACATACAACATCGCGGGGAAGTGGTGCGGGACTGCTGGAGACGTGACTAACTATAGCCTACAGTGGCAGCGACAAGCCACGCGGTAACATACAACATCGCGGGGAAGTGGTGCGGGACTGCTGGAGACGTGACTAGCTATAGCCTACAGTGGTAGCAACAAGCACGCGGTAACATACAACATCGCGGGGAAGTGGTGCAGGACTGCTGGAGACGTGACTAACTATAGCCTACAGTGGCAGCGACAAGCCACGCGGTAACATACAACATCGCGGGGAAGTGGTGCAGGACTGCTGGAGACGTGACTAGTTATAGCCTACGGTGGTAGCAACAAGCACGTGGTAAAATACAACATCGCGGGGAAGTGGTGCAGGACTGCTGGAGACGTGACTAGCTATAGCCTACAGTGGTAGTGACAAGCCACGCGGTAACATACACCATCGCGGGGAAGTGGTGCAGGACTGCTGGAGACGTGACTAGCTATAGCCTACAGTGGTAGCAACAAGCCACGCGGTAAAATACAACATCGCGGGGAAGTGGTGCAGGACTGCTGGAGACGTGACTAGCTATAGCCTACAGTGGTAGCAACAAGCACGTGGTAACATACAACATCGCGGGGAAGTGGTGCAGGACTGCTGGAGACGTGACTAACTATAGCCTACAGTGGTAGCAACAAGCACGTGGTAAAATACAACATCGCGGGGAAGTGGTGCAGGACTGCTGGAGACGTGACTAGTTATAGCCTACAGTGGTAGCAACAAGCACGCGGTAAAATACAACATCGCGGGGAAGTGGTGCAGGACTGCTGGAGACGTGACTAGTTATAGCCTACAGTGGTAGCAACAAGCACGCGGTAAAATACAACATCGCGGGGAAGTGGTGCAGGACTGCTGGAGACGTGACTAGTTATAGCCTACAGTGGTAGCAACAAGCACGCGGTAAAATACAACATCGCGGGGAAGTGGTGCAGGACTGCTGGAGACGTGACTAGTTATAGCCTACAGTGGTAGCAACAAGCACGCGGTAAAATACAACATCGCGGGGAAGTGGTGCAGGACTGCTGGAGACGTGACTAGTTATAGCCTACAGTGGTAGCAACAAGCACGTGGTAAAATACAACATCGCGGGGAAGTGGTGCAGGACTGCTGGAGACGTGACTAGCTATAGCCTACAGTGGTAGCGACAAGCCACGCGGTAACATACAACATCGCGGGGAAGTGGTGCAGGACTGCTGGAGACGTGACTAGTTATAGCCTACAGTGGGTAGCAACAAGCACGCGGTAAAATACAACATCGCGGGGAAGTGGTGCAGGACTGCTGGAGACGTGACTAGTTATAGCCTACAGTGGTAGCAACAAGCACGCGGTAAAATACAACATCGCGGGGAAGTGGTGCAGGACTGCTGGAGACGTGACTAGTTATAGCCTACAGTGGTAGCAACAAGGCACGCGGTAAAATACAACATCGCGGGGAAGTGGTGCAGGACTGCTGGAGACGTGACTAGTTATAGCCTACAGTGGTAGCAACAAGCACGCGGTAAAATACAACATCGCGGGGAAGTGGTGCAGGACTGCTGGAGACGTGACTAGTTATAGCCTATAGTGGTAGCAACAAGCACGCGGTAAAATACAACATCGCGGGGAAGTGGTGCAGGACTGCTGGAGACGTGACTAGTTATAGCCTACGGTGGTAGCAACAAGCACGCGGTAAAATACAACATCGCGGGGAAGTGGTGCAGGACTGCTGGAGACGTGACTAGTTATAGCCTACGGTGGTAGCAACAAGCACGCGGTAAAATACAACATCGCGGGGAAGTGGTGCAGGACTGCTGGAGACGTGACTAGTTATAGCCTACGGTGGTAGCAACAAGCACGTGGTAACATACAACATCGCGGGGAAGTGGTGCAGGACTGCTGGAGACGTGACTAGCTATAGCCTACGGTGGTAGCAACAAGCACGTGGTAACATACAACATCGCGGGGAAGTGGTGCAGGACTGCTGGAGACGTGACTAGTTATAGCCTACGGTGGTAGCAACAAGCACGTGGTAACATACAACATCGCGGGGAAGTGGTGCAGGACTGCTGGAGACGTGACTAGCAATGGCTTACAGTGGTAGCAACAAGCACGCGGTAAAATACAACATCGCGGGGAAGGGAACATCCTTTTCATTATTTTTATTGAGAAAATGGAAGTATGGGGCCCTTATTAGACATAAGAAAAGTACTCAAAAGCGCGTCAACAGCCTGCAATGTTTCGAAACGAACCTTCATACGTATAAACGCTGAACTCAAATCAACATTACCAACACAAATAAAAAATTACCTTAAAGCTCCGGTCTACCTGAGCCCGAACAACAATGCCGAATGCCGCCTCGCGCGGCCTTAGCGCTAGGCGAGTTTGATGGCTGCAGAGGTTTACGGGGATCGTGTTTTAAAATTAACCAATTAAGATAGATATTGACTCTTAACTTTTTATAAAAGTAGAAAAAAGGATCTCCTCGGCTATCTTTTTAGAATTTTAAAATAAAATTTCCAATTTCAGTTATAATTCTCTAAAATCATCTGTTTTGAGTTTTATGAATGCAGAGGTTTACGGTGATCGTGTTTTAAAACTAAGCACTAAAGATAGAGATTCGCTGTTAACGTTTTATAAAAGTAGAAAAAGGATCTAGTCTGCTATCTTTTTAGAATAAGTAAAAAATTATAATTCCAGCTATAACTGTCTAAAATTATCTGTTTTTCTCAATTTTTAACTGAAGTTTTCCATTAGTTTTGACGAAACTACCAAAATGAGATTACTAAAGTGTAACGAAGGATGTTTAGCACCGTTATTCTTCTTTCATATGACACCTTACCTTAAAGTTCTAGGCTGCATTTAGCAGAATATAACAGGATTCAAAAAACCCCTTACATGTGCATCTAGAAAAACAGATGATTTTAGTCAGTTATAGCTAAGATTAGAAATTTTATTTTAAAATTCTAAAAAGATAGCTGACGAGATAATTTTTTCTACTTTTAGAAAAAGTTAGGAGCCAATCTCTATCTTAATTGGTCAGTTTTAAAACACGATCCCCGTAAACCTCTGCATCTATAAAACTTTCCACTAAAGAAAAACAGATGATTTTAGACAGTTATAACTGAATTTAGAAATTTTATTTAGAAATTCTAAAACACAGAAGACAAGATCCGTCTTTGTACTTTTCGAAAAAATTAAGAGCCAATCTCTATCTTAATTAGTTATTTTTAAAACACGACTCCCGTAAACCTCTGCATCCATAAAACTCACCTAGCGCTACGGCCGTGGACGCGAGGCAGCATTCGGGCTCGGGTAGACCGGAGCCTTAAAACATATCCTTTCAGTTACAAAAACAATGTAGTGTTTATACTCATTTTTCTCAGAATTTTCTGCTAAAGACAAAAATGAAAATTTGTTTGATTAGAAGTCATACATAAAAAAGTTAGCAGTTATGTATTGGCTGCAGTACTGCCATACCTGCGCGTGGGCATTGGGGTGTCGGGCCCGGGCGCTTGTGAGTGCGCGTCCGAGAGTCACCCTTCTTCTAATCCGTCAGGTGCCATGGCTGGGTGGACGGACTATAGTTATAGCCTACGGTGGTAGCAACAAGCACGTGGTAACATACAACATCGCGGGGAAGTGGTGCAGGGGTACAGGAGACGTGACTAGTTATAGCCTACGGTGGTAGCAACAAGCACGTGGTAACATACAACATCGCGGGGAAGTGGTGCAGGACTGATGTAGACGTGACTAGTTATAGCCTACGGTGGTAGCAACAAGCACGTGGTAACATACAACATCGCGGGGAAGTGGTGCAGGACTGCTGGAGACGTGACTAGCAATGGCCTACAGTGGTAGCAACAAGCACGCGGTAAAATACAACATCGCGGGGAAGTGGTGCGGGACTGCTGGAGACGTGACTAGCTATAGCCTACAGTGGTAGCAACAAACCACGCGGTAACATACAATATCGCGGGGAAGTGGTGTGGGACTGCTGGAGACGTGACTAGCTATAGCCTACAGAAGTAGCGACAAGCCACGTGGTAACGTACAACATCGTGGGGAAGAGGTGCGGGACTGCTGGAGACGTGACTAGCTATAGCCTACGGTGGTAGCGACAAGCCACGTGGTAACGTACAACATCGTGGGGAAGAGGTGCGGGACTGCTGGAGACGTGACTAGCTATAGCCTACGGTGGTAGCGACAAGCCACGTGGTAACGTACAACATCGTGGGGAAGAGGTGCGGGACTGCTGGAGACGTGACTAGCTATAGCCTACAGAAGTAGCGACAAGCCACGTGGTAACGTACAACATCGTGGGGAAGAGGTGCGGGACTGCTGGAGACGTGACTAGCTATAGCCTACAGAAGTAGCGACAAGCCACGTGGTAACGTACAACATCGTGGGGAAGAGGTGCGGGACTGCTGGAGACGTGACTAGCTATAGCCTACAGAAGTAGCGACAAGCCACGTGGTAACGTACAACATCGTGGGGAAGAGGTGCGGGACTGCTGGAGACGTGACTAGCTAGAGCCTACAGTGGTAGCGACAAGCCACGCGGTAACATACAATATCGCGGGGAAGTGGGTCGGGACTGCTGGAGACGTGACTAGCTATAGCCTACAGTGGTAGCGACAAGCCACGTGGTAACGTACAACATCGTGGGGAAGAGGTGCGGGACTGCTGGAGACGTGACTGGCTATAGCCTACAGTGGTAGCGACAAGCCACGCGGTAACATACAATATCGCGGGGAAGTGGGTCGGGACTGCTGGAGACGTGACTAGCTATAGCCTACAGTGGTAGCGACAAGCCACGTGGTAACGTACAACATCGTGGGGAAGAGGTGCGGGACTGCTGGAGACGTGACTAGCTATAGCCTACAGAAGTAGCGACAAGCCACGTGGTAACGTACAACATCGTGGGGAAGAGGTGCGGGACTGCTGGAGACGTGACTGGCTATAGCAGTAGTGTGTTTTTGCGGTTGCTGGCTCAGTTCAATGACCTCTGAGGAATGTGATGACGTCATCACCAAGGTCAACGACCCCGATGACGTCATCGATGACGTAATCGATGACGTCATCGACGATGACGCAATCGATGACGTCATACCCATGACGTCATCAAAATGACGTCATCGAAGACGTAATTGATGACGTCACCATCGATGACGTCATTTCCGTGACGTCACACCCATGACGTCACAGAAATGACATGCTGATGACGTCATCATCCATTACATCATCAAAATGACGTCACTGACACTGTTAAGGTCAAGGTCACGCCGAAACTCAAAATTTTTTGGCACTTTTGCCGTTTCTCGCACTACGCTCCGAGTTTCAGTCAGAGTCCACGTGACCTTGACGACTTGGAGCGAATTTGCGATGAGAAACAGCAAAAAGTGCCAAGTCAAACTCGAGTTTGCGACATGACCTTGCTTAAACCGTCATCCACTAGTCCTCAGAGGCCATTGAACAAGCACAACATCCGCAATTTCATATTACTGTGACCTTGAACACTTAACAACTACAGAGCGCCGACACCGATGCGCACCCCACGACAGCCACCGAGTGACTGACCGTCAGGCTCCGTGTACTCTAGGTATATGGGGAAGTGGAGGGGGAAATCTCAAGGTCATCCAAATGGAGTTTTAAAAAAGTTGAAGAGTAGAAAGACTACTCTTGTGCTTCCTGGGCGACCTCATCAATTTCCAACGGATCTGTAAACCAATCCGATCTGTAGCGGCAGGAGTCCAGAAAACAGGTGCACCACCCATCAGGTTGTCCGTAGCACTTCCGACAATTGGTAAGATTGGAGAAGTGAAATTTAATACACCGCTGCGGACAACAAGTATAAAAGTATTTGGATTTGTAGATTTTGAAAGTTTGTAGTACCGGTGGTGGCAGCTGTTGGTTCTTGCATCTACACCTGCAACATCCGAAGCATTCACATTGCCGGCAGGCCAGCCCATCCACTTGCCACTTTGGTAAGAGGAAACACTTATCCTCACAGCAATAGGTTGTCCCCGTCTCTTCCTCCCAACGCTTCTTTGCACAATATGTAACGCCTTGTATCTCCAAACACCTATGCTCGCAACATGAGATGCGCTTACTTTCCATAGCTGATGTTGCTTTGACGAGGGAGCACGATGAAGTGATGCTGTGGTCAGTGGGAATGGGGTTTATATAAACTAAGGTGGGTGGAGGGGGAAAGGTCAAGGTCATCCAAATGGAGTTTTAAAAAAGAAAAGTGTAGAAAGACTACTCTTGTGTATCTATAGTGATTTCATTGATAGTGAGTGCTTCTGTATGCCAAGTTGATCTGTACTGACAGGCTCCTAAATAATGTTTGCAAAAACCTGCAAAATGATTGTTGCACAATTTGCAGCCAGTTAGCTGTTTTAATGTGAATTCAATGCAACGTTCAGGGCAACAAGTGTACTTATGCCCTCTCATCTGGTACACATGGAATGTCTTCAACTTCGGTTTCGGCTTCTTCCAAGACTTGCACTTACACATGCATTGACCAAAAGCTTCACATTTTCTACACGCCAGGCCATCCGCAACATCAATGTCATTCGGCCATGAAAAACATTTCCGTTCGCAACAGTAGTTGAGTTGACTCTCCATGTTGCTGTGGTGAAGGTGCGCGATGAAATGATGCTGCAGTCATTGAGAGTGCACCTTAAATAAACTCAGTGGAGGGGGAAAGGTCAAGGCCATCCAAACGGAGTTTTAAAAAAGATAACTAGTCGTCCTCTTCCTCCTCCTCATCCGTTGTACTTAGAGAGCTGTCAGACGAAGAGCCCCGTGCAGGTGCTCCCCAGATGAAAAACAAATCAATTTTAAAACGAAGACCAGGATCTTGCATCATCAATTCCTTTAATTTGTCACATACTAAGTCGACCTTGTGTAAGGTGTCAACAACAAGCTTCCAATTCGTTGGTTCAATATAACTTGTAGTAGAGTCTGCCTCGCTGATAACCACATCCTCCGGCCGTATTGGAGTGTAAAGATGTGTAAAGTTCTTCGGCTGTAGCTGAGGTTCAGGCTGGCTGGAAGTAGAAGGTTGAGTGTGGACCCCTGTCGCATCGAAATCCATAGTCATTCTACATTCAATGTTGGGGTTTTCGTTTAATACATACACCAATTTCTCATGCAACATATCCACTTCTGCCGAGTCTTGCAGATGAACATTCCAGGAAAATGGCCATTCTTCATCCGTAGTGGAGTCAACTTGAGAAAGAGTGCTGTCCGCCATGATAGCTAAGCAAGGAATGATGTGAGCTACAGACTGTGGTAACAGTATTGAAAAGTAGAGGGGGTAAACCAAAAGTATGTGGAGGGGGTATTTTCAAGGTCATTTAATTTGGGTTTCTAAAAAAAAGGAAATAGTGGAGGGGGAATTCTCAAGGTCATCCAATTTGGGTTTTAAAAAAAAGGAATGAAGGTTACTCCTCTTCAGCCTCGTTGTCCCCCACATCCTCATTAGCCTCATCTTCATCGACGTCAGACTCGCCGTAAGGGTAGATCGGGGACATGGGCGAATATTGTGGAGATTGTTGACCGTTGTTATCGTCCCCTTGCATTCTGACTTGGGACCAATCATAATTTAAATTCATTTGTATTATGATTCCAGGGTTGTCCCGCAGTATTTCCTTCATCCGTTCGCAAATTGTTTCCAAATAGTGTACACTATCGATCGACAGTGTCCAACCCGTACTTGTACCAACATCAGTAGTGGAGTCAGCTTGGCTGATGGTGTTGTTGTCTGCCATGGTTGCTTGTCGGACAAGGAATGACGGTTGATGTGATGCTCATGCAGGAACATGGTGAAGTGGTGGGGGGTGTGGTGGAGTAGTGGGGGTATTTTCAAGGTCATCCAAACGAAGTTTTAAAAAAAAGGAAAACCTACAAAGTGACATTGAAACTTTCCAATTGATGGTGGCGAGCGTTTTCTTCTGCAACCTTGCCGACACATGTGACTATGCCATACAGTATGAAAAGTACAACCATAATAAGGCCGAACAATAAAAGATAGCCGTTGACTATCATGATATTTTCTGAGTGTATCTGCTTTCTTCGTATCGCCCTCTCCTGCATCCTCTTCTCCAACTCGTGGACGAAGTCACAGCAAACGTGAGGACATGTTTTATCCGTTGGTAGGTTTGCCATTGTTGATGTTGTCGGTTTGGCTGTTGGAGATGGAATGAGGTTTCCAATTGTGATGTGCCATGTACATCAATAGTCAAGTGGTGGGGGTAGCAAAGCAGTGGAGGGGGAAGTTTCAAGGTCATCCAAATTGTGTTTTAAAAAACCTATCTTGTTACTGAGCTTATAAGTCAGTAACAGGATAGGTGTTTTTGTTCTTTTACTTCTTTAATATAATGAAAAAATATACATATTCTATTATTGTAAGAACAAGGAAGACAACTGCTAGTCAGCTGAAGTAGTCCAAGTTGTCTGGCTCGGTCTTCATCGACGCCGGTGAGGAAGCTGTCGAGGAGTGTCCAGGCTCTTCCTTTGGCTGCCGGGTGTTCCGTATATTGCAAGCGTAAACCTGCACGTTTATACGGTAGCCTCGTGCCACCATCAGCTGCAACTCCTTGTACAAGTCGTTTAGCTCCTGCTGAGTCTTGATGCTCACCTCTTCGTAACTTGCGCAACTAACGTTCAGAGACATCTTGATGTTGCTAGGTTGGCTGCTGGAGTAGAAATGAAGCCGAGGCACAGCGCTTGGAGGTACATGAAAAAGTGGTGGGGGTAATAGTGGTGGGGGTATAGAAGATCCAATTAAACAGTTCTAAACTTTTTCCATCGATACAATGGAATGGAACAAATAGCGCAGGTGTCCTTGTAATTTTCAAATCGAAACAGTGGCGCTAGAAATCCGAATTGTTTTATACCACCATCCTGTACGAATCGCCGAAGGTCTCTGACGGCGGCCTCGCCACAAGGCCTACAAAACTTTTCCCCATCGTGGAACTTATACCAGGAGTATTCCGAATACCCTGTATTTTCCCTCCTGTAGCGTTTGACATCTTCTTTTATTGTTAGTGGGATATTGTCTTGTAAACATGTTGGGAACAAGTCCTTGTGAGTTATAACTCGTTGTATGCAAAGCTCGTACAAGGTGCTCATCGTTTGCTAGTTGGCAACAGACTGACCGTTTTTCGCATCCAAGCAGGTTTGAATCCTAGTGCGGTAGTGGGGGTAATTACAGTAGTGGGGGTAATTGTGAAATGCAAAGGTCAAAGGTCAAGGTCACCCGCGAAGTTTAAAAAAAATGCAACATATCAATACGTGAAGTCTGTCACATATTGATATGTTGCATTTTTTGTTTTTTTATTTTTTTTTGTCTTTTATGATTCGTTTATTTATAAAACATTACAACAACAACATATGTACAACATTAAAACTTAAATCTAACACTGCTGCTTGTCAGCGATGTGGATGGTCAACTCTGTAGAATTGCTACCCGTGCAGCCGTGGGACACCAGGTATAGACACCCGGGTTGAATAGAGCGAAGATCCTCGTTTTGTAGAAGATGGACGAATCTCTTGGGCAGGTACACCTGGAACTTTGGTTCATCCCCCGGAGTAAACGGTGCCTCGCTGAGACTGCAGCAGATGGCCTCCCCAACTGTAGTCTCCATCTTCTTCATAGCATGGATTATGTAGTGCTTCTCGTCTTTTAGTTCCGAGCACTTCTTTACAGGTAATATTGTTGACTTGGAGTGAGCATTGAACTGCTCGACCAAAGTCTGAAGGAACTGGTGAGATGCCATGGTCAGGTTACAGATCGTCTTCTTGCTCGGAGATGTTGTCGTCTCGGAATCTCGAGTAATACTCATGCCAGGTCCCTGTCTGCTCCCCACTTATATACTCTCCGTTACCCCCACCACTCCCCAATTCCCCACTTTGAAGGTAAGAGGCGAGTTTATAGGCATTTTTCAAAGCGCAATGTCTATCTTTATCATGTTCTGGGCTTTTTGTACAAATACATATGGTTTCCAGCATGTATTGATAATTCTTATCCAATTCCACATCATTAACCGGAACATGAGTAAATCCTTCGATCCATCTTTTCTTTTCCAGCCCCTTTGTGTAAATATTGGTAAACCTGTCTGAAAAGTGATGCATAATATGATACAAGTCCGTGTAACTTGTAAAACCATCATACCAATCGATATGATGGAAGTGTTTTGAAATCCATCTGTTGGTAGTAGCGGCTTTACTAGTTAAAGACGAATAAGAACATGGTGGTTTAAATAAAAACGAATAAGGAACACTTGTATTCATGTCCAAAAACACAAGTTCTTTTATAATGAATCTATCATCATTACCACGAAACGCTTGAAACTCAATAATACCAGGCTTGGACTTTACTTGTTGTTCTTCTCCCTTGTCCATTTTGAAGGTCACACGTCTGCTCATTACGAAGTCAGGAGGTCAACTGATTTCCACACCACGGTAGGTACTACTTTTATACCAGGCCGTACAGTTGTTGGCGCGTTGGTGTATATTTAACGTGGGCACCGTCCCCAATAGGCCTAACCCCACAAAATGTTGGTTATTGTTTTAAAAACTAACCATTGTCATTTAAGTTTCCATCTTTATATTTTCCTTGTTTTCATTTTCATCACTAACACTTGATTCTTCTCCTCCATCTTCCTCTTCTTCCTGTTTTACTGATTTCTTATGTAGTTGAGCGTACTTTTCCAATTGTCTCCACATCTGTACTTCATGAGGAACTCTATTAAATATAGAAGTATCTACAGGTCCGTATAATATAGGTGCGTCCGGTTGTTTGTCCAAAGTGTCTTCCAGATAATCTTTAATAATCGAACTTGAAAACACCAGTTGTCTCAAGTATCTTGTTATAGGTTCAGTAGCACAAGTTAAAATGAAAAACTCCTCTCGATTAAGTTGAATTTTGTTATCATGTCTTGTTGTGTCTCTAAACCGTAGCTGATGATCACCACGTTGTTTAATAATATCAATTTCCACATTTGAATCCAAAAGTCCTACTCTTGTCTTTCTTCCAAACATGTTACTACTTAAATAGCATTCTAGCAGATGCAAATGTTTCATAAACGATTCCCAAGCACTGTCCGTAAACAAAATCATTTTGGGTCCATGAGTTAAAATTACAGTAGGGGAATAATCTGTAGATTTCATAACACCGATTAAAACACTTTTATCCAAACTGGAAGAGATTGGGTAAAATATTCGCAAAAATACCTCACTCAATATGTTTGGAGAAATATTATCTTCAATATCCCTTTTTCTCTTTTGTATAGTCTTTCTTCTTTTACCTTTTTCTTCAACATTATTACTGGCGTGAAGTTGTCCGCAAACGTTTTGTTCACCTCCTTCCTGGTGACCTTGAGGATCTAAAAACTCAGATATCTCCTTCTCAATATCTACCACATTTTCAGGTGTACCACTAGGAGAAGCCATATTGAATACGATGCTACCCATACAACAGTAGGCAACAAACTGATGAGGAGCGGTCTGTACGCTCTGCTTTTATACTCGCGGAATGAAACAAAACCGGTTCTTACAATACATTTTTAACAATTCCAGTTAAAGGTGTGTATGTTACGATTTTATCATGTAGAATTAAACAGTATGCAGTTGTATTAGCCGGTATAGCATCGTTGAATTCCATTTCTATTTTTATATCCACACTTGATGACTTAACTGATTCATTTTGTTTAGAACAATCGATTACAACTATTGGGTAGGCATCGAAATATTTGTCAGGTGATAATAAAGGTGTATTTGTTTTACCGTAATATGAACTTTGGAATCTCGCGTACATATCGTACAATATACTGTATTTCTTCTTAGTGAATGACACATTTAAATTGTCGTATGGAAAGAATTGTGAATTTAAATAAACTTTAATATTTTTCAAGTCACAATGATCAAATTGTCCTGCATGTTTAGTAATGGCGTCTCTTCTACCTGTTTGTAAACCAAATATAATATACCTGGCTCGTTCTACATAATTCGATGTTTTAACAGTCCAAGTGTGTCGATCCGTAGTAGGTAAACTGGGATGCTCATGGAATCCCCAACTTCTAAATGGAATAACAATATCACGATCGGCTTTTAATTTTCTTAAAAGTAGCATTCTATGCTCGTCAGCCAATTTAACATGTGGAACTCTCCATACAATTTTGTCTAATTTTAATTTCCATTCTAAAGTTGCATCTGTAGTAGCATCTGCAGCTTTAATAATGTCTTTATCGTTAGAAGATCTCAACAAAACTAATTCTTGTTTAACGTTTAATATTATTTTCCTATAATCTTCAGCAAAACCAAGCAACAAACGTAATGGAATATGAAAATCAAAATATCCATTTGGATTTGGAGTGATCGTGTCAATCGTAGGTAATACCCATCCGGCAGGTTTAAGTAAATTGGTTTCATTGGGTGTTATAGATGTTAATCCTTTTAAAGTTGTCGTAATACCTACTTTTTTAGTGGAATCAACTGTTACACCTGATATTTCATATCTAATTTCATCAAATAGGAAAGCCATAGGATTATTTATAAATGGAACTGTTGTACCAACAGTAGTACCGTCCTTTTTAGTAACTTGTCCTTCAATATACAAGTAACTTTCACATGGTAGTGTGTAAATGTCTTGATTTTGTATGGGAATACGAATTTCATCGTTATTGTTTAATTTCGATGAAGTGTAAGGGTTGTGGGTGTGATATTCTTTTTCCCATAGGGTTTCGTCGAATGTTGGACCCTGCGCTATATCCAGTATATCCATAATCGGTTAATTTTAATCCAATTCTCTCTAAGAAACGAATGTTCTCGCGTGTTAACTCCTCCACAGCTGAAGAGCTACTAATGCGGTTTCCCGTAGGTTGTTCGCTTTTAAATGTTAAACCCATGGTTTTGTATTAAAGTGTCGATTTTAAATGTAATCTAATCGTAATAGGCTCTTCTCTGAAGTCTACCAAGTTACCGTCTTGATCCAATACGCTCAACACGATGTCTGAAATGAAAGTGGTGTTCAACGGTAGATATACCAGGTTTTGTGGCTTTTCAACAATTTTAAATCCAGGTGGTACACTTGGGTAAAAAGTATGTATGATGTGGGTGTTAGCCCCATCCCTGTAAGCACCTTGTATAATGTTACAAGTTATGTCTATACTATTGACTTTTAATATTGTTACTGTTTTCTTACCGGAATGTGTTACATCTGGTTCTAATACAGGCCCATCGTTGGAAAATCCTAATAAATCACCAATTGAGTTTGGTTGAGTGAAATCTATATAATATTTGGAAGTAATTTCAGCTTTCATCGTATTATTATTACCTTTTAATGTTATATTGTCTTTTCCCATTTTAGTTTGCAAAAATTCATTTATATGATCAATTTCATAAGAACCTGTGGGTAACCTGCACTCTTGTAAGTCTGTAAATTTTCCACTGGCATCCTTTCCCTTATAATAATGCAATATGTTATTTTTACCTTCCGTAACATTGGGAATAGAGTTGTACGTTGTAAAATCCAATAGTGCCGCCTCCCAAAACCTTCCTTTTTGCAAGCGTAACGCTGGAAAAAGGATACTTCGTAAAGTGGACGATTTTCCTGTTAATGATACCGTATAGGAAAACATCTCAATAGTGACTGATACTTTTAGCTAGAAATTCCAAACATAAATGGCCGCATATTGAAGTATTATCAGGTTGTTCTCTTTTATAGTTATAATATATGTTTTTAGCAGATTTAAAGTAATTTTGAAGTTCTTTTGGTGGTGGCAAATTACCGAAACTATCAAAATAATATACATTGTTATTTAGTTTCTTTTAACAAACCCAATGGGTGCCAGGCCCTTCAGTATTATCCAAATTTACAATTCCAGTCTCATTTTGCCACATTTTCTTTGGTAAACTGTCTTTCATAAACACACCGCGAAAAAATGGTATTTTTAAACAGGAAATATATTTAAATAATTCAATATTGGTTAATGCTTTATGTGGTATGACCAATTGATTTCTTTCATTTAATATGCACGATAAGGTCTTAGGTAAAGACCTGCCCCGTTTTTTACCATTGACCACACGGTGGGCTTCTTCCTGCCTTTTCTTGTAGATCGTCGTCTTCTTTTTATATTTCCTCCATGTTTTCTTGTGGTTGACCTCCTTTTTACTCTCCTTCTCCTCCTTCTTCCACCTCCTACTGCTGTTTTAGCCTTCATACCTGCTGTTACTGCTAAAGCTGCTGCTTTTTCTGCTATGCTAGCGTCACTTGATTTTACTCGTTGCCAAGCTATGTCCGCAAGCTTTTTGTCAGCTATTGATCTATTTTTTGAATCGGCAAACGTGGAATATGCGATATCGTGTTCTTTACAAGCCTGATCTAACTTGTTTATGCCAGGATCGCCTCTTTCCAGTCGTTTTTTCAATTTAGTTCCTGGTCCGCAATACTGATAACCTCCTGGTATATGAAATTCGTATGGTAATGCGTCTATTGCTCTATTTACTATGGATCCTACTGGAATTTGTTTTAAAGCTTTACTTAACAGAGAAACCGCTGTGGACGTGATCCCACCTCCTTTTCTTGCAGTGTCTCGATATGGACTGATGTACTTGAACGTCATTATTGTCCTTTTATAATGGCAATGTGCAACTCATGTGTTAACTCTATGACAGGTTGCACATAAATGAAGTCATTTATTGAGTTATTTACTTAAATATCAATATCACCCCAATCTGATGATCTAAACTGTTTCGTTTTAGGGTTAATAAAGTATTTATTATAAATTTCTCGTTTAATATACTCACCTCTCATGGATTCAGCACAAGTATTATGACCTGATTTTCCTTGAAGAATATCTGGTGTAAAATGATTATGTAAATCAAATATCGCATTACCTAAAACTTTTACAAGAAAATTAACAGTGACAGCATTATCTACATGTTCAGGGTCTTTAAGGTTTGTTATACGTTTATTATTACAATCATACACTTTACTATCCTTTAATGATGTTGTAATGGTCTGTCCTACAGTTGCAGCATCATTTGCTTCTCTTCCTTGTCCCAAGTCTCTTATCACTCTATTATTACATGTAAACCATCTAAAATATTTATCTGGATCTAGATGTACGGTTTGTGATAAAGCAGCTGCATCATGTTTTTCATAACCCCATCCCATATTTGATAACTTTTTATCCATGCAATCCCAAGCATCATTTTTGTATGTTAATAAATTAAATTTTTCATTACCTTGAACAAATTCATCCCCTTGCTTCGATACTACTTGATCTTGTTTTACAAAAGAGGTTGTTTCTTGTTTTAAGGTTTCCATCATTTGACCCACTGTTGCACCATCTGATGGCGCCGAACCATCTTTAACATTTGCTAAACAATTATTAAAACAATCTATAACCCCTACATCACGTATGATGCAATGATCTTTAATATATTTTAGATTTACAGCATCGTTTTCAGTTTTTGGATAGCCTATATCATTAATAACAAATTTATAAAAAGAAAATCCATCTTTTGTCTTTTCAGGTATCAAAGAATGTAAATAGCGTCTATTTACGCTGTCTTTTGCATCTTTAGGGTCATCTACGTTGGATATACGTTTATTGTTAGCACTATACGTTTTCCCATTGAATTTTAACGTATTTTTTAATTCAGATGACAAATAACCTTTGTTTATTGCATCACCGTTTTGATTTGGTTTACCAACGTTGATGATTCTATGATCTTCTGCGTCATATGTGTTATTTTGTAGTCTTAATGTTGGCGATATCTTTTCCTTTAATATTTTTAGATTTATTGCATCGTTTTCATCCGTAGGATCTTTTATGTTTTTTAACCTTTTATTACTCATATCATAATCTCCATCAGGTGTTTGTGGTAAACCAGCACTTCTTTTTAAACTATTGGCATAATATAACCCATCCGAGGAGTAACGTCCGAACTTGTCGACACTCATGGTGCAACTGAATAGTATTCTAGGGAGTAACGCATTTTTATGAGATTACCCCACGGTTTCGGAGTTCATCCACTAAAGCCACCCATTCGTTTTCCAATCCAGTATGACCCGCTTCTTTAGCTTCATGTATTAGTTTCATTCTATCCACCAATTTATTGATATTATTGTAATAAATCACATTTGTGTTATATAGTTTCTTCATTAAACCTGTACCCGTAACGGACTTACTTCTTTTTCTTCGTTCCTGAGCACTTACATCCAAAGTGGATGCCATAAATCTTCGTTTTACAGGTTTTCTTTGTGTTAACGGCATTGTTTGTCTTCTAGTTGGTATTAACTTGGATACAAATTCTTTATATTTTAAAGACTTAGATCTAAAAGGAGGCTGGTCAGGTAAATACTTTCTTCTATATGCATTTGTCTGTTCCAAAATATTTTTATATGCTTCCATGTCTTTTTCTTTCACTACCGATACTGAAGGCTTATTTTCAAATAATAATTCAAATAATCCTTTTGTGCCCTTATACCTTTGATCACCAATGACAATATTATCATGTTCGTCAACGTTTAACGGGCTATTACCTATCATTAAACCGTCTTCTGTTAATCTCGCTCCATAACTATGGTAATTCTTATTAGGAATTGTTCCGAGTAACATTTTTACCATGTATTTCCTTCCTAAAGGTCCTTTGTTATGAATGTTTTCACCCAACAAGCTTATGTTTGACGGACCTTCCCTTGTCTCTTCTTCTTTTTCCTCTTCACTAGCAGTTGATACAACTTCATGTCCTCTTTTGGCTTTTACTTCATATAATTCTTTTATTCCACAATAGTCCGGTGATTCTAGCTCTCTTTCGGGTTCTCCACCGGTAAAACCACTATACGTAGAGGATTCCGGGTCTTCATCACTAAACTCTTCTGATTTTACATTTTCTCTTTCAAACTTCGTAATAGGTGCAATCGCATCTCCTTCCAATACAGGTTTAGCAAATTTTTTGTTTAATTGTTTCAAGGGTTCAGTAATAGGTTTAAAAGTAGATTCAAGGAATTTCTCCCTCTCGCTAATACCTAGTTTCAATGCTCTGTTTTTAGCCCGAATAGAATCACTAAGTGATTTTATTTCTTTTACTAATTTTTCTTGGTTAACCATGTTTGTAGCAAGACGTGTTGTACAACAATGAATGTGTTATACCACGTTTAATGTATTAATATAAATTTATCAAATCCTATCCTGTATCGACCATTGTTTAGCGGTTGTTCCTTCATAATTGTTAGGAACCCATACTTTTCAGCCCAAGCCTTTCCACACAACTCTTTAAATCGTTCAAATGTCATATCCGCATTTACATGATCAAAATATATATGTTTTAGGTTGGTTTCGTCCTGTTTAAATACAATTAACATGTTTGCATTGTCTCTAATGAGTTGTTTAGGTATTTTGCTGTAAGTTTGGCCAATATAAATGCTATCTATGTTGTTATGTCGACCCATAGCGAAGTAATTCCTTATTGTGTTTTGGTTTTCACAAGATACATCGTCGAATATAAACACGGAGAATGGTTTAGCTTCTTGTGGCTGCATGACACTCTCGCTTGCATTAAACTTTAAATATTTAACTTCAGGCACATTAGTCAGTATTTTTTCCAATAATTGATACTTTGGTTGTTGTAGTGATTTTGAAAATACATATAGATTGTTAAATCGTAATCCTTTAGGGTTTGTAATCAAATTGAATACTACATTAGTTTTTCCACAGTTGGAAGGTCCGGTAACCAGACAACGAACGGTGTTTGGTAACAAATTGCCATGTTTCCCACTATTGAATTCTGAATTATCCACTGGTGAGTTCATCTATATTATTAATAGTAAAACTCTCTTTTTGTGGTACTATCTCCATCCTTTGTAATGGTTCAACCTAAAATGATTCTCTATCGTTATATCAAATCCTTTTTAGGTATCCAAGAATCTTCCGTCTTATTAAATCCTAACCATCGTACTTTGACCTTATCTTTTTTCCGTTGCAACACCTTTTCAACTAAATATACATCGCCTACTGTTGATTTTAACATTTCATGTCCATAAAACCCTCCTTCAAGCAATTGTCCTTTATTATCTTTTAAAATATATGTCTCAGGTACTGTAGGTTGTACTTTGAATACAGTAAAAACCTCATTGGTCCAATTTGGCAGGTATCTTTTACTGAATACACCTTTATATTTACTTATTCGCACTTATCACCCACATTAAATTTTTTAGGCTTTAGTTTTTCAACTTTTGGTTTAGTATTCGTTTTTATACGTTTTAATACAAGGTTTTCATTTTTACTAGTTACTTGGTTTGGTTTCATCCCGATAGTCCTATGAAATTTGTTATTGTAATCGTTTATAAGTTTTGGTAACATATCAATCCATATGTGCGATCCTCTGTTGGAAAACATTTTATACATTGCACTTTTTAAAGTTCTGTTGAATCTTTCGATTATTGAGGCTTTTACTTCTGAATTGGTTGAATAATGGTTTATATTGTGTTTTTTCATTAAATTTGCAAATTCCTTATTAAAATATTCTTTTCCATCATCTGTTTGTAAATGTTTAATAGTATGTTTGTCTCTTTGTATAGCTGTTTCCATTGCTTTTGTAACACTTTTGCCACTTTTATCTTTTAGTGGTAAAGCATCTGCCATTTTTGAAAAACAGTTAATAACAGTCAATATGTATTTATATCCTTTATTTTGTTTGCTATAAGGAATCATTTCGATTAAATCCGCTTGATATAAATCATTAATTCCTTTTATCACCGTATTTCTTCGTGGAAACTTTCTTCTTGCAGGTTTATGAAGTTCGTTGACAATTTGTTGCTTCAAGTCCTTCATATTGCAGGTTTCAATGTTTGTTGTATCACATGTATAATCACAATGAATGTTGTTTTAAATATTCACATCATTTATATGGGTCAAGGTCATCCAAACTTGTGTAAAAAAATGGGGAACACGGCGTTGGACTTGCCGTGTTCCCCATTTTTTTACGGAAGGAGAAAGGAATAAGGTCGAAGTTGTAGAAGGACGAAGAATAGGTTACTAGTTGATAGGGTTTTAAGGAGTAATGGCCGAAAGGAAGAGTGTGGATTTTGTCGGGCAAAATATGTCTTTTATCATCCCGAGCTGACAGTGCTTTTTTAATTTCGGTGACACTGTAGACTTGATGCTTGAAGCTTCGGATATTGTTGAATGTTGCTGATATCGTAGTATCTTCAAACAAACAAGTCTTGTAGTGGTCAAATGTTACGTGTTTTTTCAAATAAGATGTCTTCACTCCTTTTGCTTTCTTGACTGTCGGTGTGTTGTTCTCGTGGTACATCTTAAATGAATACAATTTCGCCATCAGCGCTACTATTTCTTCTAAAGGCATTCCATTTGCTTCATCTTTGAATTTTCCAATTACTTTTTTATTTTTTTCATTGAAATTTGGATGGTTCTTCGGATATTCAGAAAAGTCGAAATCTTCTTTGTATGGAAAAGTCCTTAGGTCTTCATACATGTCCAAAGTCTTTATCCAGTAGATAAACGCGTCCGTATCCATGTATGCGACTCCAATGTTTTCCCTTCCGTAGTGTTTAACCATTTTGTTATAATGGAAATCATACATCAGGGTTTTACTTATGTCCAAAATCGACATACCTATGTATAACGGACGGTCCATGACTATTGTTGTTTTCTTCATACTGACAGCGACTAGATTTTCGTTTATAATCATGGATGTTCCGAAATTTGGTTTTTGCACTAATTTTTCCAATTTCCTAGGATCACTCACTAATTTTACATTTTTGTGTTTTCTTTTGTTCTCCAAGGTCTTCCCAAAGATGGCATTGTTCATTAATTTATAGAAGTCCTTTTCAAATGCTGTTGTCGCTGCAGCTCTTCTTGTAGTGTTGGAATCAATATATGGTTTCAACCAACAAGACTGGGTGAATTCAATTGCTCTATGAATTCTCACTATACGTAGACCCAATTCGAGAGCCTGTTGAACTACCCAGTAGTGAGCCACATAGCGATCTTTATTCTCCAAGGTCATCATCAATTTTGGCCATCTTCCTGTCGGTGAAACTTCAGTCTTGGCTAGGAGAGGCAAGTCGTAGTGATGGTCATGAAGGTGCTCCGGGTATTCAAAATCACAGTCCAAAATATAGCCTTTTGGACCATCCTTTGGAATCTGTGAGATGTCTCCGATGGTGGCCGGGTCGATCCATTTGAAGTCAGCGTAGGGAAGCGGATTTGACATTGCCCAACCATAAAGGTTGTTTGCGTCAAAGTAGCCAAGGTAGACCGATGGTTGTTGCTCGTCGAAGCCGGGGATGTACTTGTTGTTGGCTTTGACATGACGTGTTACAGCTTGTGTCAAACCGCCCCGTACACCAGATTCCATCATGAGCACCATATCAATATCCGTTAGAAGTTCCAGTCGACAGTTGGTTGACTTTAGCATAGCTTGCCATGCTAATCCTGGAGATGTGTACGAGTGTAGAGGGTCCAGTCCATAGGCGGAGAAGCAGGTGTTTCGAAATTCTTCCATCACATCGCACAGCAGAGTTACGTCCAATTTTATATAAAAGTCAGAATATTCCCCTAAGGTTTGAATGTTTAGTTGGTTCCAAACATTACAAGCATGATTGTAGTCTTCAACGGAGATTTCACTTTCGTTTAATTTGCTGTTGAAGGCTTCAATCGGTGGTAGACTGGTTTCTTCAAATTTTTCTGTAGAAGTTATGTAATCGTAGGGGAACACTCCTTTACGTAATACTAAGTCCAATTTATCTTCAGGTACAATCTTGCTGGTTTCTTTTAAGTCTTCTCTTCGTAGATTCTCAGACAATCTGCTCAAACTAGATGCCATAAATCTATAAGAGTCTACAAAGCGAAGTTTAATTTTACCTACTGTTTTTGAGAAACTGATATACTTTTCCAATGTTGTAGCAAGAACATCGATTTTACCATTATCTCTTCCTAATTCTGGAATAATGAAGTGGGAGTCGTAGCCGCTAAGATTGTGTAACACTACAGGGATAAAGTTTGGCAGTTTGTAATTTATATTGCATGAATTACAAGCAGGTCCTCTGTATAACCCTGTGAGGTGATCATGATCTCTTACTTTTGGATTTTCTTCACTGAAGCTCTTCTTACATAGATAACATCTTGTTGCTGAAATGTATTCTTCTTGTTGATTTTGGTTCAAAGGTTCCATGGGTAAAACATTACCGTATAAGCGTTCCGCCTTTTCAGCAATCTCATACAACTGGTCTACAAAATACTTAGCAGCTTCTTCCCCACGGTAGAGTATCGGAGTGGATGTTAAGCCATAGTCTTGCAATTGTTCTTCAGGTAAAGTAGATTTCACCAATAAGCAAAAACTGTTAGGTTGATGCAATTGATATTTGGTTCTTCTAGTTACTTCACCATCCGAAAGTTCCTGCGGCACTAACGTGGATTCAAAGTCAGCATAGATAACTAGTGGAATCCGGTATTGGTGAACTGTTTTATTGAACTGGACAAATGCTCTAGATGGTGGTGGCAGACTAATCTTCACTTCATAGTTGTCATTACAAAGCCGCTGGTGTTCCGACAACCACTCCGATCCTCCACGTCTCAACTCTTTATATGTAAAACAGAAACATCTTTTACACACTGTTAACCTACGTTTCTGTTTTGATAATTGATTTTTAACCAAGGCTGCAAAGTCCTTTATCCACACATAATGTGAAATTTCACCCTTAGTTATCAATAACAGATCCGTGTGGTTTCTTTCCTCAACTTTTGATACTCTCAGAGGATAAACACTATTGGAATCATCTAAACCAAACACATTTACAGAAACACCTGGGTTTTGTTTCTCAAAATTACCAATACTTTTAACACTAACAGGGTATGACAAACCTCGAAAGTTGTAGCGGTGTTGGACAATTTGATACGCTCTGCTAACTCTACAAGGATTTTCTTGCACATATTTTGTTAGCATAGCATATTTAAAGCATTCATTGTCCTCATTTTGCACATTGATACAAGATTTGGTAGCTTGTATCTTCTTTGGCAAAGGTATATAACTACTACCCCTTATACCATATCCGTGCTTGTGAACCCTTACATCCATACCTTCAATCGATGACAGACTCCAGCCGGATCCTCTTCCTTCATGTTCTTGCAGTTTAACTAGCAGTTCATGCAAACATTCTTCAATAATTTCATTGATATCAGATTCAGTTGTAAGGGTTCGGTTTTTGGTAATGAATGCTCTTAATGCCGTTTCACCATCAGTATTGGTAAACTTTGATTCTAACACCAGTCCAAATTTAATGAAGTTCAATCTCTGTAATTCTTCTTTTAGCGTTTTTCCAACAAGTACTCTGGCCTGGGTTATAAAATTATCTAATTCCAATTGCACATTATCAATTTTAAAATGTGTTACAACCTGTCCTGGTAAGGCCGTGGTGCGCAGTTGTCTCACATCTTCCAGTTCTTCTTCCGTGTCCTCTTCTTCCGTGTCCTCTTCTTGCATATCCTCTTCTTCAATAGGTCTTCTAGTAGTGGATGGTCCAGCACCAGCAAATTGGATCACACTAGGTCTTCTTCTTTGCATTTGCTGTAGATAGCTGTCCCAGTAGTCCGTCTGCTTCTGGTGCTCTTCCAAAAACCGGTCAATTGAGTCTAAGTCTATTTCATCCATGGTAATATCTTCTTTTCCATCTTCTTCTTCATGTAATTCTCTGTGTATGGTGAAAAGATCTTCGTCTTGAAAGATTTCCCCACAAATGTCGCAAAGAGCCATTTCAAACAGTTTGGCTTTGAATGCACACTCTGTGAATGTCCACACAATAATGAGCAGCGCGCTCCACCGGGACCCTTTATATCCGAGGCAGATAGGTGGGGAAAGTGACGTCATATAGAAACAGGTTATCACTCATATGCTAAATTTAGCCTTTACACAACCGTTTGTAATACATTTATCAGTAGGCTTGATAAATTGATGATATTTGGTCTAGATTCAATAATTTGTACATGTTTTTCAAAGACATCTGTTTGAGCAAGTTTATATAGGTCAAGGCCATTTAGAATTATTATTTTGAGCGGGGGATAGAGCACTAAGCAGCATCATTTACTACAAAGTGCTCTATCCCCCGCTCACATTCTTTTTTTTTAACTTTTTGTTTAAGCTTTTACAAAGGTGAAACATCACCATCAGAGTCGGAATCATCCTCATCACGGAATAGGCAGCGATGACAATACATAATTCTTCTGGCAACTAACATCCTATCCATTGGACGATGGGGAGTGTCTTGTTCTTGTTCTTCTTCTTCGATTTCCAATTGGAATTCCATTTCCGACTCAGATGACGACTCTAATGTTTCGTAGGCGTGCAAGTCCACTTCATTGTCCGTTGAACCAGCTTCGTCAGAGTCCGTTTCAATATCCATTATCTCTTCCTCCTCCTCTTCTTGATCAACCGCAGGTAGTTGGTCCTCTACTTCTATAATTTCTAGAGGTATTACCTCCAGAATAGAGACAATTCTGTTGCGATGGAACACGGTGTTGTCAAGTGGAGCCATGGTATGGAAGTGTTGTATCCATCCAATTTGCTTACCCTTTTTATACCCCCACCAACTATACAATTTATGTGGGTCAAGGTCACGTAAAGATACCCTTTGAGCGGGGGATAGACCACTAAGCAGCATGCTAGTCCATTGCCGCAAAGTGATCTATCCCCCGCTCTGTTCTACAAAACCTCAATCAAGTCCAAGTCCAAGTCCTGTTTAACACATTTTATTCTAATTCCATATCCAATTTAAAAATTTCAATTTCACATGGTTTACATTCCTGATGTATCAAACACTCCAGCTCCCTAAACATATCGTCCAGTTCGTCCAAATTATGATGTCCTACTTTTAACACATGAAGGTGGTTCATGCTTTGCATTGTAGCATGACCATCAACAAACAAGTTTCTTTTCCACGCTAACATAAATTGGCAGTTTTCTTGAAAGATTTTTCTCACCAAACAATCATACACAGCCGTCAACATGTCTCTACAATCTTCATAGTGTACCATCACAGAATACCTGTCCAAGTTAGCACCAAGCAGCGATCCACTCATTGTTTCTAGCGTTCCACTGGAAGGTCCAAAGCAGAATGAAGTCGAGATGTATAGACCCCCTCTTTTATACCAGTTAACCGGTTGTCCTTGCTGTAAAGTGGGTCAAGGTCATCCAATGCTACCCTTTGAGCGGGGGATAGACCACTAAGCAGCATGCTAGTCCATTGCCGCAAAGTAGTCTATCCCCCGCTCTGTATTCTACACACACACACACACACACACACACATGTCCCTGTCCAAGTCTTTCATTACATACCCAATATATATTCAGTTCCTTCATCATCACTATCACTCATCACTGCTTCCACAAACTCCACAGGATTAAAGTTAAATTGTTTCAATTGTTCTTTTAAGTTTTCAATTTGTTGGTCCTTTACTTCTAAAACACTGTGAAGGTGTGATATGTAGTCCGCTGCCTCGTTGATGCTTGCTACTCTCGGATCGCCTAACTTCAAGCTGGGAACTACACCCTGCAGCCTGAAGTACGCCATACGCCTTTCTTGCTCCTGCCGTTGACCAGGACTGAGCAAGCCTTGTCCGTCTTGGCTTACCTCCAGCAAGGTCCGTAGCATCGGAGCTTTGCAGGCGTTTGCCCGAGCAACAGTTATGCTGTGGAATGGTCGAGCAGGTCCACGAGTAGCAGGCAGGACGTTGGCAGCACGCCTTCTTGAAGAAGAAGAGGAAGCCTGAGAAGTTTTGGAGTTGAAAGCCATGTTACAGTGCTGTATTCAGCTAAGCGGTACAAAGCAGAATAACCAAACTGCACGTTAATACCCGTATATATACACTTATCAGTGGTGGGGGTACTAGCTAGCCTTGGTAAAGTGGGTCAAGGCCATCCAAAAACATTACCAGAACGGGGGATAGATCACTAAGTGGCATGTTAGTCCATTGCCACAGAGTGATCTATCCCCCGCTCTGTATTTCACATTCACGCACACATTCATACAAACACACAAGTCCCAGTCCAAGTCTTTACCCACACACCTATCCACTCTCATCCTCACTATCATCACTGTCCAACAGTTCACACTTCTTAATTAGTTTTTCCCATTTACTCCGGATATAAAGTAGCTCCCTGCGAGTATTCTCTAGCATTCTGTCCCTTTGCTCTATGACTTCGTCGTACCACTCGATGATGTTTGGTGGAGTCTGGGTTGATGCATCCATCGTGGTTGGTTGAGAAGCTCCGCTGCTCCGCAACTCCTTCCTCACAGGACCAAAGCCGGAGAATCGGACACGACTCCTTGACGAAGGCCCCGATCGGATTGGTCCAATGCTTGGGCTGGAGTTGGAGGCAGCCGGGCCAGAGGTAGAGGCTGGGACGTTCATAGCAGACATGGTGGTGTTCAGCTTAACGGTGTAAAGCAGAATGAGAGGACGGTTGATCACCACTCCTATATATACCCATTTTTAGTGGTGGGGATAACACGGGGGGGGGGGGGGGGTTGAAAGAAATTTTGCTTAGTCTTCCCGGTCATCAGTTTTACATACCTTTAGCACACCCATTATTTTGGTTTCTTCTATAATTTTACACACCTCAAACACCCAAGCAAACAGCTCATCTATGTTGTTATAATTAATTTTTGTCCAGTGTTCATACTTATAAGTTTGGTTGTTTATAATACATAGATAAAATGTAGACCCGTCTCGTCTTATACAATACTCAACTTCTATTCTATGCTGGTTTAGCACTTCCCAAGCATTGTGTTGATCTATCAAGAAGTCACCACCTTTGTAATTGTACCGTGACATGTTTACCACGGAGCACAGAAACAGACTGAAGCAAATGAACGGCTCATACAAGCTTAGTAAGAGCGTTAGAGTGGGGGTATCACATGATACACAACATTAGTTGTAAGGTTAGCACTTTACTTTAAACAGTAATTTATATGGGTCAAGGTCATTCAAACTTTGAAAAATTTTTACCTCCAAACACTTGTAGCAAGCTACAAGTGTTTGGAGGTAAGTTTTTATTTGTTAAAGATTTTTGTAACTTAGTCTTCGCCCTCAAGGACACGGTTTGAGATTGTCCCAGTGACTTTACATCACCGCCAGGTTAAAGTATTATACAAGTCAAGTGTTTTTTTTTTTTTTTTTTTTTTTTTATAACTTGACTTGTATAATACCCCTCTCCCTTACTTTAAGAGGGTTAAGACTAAATTTGGAAACATAATTTGGAAAAAGACTTTTTAAATATTGTCCAACACAGCCTAACAATTTTTTTTTTTTTTTTTTTTTGGTGGGCCCATGTCCTAGTCCATTTCCCACACGGTTTCACATCCTTTCCTTCGTATTAGATAGGCTTTAGGTATGAAAAATTCTCTTTGTACCATCCGAGGTGGTACTTGCATTGTACAAAGGTGGCCTTCACCTTTTACAACGATTTCTACTTTCTTATTACCTGCTCCATATGTCTGACCAATGAAATAGTATTTTTCATCAACCTTTAGCCTTCTAATATCCCGCGGTTGCGGACCGTGGGGATGTCTGAACTTGAACGTTTTAGGCTTAATGTACAGAGTATAGGGTTTGAATTGCCGAAATTTGACTGTACTTTTGAGGTGTCGTTGGCAGCGATCCCCTTCTGCACAAGCAAGTTTCTGGCAACACAAAACCCCAAACTTACTAGACATCCAAGCGTAATCGCATTTCTTACCCTTGCCAGCAGGGGCTTTAACGCGTTTACGTTTCTGTGTTGGACTCTTTAGCGGAGTGTCTTGGAGCTTCTCTGAATTAGGCTGGCTAGAAGGGATGGGGCTGGAAGGAGGTAGAAGGGGCAAAGATTGTTCAAGCGGGATGGAGCAAACAATTTTGGGCGGGGTAGGAGAGCGTGTTAGGTCTATGGTGGGAAGATCAGGGGAGAAGATGGATTTACGGGGTGGTTTGGTTGGTGTAGGTGGCATGGGGGATATAGGTGAGGGACATTGGGATGTAGTGTATGAGAGGATTTTCCGGGTTCTGCTGTATGGGGTGATCCTCGACCTAGACGTCTCTTCAAAAGCCGCAGACTCCGATCTTGAGTCCGATAGCAGCGAGAGTGCTGGAGAGGCTACCGGGACTCGACCTGACGACTTGACGAGTTCTCCTGACGATGGCTGTGCACCAGCCTCTTCCACTGTCGCCGGCAATGGCGACAGGCTGGGCATTGAGGCGGGCTGTGGCGGCGGCGGCGGCGGTGGCGGCATCGTCAGGCAGCTCAGGATGTTCGCAGTCATCAGGTATTCCAGGATCGAAGTCGAGGATGATGAGGGTCGAGACGTGTCGGTCGAGGTTGAAGTTGATGGGTAGTTTTTCAGCTTCAGACCCATTTTACCCATTGTAATGAATGAAAAGAATAGATGTAAAGAAAGAAGTGAACTTGTAAAACAAAAGTCTCAAGAGCGAGAGAGAGTACCTGTCCGTATGGGAGCTTGGACCGGAATGAGAAGTGCGTGCAGCCCGGCCGCCTTATATCCCCACCGGGGCTGCCACGCCCAGGATATCAGGGGTGGGGGTGGGGGGGGGGTTCGCACTTTTTGCGGGGGGGGGGGGTGGGGGGGTTCGCACTTTTTAAAAAAATAAGCCCCACTTGAGGCATTTATGTTACCATAGCTGAAGCCTCCCAAGGGACCCAACTATAAACAACTCCAAACTTGTGGGTTACAAATACCTAACTGTTATATTTTTTAACAGACATTAATGTATTAACTGTGTTAATAAGACCTGACTGTTAAACACTTTGAAAGATTTTACATATTTAGGTCAAGGTCACAAAAAAACTTTAAAAAAATTAAGCCCCACACCCCCCTTTGGGGGTGTGAGGCACTTGGGTTGTCATCGCTGTAGCCTCCGAAGAGACCCAACTATGACAACAAGGCAACATCCAATGTCGTGTACCCTTCGCCACGCAAGACTTGTAAACATTTACTGCATTGTCTTTTCAGTAGCTAACAAAGATTCATTTACATAATTTTGTGTTTCCAGAAGGAAACAAACTGAGGACACCCTAGTGGCTTACGTCCTCGTCCGAGTGCAGAGGCCGCCGCAACCTTTTGCATGCCAGCGTACAAACGGACATGCTCCCAAATGCCATCCGCAACCTTTTGCATGCCTGGCAGGAGCCTACCGATAATTAAAATAGGCTTTACACGGGGGCCTACTCCCGTAACCTATCTTTAATATTTTTAATTTACAATGCATTGAATTTTTACAAGTCTTTGTGGGTCAAGGCCACACGGACATTAAAAAATTTCGGCCCCCGTACATCCATGGCGAACCACGAATGTTCGGGGGCCTTGGGGACTAAAAACACAAATATCTAACAAAGATTCATTTACATAATTTTGAGTTTCCAGAAGGGAAACATACTGAGGACACCCTAATGGCTTACGTCCTCGGTCCGAGTGCAGAGGCCGCCACAACCTTTTGCTTGCCAGCTTACAAACGGACATGCTCCCCAAATGCCATCCGCAACCTTTTGCATGCCTGGCAAGGAGCCTACCAATTATTAAAAGTGGCTTTACACGGGGGCCTACTCCCGTTCCCTGACTTTACAATTTACTTTGAGCATTGAAAAAGCTCAAGGGGGGATTGCTAAAACAAGCGTATACACTTTAGAAACATATAACACACTTACAACACACAATTGAGCTCAACGTAGTCAATGCTGGAACAAGCACATACACATTAAACACATATAACAAACAAGACACAAAGGATAAAAGACACAGGAGACATAGGGTACAAGTAAAACACTCTCATATAAAACAATTCGCAATACCCAAACGCAAGCGCAATATCTTACAACTAATACAAGTCTTAAAGTTAGAGTAGACTTCGCTAAACACTGAAGGCGCCATTCAATGTTTAGTGATGCCTATGGCGGTCCGTCCCGATCGTTCACGTTCAACGCGCGGGAGCGGACTGCGAGCCGGCTCTGGCCGGACCCCCTTATATCCCCACCGGGGCTGCCACGCCCAGGATATCAGGGGTGGGGGAGGGGGTGGGGGAGGGGGGGGGAGGGGGGGGGTTCCCACTTTTTGTCGGGGGGGGGGGTCGAGGTAAGTTAAGTGGGTCAAGGTCACCCACAACACTTGTACTCTAAGTGTTGGCTATACCCCCACCACAACTGGGTCCCTAGGCTGCACAACACCGCTTCGCCAGTATGTCTCCGGCTTCCATGCGGTGCGCCTCGCTGTTCTCTAGCTCTCTATATGTAAGTAATTTTACAAGTTCTGAATGTAGGTCACTACACTTTGACTCTGGGACGATATCGACTTGTAGTATTTCAGTGTTTTGACTCAAGGTCATCACACTTTAACTCTAGCACATCGGTTATCGTACCAGAGGTGCTCAATAACCTAACTTGTAATGTTTAGGGTGGCGTTTGCACGCCACGTGGTATCGCCATGAGTGTCCAGTCCAAGTTTTAAGTTAAATTAATTTTACTGTAATCTTTTCCATTTCCGCTTCGTTTTGCCAAAGTATAAGGTGTCGCTTAATAAAGTGGTATTTCTCTAAAGTTATAGGAGATTGCAGGGATACAATTAGTTTATTTAGGAGACTCTTTATCTTGGAGTTTAACACAATTTCCACTTTGACTTTGCTTCCTCGGCTCTCACAGCCTAAGCTGTACAGAAATGTTTCTTCTAGTGCCAACTCGGGCCAAGAGAACAGTGTGTTGACTGTAGGACAGCTCATGGTGAAGTGATGAGATACTCCAGCGTTAAGCCTCACCTTCCCCCACCACTGTGACCTTCCCCCACTCCTGCTGTTTCCCCCACCTCTTTTTCCTTGACTCGTGCGCTACAAGCAGTCTCTCAGTATTGTGCGGACTTTTGTGAGGAGACGCCATGTCGCGGGACACTTTAGGTAAGAAACTTCGCTGTGTTAAGGCTTTATTAGTTGCTCACTGTCCACCACTCAAAGTTAAGAGAGTTTCGACTTTAGCTAAGTGGCGCAAACTGTTGCGCGGACACCCTCAGTTTTCTACCAAACAGACTAATGTCAGTTTTACTGATGAAGATTTGTTTAGAATATTGGATGAAATGACTTTTCCTTGCAAAATTCAGTTAGTTACTCCCATTCCTGACAGTTTAGAGTCTTAGTCTCTCAAGCCGATATACCTACAGTACACGGAGCCTGACTGTCAGTCACTCGGTGGCTGTCGTGGGGTGCGCATCGGTGTCGGCACTCTGTAGTTGTTAAGTGTTCAAGGTCACAGTAATATGAAATTGCGGATGTTGTGCTTGTTCAATGGCCTCTGAGGACTAGTGGATGACGGTTTAAGCAAGGTCATGTCGCAAACTCGAGTTTGACTTGGCACTTTTTGCTGTTTCTCATCGCAAATTCGCTCCAAGTCGTCAAGGTCACGTGGACTCTGACTGAAACTCGGAGCGTAGTACGAGAAACGGCAAAAGTGCCAAAAAATTTTGAGTTTCGGCGTGACCTTGACCTTAACAGTGTCAGTGACGTCATTTTGATGATGTAATGGATGATGACGTCATCAGCATGTCATTTCTGTGACGTCATGGGTGTGACGTCACGGAAATGACGTCATCGATGGTGACGTCATCAATTACGTCTTCGATGACGTCATTTTGATGACGTCATTTTGATGACGTCATCGATTGCGTCATCGTCGATGACGTCATCGATTACGTCATCGATGACGTCATCGGGGTCGTTGACCTTGGCGATGACGTCATCACATTCCTCAGAGGTCATTGAACTGAGCCAGCAACCGCAAAAACACACTACTTATAGCCTACAGTGGTAGCGACAAGCCACGCGGTAACATACAATATCGCGGGGAAGTGGTGCAGGACTGCTGGAGACGTGACTAGCTATAGCCTACAGTGGTAGCAACAAGCCACGCGGTAACATACAATATCGCGGGGAAGTGGTGCAGGACTGCTGGAGACGTGACTAGCTATAGCCTACAGTGGTAGCAACAAGCCACGCGGTAACATACACCATCGCGGGGAAGTGGTGCGGGACTGCTGGAGACGTGACTAGTTATAGCCTACGGTGGTAGCAACAAGCCACGCGGTAACATACACCATCGCGGGGAAGTGGTGCGGGACTGCTGGAGACGTGACTAGCTATAGCCTACAGTGGTAGCGACAAGCCACGCGGTGACATACACCATCGCGGGGAAGTGGTGCAGGACTGCTGGAGACGTGACTAGTTATAGCCTACGGTGGTAGCAACAAGCCACGCGGTGACATACACCATCGCGGGGAAGTGGTGCGGGACTGCTGGAGACGTGACTAGCTATAGCCTACAGTGGTAGCGACAAGCCACGCGGTGACATACACCATCGCGGGGAAGTGGTGCAGGACTGCTGGAGACGTGACTAGTTATAGCCTACGGTGGTAGCAACAAGCCACGCGGTAACATACACCATCGCGGGGAAGTGGTGCGGGACTGCTGGAGACGTGACTAGTTATAGCCTACAGTGGTAGTGACAAGCCACGCGGTGACATACAACATCGCGGGGAAGTGGTGCAGGACTGCTGGAGACGTGACTAGCTATAGCCTACGGTGGTAGTGACAAGCCACGCGGTGACATACACCATCGCGGGGAAGTGGTGCGGGACTGCTGGAGACGTGACTAGTTATAGCCTACAGTGGTAGCGACAAGCCACGCGGTAACATACACCATCGCGGGGAAGTGGTGCAGGACTGCTGGAGACGTGACTAGCTATAGCCTACAGTGGTAGCAACAAGCCACGCGGTAACATACACCATCGCGGGGAAGTGGTGCAGGACTGCTGGAGACGTGACTAGCTATAGCCTACGGTGGTAGCAACAAGCCACGCGGTAACATACACCATCGCGGGGAAGTGGTGCAGGACTGCTGGAGACGTGACTAGCTATAGCCTACGGTGGTAGTGACAAGCCACGCGGTGACATACAACATCGCGGGGAAGTGGTGCAGGACTGCTGGAGACGTGACTAACTATAGCCTACAGTGGTAGTGACAAGCCACGCGGTAACATACAACATCGCGGGGAAGTGGTGCGGGACTGCTGGAGACGTGACTAGCTATAGCCTACAGTGGTAGTGACAAGCCACGCGGTAACATACAACATCGCGGGGAAGTGGTGCAGGACTGCTGGAGACGTGACTAGCTATAGCCTACGGTGGTAGTGACAAGCCACGCGGTAACATACACCATCGCGGGGAAGTGGTGCAGGACTGCTGGAGACGTGACTAGCTATAGCCTACGGTGGTAGTGACAAGCCACGCGGTGACATACACCATCGCGGGGAAGTGGTGCAGGACTGCTGGAGACGTGACTAGCTATAGCCTACGGTGGTAGTGACAAGCCACGCGGTGACATACAACATCGCGGGGAAGTGGTGCAGGACTGCTGGAGACGTGACTAGCTATAGCCTACAGTGGTAGTGACAAGCCACGCGGTGACATACACCATCGCGGGGAAGTGGTGCAGGACTGCTGGAGACGTGACTAGCTATAGCCTACGGTGGTAGTGACAAGCCACGCGGTGACATACAACATCGCGGGGAAGTGGTGTGGGACTGCTGGAGACGTGACTAACTATAGCCTACAGTGGTAGTGACAAGCCACGCGGTGACATACAACATCGCGGGGAAGTGGTGTGGGACTGCTGGAGACGTGACTAGCTATAGCCTACAGTGGTAGTGACAAGCCACGCGGTGACATACAACATCGCGGGGAAGTGGTGCAGGACTGCTGGAGACGTGACTAGCTATAGCCTACAGTGGTAGTGACAAGCCACGCGGTGACATACAACATCGCGGGGAAGTGGTGTGGGACTGCTGGAGACGTGACTAGCTATAGCCTACGGTGGTAGTGACAAGCCACGCGGTAACATACACCATCGCGGGGAAGTGGTGCAGGACTGCTGGAGACGTGACTAGCTATAGCCTACAGTGGTAGCGACAAGCCACGCGGTGACATACACCATCGCGGGGAAGTGGTGCAGGACTGCTGGAGACGTGACTAGCTATAGCCTACGGTGGTAGTGACAAGCCACGCGGTGACATACACCATCGCGGGGAAGTGGTGCAGGACTGCTGGAGACGTGACTAGTTATAGCCTACAGTGGTAGTGACAAGCCACGCGGTGACATACACCATCGCGGGGAAGTGGTGCGGGACTGCTGGAGACGTGACTAGTTATAGCCTACGGTGGTAGAAACAAGCCACGCGGTAACATACACCATCGCGGGGAAGTGGTGCAGGACTGCTGGAGACGTGACTAGCTATAGCCTACGGTGGTAGTGACAAGCCACGCGGTGACATACAACATCGCGGGGAAGTGGTGCGGGACTGCTGGAGACGTGACTAGTTATAGCCTACAGTGGTAGCGACAAGCCACGCGGTAACATACACCATCGCGGGGAAGTGGTGCAGGACTGCTGGAGACGTGACTAGCTATAGCCTACAGTGGTAGTGACAAGCCACGCGGTAACATACAACATCGCGGGGAAGTGGTGCAGGACTGCTGGAGACGTGACTAGCTATAGCCTACGGTGGTAGTGACAAGCCACGCGGTGACATACACCATCGCGGGGAAGTGGTGCAGGACTGCTGGAGACGTGACTAGTTATAGCCTACAGTGGTAGTGACAAGCCACGCGGTGACATACAACATCGCGGGGAAGTGGTGCAGGACTGCTGGAGACGTGACTAGCTATAGCCTACAGTGGTAGTGACAAGCCACGCGGTGACATACACCATCGCGGGGAAGTGGTGCGGGACTGCTGGAGACGTGACTAGTTATAGCCTACGGTGGTAGAAACAAGCCACGCGGTAACATACACCATCGCGGGGAAGTGGTGCAGGACTGCTGGAGACGTGACTAGCTATAGCCTACGGTGGTAGCAACAAGCCACGCGGTAACATACACCATCGCGGGGAAGTGGTGCAGGACTGCTGGAGACGTGACTAGCTATAGCCTACGGTGGTAGTGACAAGCCACGCGGTAACATACAACATCGCGGGGAAGTGGTGCAGGACTGCTGGAGACGTGACTAGCTATAGCCTACGGTGGTAGTGACAAGCCACGCGGTGACATACAACATCGCGGGGAAGTGGTGCGGGACTGCTGGAGACGTGACTAGTTATAGCCTACAGTGGTAGCGACAAGCCACGCGGTAACATACACCATCGCGGGGAAGTGGTGCAGGACTGCTGGAGACGTGACTAGCTATAGCCTACAGTGGTAGTGACAAGCCACGCGGTAACATACAACATCGCGGGGAAGTGGTGCAGGACTGCTGGAGACGTGACTAGCTATAGCCTACGGTGGTAGTGACAAGCCACGCGGTGACATACACCATCGCGGGGAAGTGGTGCAGGACTGCTGGAGACGTGACTAGCTATAGCCTACGGTGGTAGTGACAAGCCACGCGGTAACATACAACATCGCGGGGAAGTGGTGCAGGACTGCTGGAGACGTGACTAGCTATAGCCTACGGTGGTAGCAACAAGCCACGCGGTAACATACACCATCGCGGGGAAGTGGTGCAGGACTGCTGGAGACGTGACTAGCTATAGCCTACGGTGGTAGCAACAAGCCACGCGGTAACATACACCATCGCGGGGAAGTGGTGCAGGACTGCTGGAGACGTGACTAGCTATAGCCTACGGTGGTAGTGACAAGCCACGCGGTAACATACAACATCGCGGGGAAGTGGTGCAGGACTGCTGGAGACGTGACTAGCTATAGCCTACGGTGGTAGTGACAAGCCACGCGGTGACATACACCATCGCGGGGAAGTGGTGCAGGACTGCTGGAGACGTGACTAGCTATAGCCTACGGTGGTAGTGACAAGCCACGCGGTGACATACACCATCGCGGGGAAGTGGTGCAGGACTGCTGGAGACGTGACTAGCTATAGCCTACGGTGGTAGTGACAAGCCACGCGGTGACATACAACATCGCGGGGAAGTGGTGCAGGACTGCTGGAGACGTGACTAGCTATAGCCTACAGTGGTAGTGACAAGCCACGCGGTGACATACACCATCGCGGGGAAGTGGTGCAGGACTGCTGGAGACGTGACTAGCTATAGCCTACAGTGGTAGCGACAAGCCACGCGGTAACATACACCATCGCGGGGAAGTGGTGCAGGACTGCTGGAGACGTGACTAGCTATAGCCTACAGTGGTAGTGACAAGCCACGCGGTGACATACACCATCGCGGGGAAGTGGTGCAGGACTGCTGGAGACGTGACTAGCTATAGCCTACGGTGGTAGTGACAAGCCACGCGGTGACATACAACATCGCGGGGAAGTGGTGCAGGACTGCTGGAGACGTGACTAGCTATAGCCTACAGTGGTAGTGACAAGCCACGCGGTAACATACACCATCGCGGGGAAGTGGTGCAGGACTGCTGGAGACGTGACTAGCTATAGCCTACAGTGGTAGTGACAAGCCACGCGGTGACATACACCATCGCGGGGAAGTGGTGCAGGACTGCTGGAGACGTGACTAGCTATAGCCTACGGTGGTAGTGACAAGCCACGAGGTGACATACACCATCGCGGGGAAGTGGTGCAGGACTGCTGGAAACGTGACTAGCTATAGCCTACAGTGGTAGTGACAAGCCACGCGGTAACATACACCATCGCGGGGAAGTGGTGCAGGACTGCTGGAGACGTGACTAGCTATAGCCTACGGTGGTAGTGACAAGCCACGCGGTGACATACACCATCGCGGGGAAGTGGTGCAGGACTGCTGGAGACGTGACTAGCTATAGCCTACAGTGGTAGTGACAAGCCACGCGGTAACATACACCATCGCGGGGAAGTGGTGCAGGACTGCTGGAGACGTGACTAGCTATAGCCTACAGTGGTAGTGACAAGCCACGCGGTGACATACAACATCGCGGGGAAGTGGTGCGGGACTGCTGGAGACGTGACTAGTTATAGCCTACAGTGGTAGTGACAAGCCACGCGGTGACATACAACATCGCGGGGAAGTGGTGCGGGACTGCTGGAGACGTGACTAGTTATAGCCTACAGTGGTAGTGACAAGCCACGCGGTAACATACAACATCGCGGGGAAGTGGTGCAGGACTGCTGGAGACGTGACTAGTTATAGCCTACAGTGGTAGTGACAAGCCACGCGGTAACATACAACATCGCGGGGAAGTGGTGCAGGACTGCTGGAGACGTGACTAGTTATAGCCTACAGTGGTAGTGACAAGCCACGCGGTAACATACAACATCGCGGGGAAGTGGTGCAGGACTGCTGGAGACGTGACTAGTTATAGCCTACAGTGGTAGTGACAAGCCACGCGGTGACATACAACATCGCGGGGAAGTTGTGCGGGACTGCTGGAGACGTGACTAGTTATAGCCTACAGTGGTAGTGACAAGCCACGCGGTAACATACAACATCGCGGGGAAGTGGTGCAGGACTGCTGGAGACGTGACTAGTTATAGCCTACAGTGGTAGCGACAAGCCACGCGGTAACATACAACATCGCGGGGAAGTGGTGCAGGACTGCTGGAGACGTGACTAGCTATAGCCTACAGTGGTAGCAACAAGCCACGTGGTAACATACAATATCGCGGGGAAGTGGTGCGGGACTGCTGGAGACTAAACAGAGCTAGCGACACTATTATTATCGTAGTTACCTTATATAATTAATTATCCAGACTAATGAATCAACTACTTTTAGTTATTCATAAAACTACACCTCATTGGATACATGACGCTCATTACATTCTCTCTTCACTCATAATCACCTTGAAATACTCATCATTGAATGCGTCGGTGTCTCAAATATATGTCTTAAAAGTATGTAATGTGTCCACTCTTGTTCTTTGTTAATAAGTTAAGCTACTTGCTATTCCCAAGATAAATTTTATTCACCGAATTGATTTAGAATAAATCGTTTTTCTTAGGCATAACCCTCTTCATTAATCACATCATTTCTTAACACTTCACAGCCAAAAACCTTTTGGAGTCACAGGAACCTTTCAGAAATTGTTTGTCGTTGGGATCGCATCAAGAGTAAGGTTGGCACATTTCATCGGTGACAGGGAATGTCGGTACGAAATCGTGCAGCCACTGGCTGACGGGGCAGAGGTCGGTGAATATGTACATGTTGTCCCGAGAGCCGCACTCTTCGACACCCTCCTTCCTCAGGCGGCAGGTGGTCCTGTCGCTGAAGGAGAAGCCAGTCGCCGCGATGCCCGCCAGGTGGTGGTCGCAAATCAGAGGGGCCCCCTGGTCTCCAGAACACAGACCACTCAGTGACCCACACTCCATCAAGTCCGACTCGCAGATGAACAGAGGCATCCGCACAGAGTTCTGCCAACGTTTGTCCCATATGTGATTTAAACACCCACAGTTTTTACTGATGTTGAACATTTGCTTTTTAAGGGTATTGTCCAATTTATTGTTTTCTTTTAAGTAGACTCTCCCAAATCCGCACAAAGCGCACGTATCAATTGGTGATGGATGGTACTTAGGATTGAAGTTCGTTTTTTTTAGTCTTTCCTCTTCTATTGGAGCTTTTGATATTCTATTTGTAAAATTTAGAGGTTTTTCTAGTAGAATTAGGGCTAAATCAAAAATAAAATTCGAGGAAAACATATACCCATCGTGTATGATCAATCGTCTGCTTTGCCGGATCTGAGCGCTGCCGTTAGTAATGTCCTGAGCCGCCTCAGCCAACTTGCTGGTTCCAGCTACCACCACCACGGTCTTGTCGTTCTCCGTGAGCTTCCCTTCCAGGTCGAAGAAGCAGTGAGCTGATGTCAGCACGAACTGCTCGTTTAGTATGGTGCCAGTGCAGAAGTACTTACTGTTGGTGCACAACACTATGGCCACGTAAGGGGCATCTCCTATCGCCTCCTCTTCAATGTGATCCAGGCGACTTTCCAAAGCCACGTCTCTGAGATGGCTGAGCAGTATAACCATCAATATATATTTTATGTGTAACATAATGAGTTCTAGGTTATATGTATGTTTGTGTTTATACCAAATATGGAAATTGGTACCAAAATTACCAGCTGTTTTCATTCCTAATGAAATCATCTTTTAGCTTCCTGCACTTAAAAATAATATAATAGCTATTAACAAAAGTACTATATAGAATTCACGTGAGGGCAGCATTGCCAATTCGAGGGTAATTACCCTTTTAGAGTGTATTTCGGACCTTCGAGGGTATTTTCCAAGGGCAATCGTTCTATGAATGTTATTTATTTTCATGCCACATTGTGTTTATTACGAATGAAATAAGGGATTAAATACAACAGGGAAAAAATAAAAATAAATGTCAATTTTCCTTTAATTTTTTAATCTTTCACATAATTTTCCAATAATACAGTTGGAACACTTATATTAACCACTCTATATACTAACAACTTATAGATTGTAGGTGAATGTAGTGATTTTTCGATATTTTGGTATTTTTTAGGGTATTCGAGGGTAATTTTTTCAAGGGTTGAGGGTAATTTGATAAAAGGTGATTGGCAATGCTGCCCCTACGGTAGGAGTTAACGACCTGAAATAAGTAACCCTCCCCCCCCCCTAGAAGAGGAATGTGAGAGACTATCAATTATGACATTTTTTGCCAAGAGGGCAACAAATTGGAGGATCTCACATGGTAATGATCTACCTTTGAGATTTAGACATTGACGTGTTGTTTACAAACAGCCTGAACGTGTCAATATATACAAACAAACAAATGGTGTAAATACCTCAGTCACCAGTTCTTTGTTGAGGTCTAGTGCGACCTAGGTTTCGATGCTTGATTTTTGCATCATCATCAGGCTGTAGAAAACGTGGTTGTCCTTCAATCCAGTGGATGTCGTCAGGAAATTAAAATATCACAGTCACACGATGAAAACATAAAAACACACGGACACGGACACATGACAGTTAAATAATTGAAACGAACAACACCGCGCGGATTTACAATAAAAAACCGATCATCGACCGCGGCGAATGGCATCCAGCCCACAACTGACCGTTTCCGGGGGGCGGGGGGAGCTGCTTGCCCTTTGTCCTCTTGGTTGCGTCGCATGTCCACGGAGCCTGGAATGCGTCGCCTGCGTCTCGATTATTTTATTAAAGATCAGATTTGAGCTGTGGTGGATTTGGTCGTTGAGCAGATTTTTCCCGTCTTTTTTGGAAGCTTTGTAAATGTGGTACTCTTCGAGAGTGTCTAATAAATAGCCCTTTTTGCAAACATTGAGTATAGTAACATTATCTTCTGATTTACCTATTCTGTGGTTTTCAGTCATCAAATGTTGTGCGAAGGTGGATTTTTGTTGAACCAGTTTAGGATTAATTTTATGTTCCTTCATTCTAGTTGAAATTGAGCGCCCTGTTTGACCTACATAGTATTTCTCACAGTCTCCACATTTTAATTTATAAACACCTGTCACATCCAATTTGTTTTCTTTTGGGGTTGTATTATTATTGTTTAGAATATGTTGTAGTTTGTTAGAAGTGCGGGGGGCGGGTAGTAGATTGTAAGGCTTTAGTTCTCTATTAAGTAAATTGAAGAGTCGATGTCCATATTCAACAGAAATGTATTTTGGGGGGATTTCATTTGGGGGTTGACTGTTTCTGATTTTATTCCTGTGTTTATTGACTAATTTATCAATAACATTACTTTGATAGCCATTGGAAATTGCGATGAATTTTATGGTGTTCAACTCGTTATTGTAGTTATCAGTTGAGAGTGGCACTTTTAATAGGCGGTTCACCATACTATTATATGCGGCAAGCTTATGATTGTATGGGTGGTAGGATGACGCATGTATAGTCTGTGTTGTGGTGGTGGGCTTCCTGTAAATATTGAACTGGAATTTATTGTTTACTTTCATTATTGAGAGATCCAGGAAATTGATTCTGTTGTTTTCTTCTATTTCGAGCGTAAATTTAAGTTTGGAGGCTATGGAGTTTAAATATTTATTGAGTATCTGAAGCTGTCTGGAGTTACCATCGAATAAGACCAAAGTATCATCAACATATCTATGATAAAAAATCATTTTGTTTAGATTACTGTTCTTATCTGAGAAAATATATTCATTCTCAACATGGTTAAGGTAGATTTCAGCAAGAATACCTGAGAGTGGAGAACCCATGGCTAGTCCGTCTGTTTGTATATAGTATTTATTATTAAAGGAGAAATAGTTCTGTTGCAAAATTAATTCTAATAGGGTGATTAATTCTTTGATGGCGTCAGGCGGTAGTGTCTCACTTTTCTCAAGGTTTATTTTTATAATTTCAATAGTATCAGTGATGGGAACGTTTGTGTAGAGATTTACGATATCAAAGGAGGCGAGCATGTGATGATTGTTTACATTTGTTTCTTTTATCTTATCGATGAGTTCTAGGCTATTTTTCAGGCTCTTATTGTTATCAAATACATAATGGCTACGAAGTATCTGCTCGAGCATTTTTGCTACTTTGTAACTAGGGGCTGTGGTGTAGTTAACAAGGGGTCGGATAGGGATATCAGCCTTATGGATTTTTGGTAAACCTCTGAGGTTTGGAGCTTTAGGGTTCATTACTTTGGCGAATTTGATGTTGTCACTAGTTAATAAAACCTTGCTTTTATTCACTGCATTTCTGATTACTGTGTTAAATCTAGAAGTTGGGTCTTTATCAATCGATTTTATGTCATTGTTTTCAATGAAATCATTTACTTTGCGAATGTAATCATCCTGTTGCATGATCACAATAGAATTGCCTTTGTCGGCTTTAAGGAGGATTGCTTTATTGGATTGTAGCTTTTCTTTTATGTTTTTTATAATGGAGTATTCAGATTGTTTGGTATTATTACAACGGTATTTATACCCCGCCCCCCGGAAACGGTCAGTTGTGGGCTGGATGCCATTCGCCGCGGTCGATGATCGGTTTTTTATTGTAAATCCGCGCGGTGTTGTTCGTTTCAATTATTTAACTGTCATGTGTCCGTGTCCGTGTGTTTTTATGTTTTCATCGTGTGACTGTGATATTTTAATTTCCTGACGACATCCACTGGATTGAAGGACAACCACGTTTTCTACAGCCTGATGATGATGCAAAAATCAAGCATCGAAACCTAGGTCGCACTAGACCTCAACAAAGAACTGGTGACTGAGGTATTTACACCATTTGTTTGTCATTTCCAGTTCCGGGGCAATATCAACATCTTTATGATGTCAAAAATATATACAAACAGCTGATTAGCTAATCTCCGAGTAGACGGAGGCGCCACCTCTGCGCCAATTTGCACCGCCTGCAACCGGGGCCTACGATAACTAACGGGCCTGCATACATTTATGGTCACGTGACCAGATGCGGCCGAATTTCAGCTGTCATCTCCATTTGAAAGCATTGTAATAGCCTGACTTGGCATCCGTTTTTACGTGTATTTTTAAATACACGTAAATGAAGTCATAGGTGTTGCATATCCTTCTAATCCTCATTAAATTACAAATTGAATGATACTAATAACGTTCCCCTTTGCAAACCTTAAAACTCACTTTTTGGGTAAAAGAAAAACTTTAATTTCTCATGTTGTAGGATGCATTGACTCTTTTGTAAACAGATTTCTTCCAATGCTTTTGAAGATATTTCTAGGAATAAGACATGAAATAAACGTCTTAAATCAGTATTTTGCCAGTTATAATTTTTATTTTCGATAAAACAAATTAAAATGTACCTTTTCGGTTCAAAATTTTTGTTATTTGCAACGAAATATACTCTTATGTAAACAGCTGATGAAAAGTGTAAACAAGACTATAAACTAAATTAAGTTTTGACTTTATCTCGTAATAAAAAATATCAGGAAAACTGTTAACTTTACAGTAATGGTATCATTTTGTTCCTCATTTAATTTAGATTAAAATATATAAGTCTTGTCTAGTAACCTACTATCTAATTCCTAAGAGGTGGGAAATAAGTGAAGGATGTCACGTTTTCACAATGAGTAGTGCCAAAACACCGGTTCTGGGACGTGACGTCATCACGATGACGTCAGCAGTGATGACGTCATCAATGACGTCACTAATTACGTCACTAATGACGTCATATGACGTCACATGACGTCACACCTATGACGTCATGGTGATGTCATTACCGCTGACGTCATCATGATGACGTCACTGACGTTAATTAGGTCAAGGTCACGCAAGAATACAAAAAAAATTTTTTTTTGCACTTTTGCGATTCCTCAAATTTTGTTGAGAAAATGAAATTTCTCGAGGAATCACAAAAGTGCAAAAAAATATTTTTTATATTCCCTAGCGATCAGACTCTTGACCTAATATATCCGTCAGAGGTTATTGACCTTAACCCAGAACCGGCAAATAAAAAAAAAATTATTTTTTATATTTCACTTACCCACCGAGACTGAGAGCCGAAGAATAATTTCTTCAAACACCCGACAGTGAAACAAACGACACGCGATCCGAACAGCACCGCGTCCGAAGGGAAACTGACTTGTACACAGACGGTATTCCAGGTACCCGGCTCAATGGTGGGGATAAGGAGATGGTGGGGGTAAAGTGGTCAGAAGGAAGAAAAATTAAAATTTTTGCAACAACTCATCCCAGCCGGTCCTTTACCGGACATCTGTAACTCGGATTGGAAATATTTCCTGAGAAATATTTATTTTTATTCTTTCTCAGGTGATGTTGGAACTTGGTCGGGAATTGGAGTCACCAACGTAACCTTACTGGCAAAAGTTAGCTCGTCTAAAAGTTTCTGAAACATTTTATCATCCATAGTAATATTTGTGTCCCTTGAGTAAAATTTTGGATTATTTTTGAAGCAACGTTTCATTTTTGTTAAAGTGGAAGTCTTGGACACCTTAACAGAATTATTTTGCTTGGCCAGCAAAAATTTTACTCTTAATAATTTTTCTCGCAAAGTTTCAGCCATAGATGTGTCTCACAGTAAGGTTTGGATATAACTGAAACACTTAGTCAAGTGTTGGACCTTAGCTGGAAGTAGTGGGGGAACAGGGTTATAGTGGGGGAATGAGTAGTGGAGGGGGGTAATGCGGACTGTTGTTGCCAAGTGTAGAAACAGTTTGCTGGGAACTGTCCAAGGAGTAACACGTACTGTGCAGAAAAATTAACCGAGAGACTTGTGTAAAATTTAACTGCAAGAAATATTTAATGTAAGACTAAAAGAGGTAGAGCCAAATGAAAAATAATTTTGTAGGAGACGGGCATGGATCAGTTTTGTAGTAAAGTTCAAAATCCACTTGTGTGGAATAAAATTAAATTGTGAGCGAAAAATATTTAGCCACACCTGCAAAATACAAGTGTAGGAAAATATTAGGAGACCTGTATAGCTAAATAAAAATTAATTTTGTATGAAACAGTCTTCCAGCATTTCAATTTCTAAGTCTTAACAAGTAAGGAATAAAATATTAAATAAGGAGTGGAAAATAATTTGTTAAGTAAACGTAAGTGTAGCAGTGTAACAAAAATTAATTTTGTGCAAAACAGGCTAGGTTCTGTTTTGCTAAGTTTAATTATAAGGAAAAATAAAAATTTACTCACAGAAAAGTCCCGCGGCGGCGAGGTGTGGCGTGTTTGTTGGCTTGCAATAAACTGACTTACCTTCTGTTGAGCTACATTTGGCCAGTTGGCCAAGAAACCAGTCTGTTATATAAGCATTATGTAACCGTCTCTGCCGGCTATGCTGAATCCGGCAAGCTAAAATATTATTCTATAGTACACCTGACTTGGACTGAAAATATTCTAAGTCCCAAGACCCCCCCCCCCCCGGCTCCGGACGAGAAGTGAGCCCCCCCCCCCCGGGGGAGGAGGAGGTGGCATAGCCCGAGGCGTTGCCATACCTTGACACGTGTTGTATAATGAGATCCGGTTAGTAATGAATTCAGGTGTGGCTCTTGGAGATTGTCCAATGCCACAAACAAGTACGTGTCGAGGTCTGGCTGTCTACGTAACCAGGTCCGGTTCCCCCACTCCTGACCGGCTCAGCTTCGGTTCTCTGAGGCTTTGCTTCCTCGCAGTTGGTTTCAAACACTTCAGCTGAGTGGTTGAAGCTCTGCCCTACAGGATTCGCAATGTAATGTTGGCGCCGCATTATATTGGGAATTCTTTTAGTCTAAGGCATGGCATGTGTAGTGTTAAGAAATATTTTATATTGCGCTTGCTGCTTCTGCTAGGTATTGGTGTTGGATATATTTAGTCTAAGTCTTGTGTGTTGAAAAATATTTCTTTGTACTAATCTTCACAGGTTGTCCCCAAGTAGAAATATTTCAAAATTCGTATTTTGGAGGTACTCCTCTGTAAATTGGAAGTTAAAGTGTTAGGCTTTTGAGACTTAACAGTCTCTGTAAAATAAAAATTTTTCGAGGTTCAGAACCTCAAGAATTATTTGTTACCAACAATAGCATGGCACCTAACGAGCCTGGGGGTAGGCCCCTGGGGATCCACCGTTAGGCCATCGGCCAGCGGCGCTGCTGGACCTCATCACTCGTCACTGGCAACATACGGGTGGTTGGCATCCTTCAGCACGAGGTGCCGGAGCTATTTGTGGCCGGTCGGTTAGGCGCAATTGAACCAGCAGGCTTGGTCATGATAGCTCCTCGGTCATGGTTAGCATGGCTTCTTCAAAATTATTATAGCATGTTTCCCTTAAGGAAACTCAAAATTAAATAAATAATTATTTTATTAAATCACCTCCCCCTAAATGTTGAGATCCCCCCGATGCCTCTGACCGCCGGCGGTCTTAGGCATCGGGGGGATTTCTTTTTTAACTTTTGGATGACCTTGACCCATATTAGTGTGTGAATAAAATAATATTTTGTTCCACACGATATGTAGGTCAGCCATGACTTAGGCGGATTTTTGCCTGAGTTCTGAGGACTCCTCAGGACTTAGAGCGAGATGCGACTAAGTGTTGGCTGTCCAAACTGTGGTGGAACAAAATATTATTTGATGTTGACACATGAGTAAGGGTAGCAGGTATCCAAGAGTTAAAGTCCTAGGGGTAGGTGACCCCCCCCCGAATTTTTTTTTTTTGGGATTTTGACCTTGACCAAAATTTTTTTGCTCCGGACGAAAACTGCGCCCCCCCCCGAATTTTTTTTTTTGGGATTTTGACCTTGACCAAAAATTTTTTGCTCCGGACGAAAACTGCGCCCCCCCCCGAATTTTTTTTTTTTTTTTTTTTTTTGGGGATTTTGACCTTGACCAAAAATTTTTTGCTCCGGACGAAAACTGTGCCCCCCCGAATTTTTTTTTTGGGATTTTGACCTTGACCAAAAATTTTTTGCTCCGGACAAAAACTGCGCCCCCCCCCGAAATTTTTTTTTCGGAAAATTTTTGACCTTGACCAAAATTTTTTTTTGCTCCGGACGTAAACCACCCCCCCCCTCCCGGGGAGGTGGAGCTGCCAAGCCAGTAGTGTGAAATTGTTACTCCTACAACAAGTTAAAAATAGTAATGTATGTATTTTAGTAATGGTTAGATTAGAAAAAAAAAATTGTTTCAGTTTGTTTGTCTCTGACAAGTTTTAAACTTTGGAATTTTAAGGATGGAAAAAGTATTTGTAATTATTTAAAAAAATATAGGTAGCACCGTTTTAGTGCTACCTAAAATATAAATTTTAAAGATCTGAATTTTGAAGTTTTTTATGCTGGTATTAATTCTATATTGTTTTTGAGCTAAATTGAATATGCAGGTAACACTTTAGTATTTTTCCGTGGAAATAGTCTTAATTCTGTACATTTTTTGAGTGTTGTCATGTGGTAAGTGTGTCTAAAAGCATCTGATGAAACAAATATATTTGAAAGTATTAAACTGTGAAATTTTAAGGATGGAAAAAATATTTGTAATTATTTCTAAGTATAGGTAGCACCGTTTTAGTGCTACCTTAAATATAAATTGTAAAGATCTGAATTTTGAAATTTTTTAGGAACTTGTTTGTAAATAATTTTTTGTTTCGCATTTTAGAAAAATCCAAAAAAAGTTATAAAACTGTAAAAAAAAGGGGAAAAAAATATGAGCGGGAAATAGGGCAGCAGATGCTCTATTCCCCGCTCAAAATAATAATTTCCGATGGAATTGACCCACTTTTGTGAATTGATTGTGGTGGGGGAGAGCATTAGTGGTGGGAGAAACGTTATATATACGGGTAGTCAAGCCTCAGTCTCATTTGGTAAGAAAGAGGGAACGCTGGATAGGAGGAGATGGTAAGATTGACTCAATAGCAAATACTTTAACACCGCAATATGTTAACAGGTTGTCAATGGTTAGGAAATATTTTATATTTTTTATACTAGCTAGTTTGTTTAAGATTAAAATTTTGAATATATTTTGTTTTGGTCAAATGCTTTTGCCAGACTTCCTACACGTTAAGACTCATATAAAGTACAGGATTAAGCTGATCTATCGGGAAATACTATGTACCCACCTCACATTGGTTGTCTGAATCGCATAGTATTGGTGATTTATACAACATAAAAATTTTTTCAATATGTTATATATCACTAATTCTTATTCGAGTCATATGACCAATGTTAGGTAGCACATCAGTATTTCCCCGCGAGATCAGACTTAATTCTGTACATTTTTTGAGTTTTGGCGTGTGGTAAGTGTGCCAAAAGCATTTGCTCAAACAAATATATTTAAGTTTTAATTTTGAACAAATTGGACGGTAAAAAATAAAAATATTTAACTTTTGCACCTGTTAATATATTATTGAAAGTATTTGTTAGAAAGTCGATCTTACTACCATCTCTTATCCAGTGTTCCCTCTTTTTTACCAGATTTAAGGTGGCCTTGACCTATATATTTGTCCTAAATAGCAAATTTTAAATAAATATATTACATTTTGTTCTGCGCATGTGCAGATTTGTTCTGCGCATGCGCAGAACGGGTCTTTCCCAAAGATCACCCCCCACCACCCGCTATAAAAGGAGGTCGGTCAAGAGCGTCTCTCATTCTTTGGTGAACTTTTGTGAAGTTAACATCTAAAGACGCTCGTGGTAAAAAGTGTTAAAAATGCTTCTTTGCCATATTTGTGGGGAATTTTTCCCAGATGAACTTATTTTGCAAATCCATATGGAATTGCATGAAGAAGAGGGGAATGTGCAAGTAAGTGAACACGATTTGGACTCGCTTGACCAATTTTTAGCCGAACACCATCGAAGGCTGGACTACTGGGAGAGCGAGCTTCAAATGATGCAAAGGAGACGACCCAGTGTCATACAGTTTGGAGGCGCTGGAACATCAGGCGCTGGAAGAACTACGGCACGGGAGGACCTGGAATTGAACTCGGACCTGGAATTAGACTCGGACACCGAAGGAAATGGAACAACTCAGCTACGAACTACAGCTCTGCCTGGACAGAAGGTAGTTCACTTTAAAATAAATAATTTGCAACTGGAATTGGACAATTTCTTAGCACAGGCAAAATTACTAATTGAACAAACACTACAACAAGAACTGATCAGACTAAATTTTATTAAATTTGGATTAGTTTTGGATGCCACTTTTACAAACACTGATGGTGAAACCAGTTAAAGAGGGTTTATAACTAAAAACCGTACCCTAATGTTCACCTCAGATGTAAAAAATATAATTGATGAATGTATTGTGGAATTGTTGGTGAAATTGCAAGAACATCAAGGCCGAGGTTCGGGATGGAGGTTGGTGTCAATAGAAGGTTTAGATCTGAGAGTTCAAAAACACGGATACGGTATGAGAGGAAGCAGTTACATCCCTCTACCAAAGAAAATTGAACAAACTAAAAGTTGTATAAATGTACAGAATCAAGATCAAGAATGTTTTAAATATGCCATGCTTTGTAAATATATTTTGCCAGAGCATCGCCCTTCTAGAGTAAGTAGACACTATGTAAATATAAATAATAGATATAATTTTCAAGGAATGTCATACCCTGTAAATATTAAAGATGTTTGTAAATTTGAAAAGAAGAATCCTGGTGTTAGTGTAAATATTTTTGGTTTGGATGATTCTAACACGGTGTATCCAATCAAGGTTGTAAAAACAGAATTAAGGAATCACACTGATTTATTGTTAATTACGAAAGGGGAAATCTCCCACTATGTATATATAAAAGACTTTGAAAGACTTGTAGTTAGTCAATTGACGAAGATTGATCATAGAATTACTGTTTGTAAACGCTGTTTTGTATATAAGGAATTGAGAATAGGTGGACGTCAGTGGCTACAGGAACACCAGAGGCTTTGTAATGACAATTATGAAGTAAAAGTTAGTTTACCTTCTGCCAATCGTTCAATAGTAAAATTTGAAAAGATTAGCCATCAATATAGGGTACCATTTGTAATTTATGCAGACTTTGAGTCCACACTGGTACCCCAAGAACATCCAGAAGGGGAAGTTACCAGTAGGACGAAATATCAGGTGCATAAACCTAACAGTTTTTGTTTAATTGTAAAATCTACCTTGACTGAGGAACATTTACAAGATTATGGACTTTCATCAACACCTGTATTATACCGAGGTGAAAACGCACCAAAGATTTTTCTTGACAAATTATATGAGATTGCTTTGAAAGTGCAAGCTATGTTTGGCAATATTGTACCGATGACACCATTGGATTACGAAGAGGAGGAACAACATGACTTGGCAAGAATTTGTTATTTGTGCAAGAACCAGTTTACAGATGACAACCATAAAGTTAAAGACCATGATCATTTGACTGGACAGTACAGAGGTGCAGCGTGTAATAGATGCAATGTAAATTACAAGTTACCAAAATTTATTCCAGTGGTCTTACACAACCTTAGCGGGTATGATTCACATTTCATCATACCTGAATTAGGTAGAGATGATGGGAAAATAGAGGTATTGGCAGAAACGATGGAAAAATTTATTAGTTTTTCAAAAACTGTAGATAAAAAAATTAAACTCCGATTTGTTGATTCATTCAGATTTATGCCTTCTAGTCTAAGTAAACTGACTGATAACCTAAGGAGACACGATCTAAGGGAAACAAGTAAAATTGTTCCGCAGGACAAGATGAATTTGGTTCTACGGAAAGGGGTGTTCCCCTATGACTACATTGACAGCCCGGAACGTTACGAAGAAAGAAGACTACCGCCGAGGGAAGCATTCACCAGTAAATTGACTGGATGTGAAATCACTAACGAAGACTATGAACATGCCTGCAATGTGTGGAATGAATTAGGCATGCAAAATCTTGGTGAATATTCTGATTTTTATATGAAACTGGATGTGACACTTCTCTGCGACATAATGGAAGAATTTCGGAACACTTGCTTCAACGCCTATGGACTGGACCCCCTTCATTCGTTTACATCTCCCGGCTTAGCATGGCAGGCCATGCTAAAATCCACCAAGTGCAAGTTGGAACTATTAACCGACATCGATATGGTTTTGATGATTGAATCAGGTGTACGCGGTGGATTAACTCAGGCCGTTACAAGACATGTGAAAGCTAACAATAAATTTCTACCAAATTATGATGAGACTAAAGATTCGATTTTTCTTGGATATTTTGATGCCAATAATTTATACGGTTGGGCGATGTCCAAACCCCTTCCGTATGGCGACTTTCAATGGGTAGACCCTGATTCAATTGGAAATATTATGGATATTCCCAAAGAAGGTGACACCGGATATATTTTAGATTGCGATGTTGAATACCCAGAAACACTCCATGATCATCATTATGACTTGCCGCTGTTGGCTAAAACTGAAGTATCACCGACGGGAAGATGGCCCAAATTAATGATGACATTAAACAACAAAAATCGTTATGTGGCGCACTATTGGGTTGTACAACAAGCGTTGGAGTTAGGACTGAAAATAACAAAAATTCACCGAGTATTACAATTCTCTCAATCATGCTGGCTAAAATCTTACATCGATGGTAACACCGCCAGAAGAACAAGAGCGACATCGGCATTTCAAAAAGACTTTTTTAAATTGATGAATAATGCCATATTTGGAAAAACATTGGAAAACAAAAGGAAACACAAGATTGTAAAATTAGTTTCTGACCCTGCAAAATTGGAAAAAACTTGTGCAGAAACCAAACTTTGGATCGACAATGATAATAAATGAAAACCTCGTAGCTGTCAGCATTAAGAAAACCAAAATTGTTATGGATAGACCGTTGTATGCAGGAATGTGTATATTGGATATTTCAAAAAGCCATATGTACGACTTTCACTACAATAAAATGGTACAACATTATGGAAGAGAAAATATTGGAATAGCCTACATGGACACGGATGCACTGATTTATTGGATCAAGACGCAAGATATGTATGAAGACCTTCGAACGTTCAGACACAAAAATGATTTTGACTTTTCCGACTACCCAAGAAATCACCCGAACTTTAATGAAAATAATAAGAAAGTTTTAGGCAAATTCAAAGATGAATGCAATGGAGCAAGCATGGAAGAAATCGTTGCACTAATGTCCAAATTATATTCTTTTAAAGTATATAAAGGACATCAAGAAGAAACATCTACCACCAAAAAAGCAAAAGGTGTGAAGACAAGTTATTTGAAGAAAAATGTAAACTTTGAACAATACAAAAACTGTTTATTTAACGACACCACCTTGACTGCTAAATTCAACACCATAAGGAGTGAAAAACACAAAGTGTACAGTGTTACAGAAGTGAAAAAAGCATTGTCAAACAAAGATGACAAACGTCACATTATGGAAAACCAAATTGATACTCTTCCTTTTGGCCACTACTCTCTCAACCCTATCGACAACTAACCTATTCTTCGTCCCTCTTCGTCCTTCTTCGACCTAAATTCCTTTTCCTTCCGTAAAAAAATGGGGAACACGGCAAGTCCAACGCCGTGTTCCCCATTTTTTTACATCAATTTGAATGACCTTGACCCAGTTAAATATGGGTATAATGTAATAAAAAATTTATTTTTACTTCATCCATGAATGAGGAAGGATAAAATTATGGATTTGAAACAAAAAATTGTTTATGAACTTCATAAACCGGCTAGGAGAAAATTTCCCCGAAGAAATACTGTTATAAAAGGAATGAATGATCTATATCAAGCTGATTTAATCGAAATGATTCCTTATAGTAAACAAAATAAAGGATTTAAATATATATTGACTATTATCAACTGTTTTACAAAAATGGCAGATGCTTTACCGCTAAAAGATAAAACCGGCAAGAGTGTAACAAAAGCCATGGAAACTGCGATACAGAGAGACAAAAATACCATAAAACATTTACAAACCGATGATGGTAAAGAATATTTCAATAAAGAATTTTCAAATTTAATGAAGAAACACAATATAAACCATTATTCGACTAATTCAGAGGTAAAAGCATCAATCATAGAAAGATTTAATCGAACTTTAAAAGGTGCGATGTACAAGATGTTTTCGAACAGAGGATCGCACGTATGGATTGATATGTTACCAAAACTAATAAAAGATTACAATAACAAGTTCCATGGAACAATTGGTATGAAACCAAACCAGGTGACTAGTAAAAATGAAAAACTCGTATTAAAACGTATAAAAATGAATACTAAACCAAAAGTTGAAAAACTAAAGCCTAAAACGTTTAATGTGGGTGATAAAGTGCGAATAAGCAAATACAAAGGTGTATTTAGTAAAAGATATCTGCCAAATTAGACAAATGAGGTTTTTACCGTATTTAAGGTGCAACCTACAGTACCGGAAACTTACATTTTAAAAGATAATAAAGGACAATTGCTCGAAGGAGGGTTTTATGGACATGAAATGTTAAAATCCACAGTAGGTGATGTATATCTCGTTGAAAAGGTGTTGCAACGGAAAAAAGATAAAGTTAAAGTGCGATGGTTAGGATTTAATAAGAGTGAAGATTCTTGGATACCTAAAAAGGATCTCATATAATGATGGAGCATCATTTTAGGTTGAACCTTTACAAAGGATGGAGATAATACAGCAAAAGGATAGTTTTACTATTAACAATATTGATGAACTCACGGTGGACAATTTGGAATTAAACAGCTTCAAAAATGGTGTTTTGTTACCAAACACGGTGCGTTGTCTTGTAACCGGTCAATCCAATTGTGGTAAAACAAATGTAGTATTCAATTTGATTGCAAACCCAAAAGGATTGCGTTTCAATAACTTGTATGTCTTTTCCAAATCATTACAACAACCCAAATACCAATTATTAGAAAAAATATTTAATAATGTGCCAGAAGTGAAATATTACAAGTTTGATGCAAGTGAAAGCGTAATGCAACCGCATGAAGCTAAACCATTTTCAGTTTTTATATTTGATGACGTATCCTGTGAAAACCAAAACACTATCAGGAGTTATTTTGCTATGGGGCGACATAACAATATAGATAGCATTTACATAGGCCAGACTTATAGTAAAATACCAAAACAACTGATAAGAGACAACGCAAATGTGTTAATTGTATTCAAACAGGATGAAACTAACTTAAAACACATATATTACGATCATGTCAATGCGGATATGTCATATGAACGGTTTAAAGACATATGTGGTAAGGCTTGGGCTGAAAATTATGGATTTTTGACAATTATGAAGGAACAACCACTAAATAACGGCCGATACAGGATAGGTTTCGATAAATTTATATTAATTCACTAACCACTATATCACACAATCATTCTTGTACAGCACGTCTTGCTACAAACATGGTTAACGAGGAAAAGTTAGTAAAGGAAATTAAATCACTTAAGGATTCTATTCGGGCAAAAAACAGAGCGTTAAAGTTAGGTATCAGCGAAAGGGAGAAATTTCTTGAATCTACTTTTAAACCTATTACAGAGCCTATAAAACAATTGAACAAAAAATTGACTAAACCTTCTTTTCAAGGTGATATTATTGCTCCGATAACACAATATGAAAGGGAAAGTGTAATATCAGAAGATATTAGCGATGAGGACCCGGAAGCCTCCATATTTAGTGATACAACGGCAGAAAGAGAAGATGTATATGCTGGTAGTGAAGAAGAAGTGGTATCTATAGCGAGTGAAGAAGAAAAAAACAGAAGGAGAACCATCAAACATAAGCTTATTGGGTGAAAATATTCATACAAAAGGACCTTTAGGAAGAAAATACTTGTTAAAACTGTTAATTGGAACTGATTCTACTAAAAGATACCACAGTTATGGAGCAAGAATGTCCAAAGAAGGTGTAATGATTGGTAATAGCAAATTAGATGTCGATGAACATGATAATATTCGCGTAGGTGATCAAATATATAAAGGAACAAGGGGACTATTTGAATTATTATTTCAAAATAAACCTTTGAAAGCATTGGTAAAAAATGATGATTTGGAAGTGTATAGCAAAATTTTGGAACAAACTAATGCATATAGAAGAAATTATTTACCTGAAGCACCCATATATAGAAATAGATCTGTAAAATATAGAGAATTTGTTTCCAAATCAATACCAATTATAAGAAGAAAACCTGTAAAGAGAAGATTTGTAGCATCCACTTTAGACATAAGTTCCCCAGAACCGAGGAAAAGAAGCAAATCAGTCACCGGTAAAGGATTGATGAAGAAACTATACAATACAAACGTAATTTATTACAATAATATCAATAAATTGGTGGATAGAATGAAACTAATACATGAAGCCAAAGAAGCGGGTCATACTGGATTGGAAAACGAATGGGTGGCTTTAGTGGATGAACTTAGAAACCGCGTTGTAATCTCATAAAAATGCGTTACTCCCTAAAATGCTATTCAGTTGCATCATGAGTGTCGACAAGTTCGGACGTTATTCCTCGGATGGATTACATTACGCAAATAGTTTAAAAAGAAGTGCTGGTTTACCACAGACACCTGAGGGAGATTATGATATTAGCAATAAAAGGTTAAAAAACATAAAAGATCCCACGGATGAAAACGATGCAATAAATTTAAAAATATTAAAGGAAAAGATATCACCAACATTAAGACTACACAATAACACATATGACGCAGAAAATCATAGAATTATCAACGTTGGTAATCCAAATCAAAACGGTGATGCAATAAACAGAGGTTATTTGACATCTGAATTAAAAAATACGTTAAGATTCAATGGAAAAACGTATAGTGCTAACAATAAACGTATATCCAATGTAGATGACCCTAAAGATGAAAAAGACAGCGTAAATAGACGCTATTTACATTCCATAATACCTGAAAAGACCAAAGATGGTTTTTCTTTTTATAAATTTGTTATTAACGATATAGGTTATCCGAAAAATGAAAATGATGCTGTAAATCTCAAATATATAAAAGATCATTGTATTACACGTGATGTAGGAGTTATTGATTGTCTCGGTAATTGTTTAGCAAATGTAAAAGATGGTTCAGCGCCATCAGATGGTGCAACAGTGGGTCAAATGAAGGAAACTTTAAAGCAAGAAACATCTGGATTTGTAAAACAGGATCAAGTAGTATCACGGTCGGGTGATGTGTTTGTACAAGGAAATGAAAATTTTATTTTACTTGAACAAAAAAATAATGTTTGGGATTGCAAAGACATGAAATTATCAAATGCGCAATTAGCTACAGATGCTCATGATGTTCCGATTTTATCACAAGTTTTACATACTAATCCAAACAATTATCATAGAAGTTGGTTGGGTACAAATAGAAGGATAATTAACATATTTCCAGGTATCGATGATAACGATTGTGTTGTAGTACAACAATCTTTAATATTAGACAAACCAAGAGGTAGTACTTTCAATGCGAAAAATAAGAAAATAGGTAATTTGGCACAAGGAACAGATTCAAAGGATGCTGCAACTGTAGGACAAACATTACAATATGATAGTGCAAATCAAGAGTTTATATATAATACCAAAAGATTTAAATTAATGGATGTAAATGATTATCAAAATATATTAATTGCAGATCCAAATTCATTTAGTGGATTTAGAAAATTGTCTGGTGAAGAATTTATTCATAAAAATCATGTATTTAGAAATGAAGCAGATAAAGCGTTAATTAGTTCAGATTTAAAATATTTTAAATGTCCTGGGAGTGATGAAAATGTAACTGATAAAGACGATTAATTTGTATAAAATAGAACCAATGGATGAACATCATAAAAATGCACTACTTTATAGAATGCTGTTTAGTTGCACCATGAGTGTCAACAAGTTCGGACGGTATTCCTCGGATGGATTATATTATACAAATAATTTAAAAAGAGCTGCTGGCTTACCACAAACACCTGATGGAGATTACGATATTAGTAATAAACGGTTAAAAAACATTAATGATCCTACAGATGAAAACGATGCAATAAACTTAAAAGTTTTAAAGAAAGAAATATCATCGACATTAAAACTAGAAAAAAATACATATAACGCTGGTAATTACAGAATTACCAACGTTGGTATGCCAAATCAAAACACTGATGCAATAAACAGAGGTTATTTATCATCAGAATTAACAAATACTTTAACATTTAATGGAAAAACGTATAATGCTGAAAATCGTCGTATATCCAACATAGCAGAACCTATTGATGAAAACGACAGCATAAATAGACGTTATTTACATTCTATAATACCTGAAAAGACAAAAGACGGATTTTCTTTTTATAAATTTGTTATTAACGATATAGGTTATCCAAAAGATGAAAATGATGCTGTGAATTTAAAATACATCAAAGATTATTGTATGACACACAACAATAAAGTATATATTTGTAATAATAAACGTATCACAGAACTTAAAGACCCTCAACATGTGGATGATGCCGTCACTGTAAACTTTCTTATTAAAGTTTTAGGTAATGCATTGTTTGATTTACACAATTATATATCAAAACCTAATGTTTTAAGTGAAAGTAACAGAGGTACTTGGATTAAAAATGAGATTTTTAAAAATATTTCATTAATCCTCCCACCCAGAAGTTTAGATCCTCAGATTGGGGTGATTTGGATATTTAATTATATAACTTAATAAATGACTTCATTTATGTCCAACTCGTCATAGAGGTAACACATAAGTTGTGCATTTCAATTATAAAAGACAATCATGACATTTCAGTACATCAGTCCATATCGAGACACTGTAAGGAAAGGAGGTGGGATTACGTCCACAGCGGTTTCTCTATTAAGTAAAACTTTAAATCGAATTCCAGTAGGATCTGTCGTAAATAGAGCAATAGACGCTTTACCATACGAATTTCATATACCAGGAGGTTATCAATATTGCGGACCAGGAACGAAGTTGAAAAAACGGTTAGAAAGAGGTGATCCAGGCATAAATAAGTTAGATCAAGCTTGTAAAGAACACGATATAGCATATTCCACATTTAGCGATACAAAAAATAGATCGATAGCTGATAAAAAGCTCGCGGATATAGCTTGGCAACGAGTAAAGTCTAGTGACGCTAGTATTGCAGAAAAAGCGGCGGCTTTAGCGGTAACAGCAGGTATGAAGGCTAAAACAGCAGTAGGAGGTGGAAAAAGGAGGAGTAGGGGTAAAAAAAGTTTAACTAAGACGAAACATGGAGGAAATATTAGAAGAAAACGACGTTCCACCAGAAAGGGTAATAAAAAACCAACAGTATGGTCAATGGTAAAAAACGGGGCAGGTCTATACCTAAGACCATATCGTGCATATTAAATAAAAGAAATCAATTAGTAATACCACATAAAGCGTTAACAAATATCGAATTATTTAAATACATTTCATGTTTAAAAATACCTTTTTTTCGCGGTGTCTTTATGAAAGATGATTTACCAGTTAAAATGTGGAAAAACGAAACCGGTATTGTAAATTTAGACAATTCTGAAGGTCCTGGCACTCATTGGGTTTGTTATAAGAAATTAGGTGAAAATATATATTACTTTGATAGTTTTGGAAATTTACCACCACCTAAAGAACTTGAGCGTTACTTTAAATCTGCTAAAAACATATATTACAACTATAAAAGAGAACAACCTGATAACACATTAATATGTGGTCATTTATGTTTGGAATTCCTAGCTAAAAGTATCAGTCAGCATTGATATGTCATCCTATACGGTATCATTAACAGGAAAATCGTCCACTTTACGAAGTATCCTTTTTCCAGCGTTACGCTTGCAAAAAGGAAGGTTTTGGGAGGCGGCACTGTTGGATTTTACAACTTACAACTCTATTCCCAATGTTACGGAAGATAAAAATAACTTATTGCATTATTATAAAGGAAAAGATGCTAGTGGGAAGTTTACAGACTTAGAGGTTTGCAGTTTACCCACAGGTTCTTATGAAATTGATCATATTAATGAATTTTTGCAAAATAAAATGGGAAAAGACAATATAACATTAAAAGGTAATAACAATACTATGAAAGCTGAAATTAACTCCAAATATTATATAGATTTTACTCAAGAACACTCAATAGGTGAATTGTTAGGATTTTCCAAAGATAGCCCAATTTTAGAACCAAATCAAACACATTCCGGCAAACAAACTGTAACTATACTAAAAGTTAATAGTATAGATATAACTTGTAACATTATACAGGGAGCTTACAGAGATGGAGCAAATACTCATATAATACATACTTTTTACCCAAGTGTACCTCCAGGATTTAAAATTGTTGAAAAGCCACAAAACCTAGTATATCTGCCATTGAACACCACTTTCATTTCAGACATCGTGTTGAACGTATTGGATCAAGACGGTAACTTGATAGATTTCCGAGAAGAGCCAATTACAGTTAGATTACATTTAAAATCGACACTTTAATACAAAAATCATGGGTTTATCATTTAAAAGTGGACAGCCTACGGGAAACCGCATTAGTAGCTCTTCAGCTGTGGAGGAGTTAACACGCGAGAACATTCGTTTCTTAGAAAAGATTGGTTTAAAATTAACCGATTATGGATATACTGGATATAGCGCAGGGTCCGACATTCGACGAAACACTATGGGAAAAAGAATATCACACCCACAACCCTTACACTTCATCAAAATTGAACAATAACGATGAAATTCGTATTCCTATACAACATCAAGACATTTACACACTACCATGTGAAAGTTACTTGTATATCGAAGGAAAAGTAACAAAAAAGGACAATAGTGTAGGTACAACAGTTCCATTTATAAATAACCCTATGGCTTTCCTGTTTGATGAAATTAGATATGAAATATCAGGTGTAACAGTTGATTCCACTAAAAAAGTAGGTATTGCAACAACTTTAAAGGGGGTAACATCTATATCACCTAATGAAACCAATTTACTTCAACCAGCCGGATGGGTTTTACCTGAACATGACACAATCACTCCGAATACAAAGGGATATTTTGATTTTCATATTCCATTACGTTTGTTGCTTGGATTTGCTGAAGATTATAGAAAAATAATATTAAATGTTAAACAAGAATTAGTTTTGTTGAGATCTTCTAACGATAAAGACATTATTAAAGCTCCAGATGGTACAACGGATGCAAACCTAGAATGGAAATTAACATTAGACAAAATTGTATGGAGAGTTCCACATGTTAAATTAGCTGACGAACATAGAATGCTACTATTAAGGAAGTTAAAGGCTGATCGCGATATTGTAATTCCTTTTAGAAGTTGGGAATTCCATGAACATCCAAGCTTGCCAACTACGGATCGTCACACTTGGACTGTTAAAACATCTAATTACGTAGAACGAGCCAGGTATATTATATTTGGTTTACAAACAGATAGGAGAGACAGCATCACAAAACATGCAGGCAAATTTGATCATTGCAACTTAAAAAATATTAAAGTATATTTGAATTCACAATTTTTCCCCTACGACAATTTAAATGTGTCATTCGCTAATAAAAAGTACAGTATATTATACGATATGTATGCGAGATTCCAAAATTCATATTACGGTAAAACAAATACACCTTTATTATCACCAGAAGAATACTTAGATGGTTACACAATAGTTGTAATTGATTGTTCTAAACAAAATGAATCAGTAAAATCATCAAGTGTTGACATAAAGATTGAAATGGAGTTTAATGCAGCTATACCTGCAAATACAACTGCATACTGTTTAATTCTACATGATAAAATTGTAACATACACATCTCTAACTGGAATTGTTAAAAATGTATTGTAAAAAACCGGTTTTGTTACATTCCGCGAGTATAAAAGCGGAGCGTGCAGGCCGCTCCTGATCAGTTTGTTGCCTGGCGTTGTATGGGTAGCATCATCTTCAATATGGCTTCTACAAGTGGTACAACCGAATGCGATATAGAAAAAGAAATTTCAGAATTTTTGGACATGAATGAACGGCAACACGTCACAAATCAAGAAGAAGAAGAAAAAGGTAAAAAGAAAAAATATTTGTCCAAGAGGAAAAGAAATATGGAAGAAAATATTTCACCAAATATTTTGATGGAAGTATTTTTAAGAATTTTTTATCCAATATCTTCAAGTTTGGATAAAAGTGTTTTAATTGGAGTTATGAAATCAACCGACTATTCACCTACAGTAATTTTAACTCACGGAACAAAAATGATTTTGTTTACAGCCAATGCTTGGGAATCTTTTATGAAACACCTCCATTTGTTGGAATGTTACTTTAATAGCAACATGTTTGGCAGGAAAACTAAAGTAGGACTATTGGATTCAGACTTGGAAATTGATATTATTAAACACCGAGGTGAACATCAAATGAGATTCAGAGATACGGACAAACATGACATAAAAATTCAACTAAACAGAGAAGAATTTTTTATTTTAACATGTGCAACTGAACCTATAACAAGATAAAGACAGCTAGTATTCTCCAGTTCAATTATTAAAGATTATTTAACAGACACTTTGGACAAACAACCGGATGCACCAATTTTGTATGGACCTGTGGACACTTCAATATTCAACAGAATTCCTCATGAAGTTCAAATGTGGAGACAATTGGAACAATATGTGCAAGAAAAAAATAATTTTGTAAAATCGGATGAAGAAACACATTTCAGTGATGAAAAGGATCAAAGTGATGAGAATGAGTACAACAAAAATGACCAGATGGAAAGTTAAATAAAATTTTAAAATTTTTCACAACACTTTACACTTGAATTGGCAAATTTTCAATAAAAAATTCAAAATTTTGTTGGTGTAGGCCTACCGGGGATGGTGCCCACGTTAAATATACACCAACGCGCCTTCAACTGTACGGCCTGGCATAAATAAATGCCTACCGTGGTGTGGAAAACAGTTGACCTTCTGACACCGTGATGGATAGACGGGTGACCTTTCAAATGGACATGGAAGAAGAAATCAAGTCCAAGCCGGGTATTATTGAATTTCAAGCTTTTCGTGGTAACGATGATCGGTTTATAATTAAAGAACTCGTATTTTACGATATAGATAAAAATATTCCTTACACATTTTTATTTAAACCACCATGCTCTTTTTCTTCACTAACCACCAAATCCGCAACAACAAACCGATGGACTTGGAAATATTTTCATCACATCGATTGGTATGATGGTTTTACCAGTTATTCAGACTTGTATCATATTATGCATCAATTTTCAAACAGATTTACTAATATTTACACAAAAGGACTTGAAAAGAAAAGATGGATAGAACAATTTACATCTACTCCAGTTAAAGATGTGCAAATAGATAAAAATTTTAAATTTATTGCTGAAAACATTTGTATTTGCACACAAAGTGTGGAACATGAAAGGGACAGGCACTGTGCGTTAAAAAACGCTTTAAAATTAGCTACTTACCTGCAAGATGGAGAAATCGGCGATGGTGGTGGGGGTAACGGCGATTATAAAAGCGAGGAGCAGACCGAGACCTGGCACGAGTATTACTCGAGATTCCGAGACGACAACATCTCAGAGCAAGAAGACAGCGAGGACCTCTAGAACAACCATGGCATCCAACCAGTTTCTGCAGACTTTGGTGGAACAATTCAACGCCCACTCCAAGTCTACAATTTTGCCGGTAAAAAAATGTTCAGAGCTGAAGGATGAAAAACATTATATTATACATGCCATGAAGAAGATGGAAACAACAGTCGGCGAGGCAATCTGCTGCAGCTTGAGCGAAGCACCATACACTCCAGGAGATGAGCCGAAATTCCAAATTTACCTGCCCAAAAGATTTGTACACCTACTCCAGAACGAAGATCTCCGCTCCATACAACCAGGATGTCTCTACTTGGTGTCCCACGGATGCAGCGGCAGCAACTCCACCGAGCTTACCATCCACATCGCAGACAAGCAGCAGTGTTAAAAAAAAAATAATTTTTTTCTTTCTTGTATCTGTTTGTATTTTTTAACTATATATATTTTTGTCATGTAATCTTGTTTGTACTGTTTTAAATAAAAAAAAAATAAAATAAAAAAAAAACACAAAAAAAACACAAAAAAGGCAACATATCAATATGTGAAACAAAAAAATTTTTTTCACATATTGATATGTTGCCTTTTTTTTAAAGCTCTGGGGTGACCTTGACCTTTGACCTTTGCACAAATTAAACATAATTTTTTTTCAAACAGCAATATGTGTGTGTGTGTGTGTGTGTGTGTGTGTGTGTGTGTGTGTGTGTGTGTGTGTATGTGTGTTTTCCCCCACCATTTCAGGTTACCAGCATACAGACTGTAAAGAAGTTCAGTTTGATTGCAACTGTCAAACGATGAGCACCCTATTTGAGCTTTGTGTAAGAAAAATTATTGAAGATCAACAGCTATTTAGCCATACTTTACGATCCAACGCTCCTCAACAAATTAAAATTTTTATCAAACAGTACAAGCTAGACAACAGAGGTTACAACACTTTTGGTTGGTACAAGTTTGGTGATGGTACAAAATTTTGTCGAAGTTGTGGAAGGGCTGCTATCTCTAACCCGGCACAATTCTTACAAGATGATGGATCTTTACAATATGGCCATGTAGCTCCGGTTATGAGTTATGAAACACCTAAAGAACTTTGCGTCATTTGTTCAATCAATATGTTTAGTTGGAAAAAATTTAATCACCTCCCATCAGACAGTGTGTAAAATCCTTCCCCCCACCACTATTTCATACTACCTTTAAACAACCATGCTAATATTCATTCCACCTTTGGACGTCATACGGAAAACATCAAGATGGCTCTAACAGTAAAATGCGCAAATTATGAAGAAATATTTGTAAGAAATCAGGAAGAATTAAACGGAATTATTCAAGAATTTAAATCACTAATCGAACAGGGATACCGATTGAACATGCAAATTTTTGCATGTAACACAAAATGCACCCATATCTACAGGGATGACGAGCCGCCAAGATCACCACCATCATCATCAACTTCATCGGTCTACTCCTCCAGATCATCCATGAAGACTCAAGCCAGTCCAAACTTGGAATATTTCTCCTGACTAATATTTATATTTTGTATCCTCATTGTACTTCAATATGCATATTTTTGTATTGTAATAAAGGAATGATAAAATAAAAACAAAATAAAAAACCTATCTTGCTACGGTATTGTAGCAAGATAGAATTTTTTTTTTAAAACACAAATTGGATGACCTTGAACATGTTCTAACATGTTCAGGTTTTCCCCTACCACTTTTCCTCTTGGAGACCTGAGATGCAGCACCAATGTGTTTCATTACATCTTCATCTTTCGAGCTGCAAACATGGATGTTCCACCACCAATATATGAGGCTGATGAAGCAGAAAGCCTGGGGAGGAGAAGATGCCAGCATGTGGATCTAGTGGAGTTGATGGAAAGAAGGATGGAAGAGAGACGGATCAGGAAGGATCATATGCTAGCTCAAAAAATTTTAAAATTGGATCTCATCATGCTCTTGGCCTTATTGATTGCAATCTTCTTCTACTTGATTTACGCAATTGTATATTGCCTAAGATGCACCGAGTGTGCGGATAAAGCAGCCAAATTACCAGTTTTCAACACTACTCTGTAAATAAAATTTTCTTTTTTAAAACTCCAAATGGTTGACCTTGAACACGTTTGAACATGTTAAAGAGTGTCAATAAATTTTTTTTTCTCTTATACCTAGTCATGAATAACAAACTCAGTTGTATGATTTGCAAAAAAAAAACAAAATTTATTTTATCTGACCACTTTACCCCCACCATCTCCTTATCCCCACCACGCGGCCAAGTACCTGACATACATGGAGCAACTTGCTCAGTTGCTATTCAACTCTTGTGGTGTGCACATCTCACTTTTTACACTCAATTTACTTATATTGAGTTAAAAATTTGAATATTTAGCCAAATATCAAACATTTCTTAAGTTTTAAGCAAAGTTTCAAACAACAAATTTTTTTTTTTTTATCACTTTTGGTTTGATTGAAATTTCACAAGTTCCAAGATCACCTGAGAAAGAATAAAAATAAATATTTTTCAGGAAGTATTTCCAATCCAAGATACGGAGATCCCATAAAAGACAGACTCGGATGAGTTGTTGCAAAAATTTTAATTTTTCTTCCTTCTGACCACTTTACCCCCACCACCTCCTTATCCCCACCACTAGGCCGGGTACCTGGGGAACCGCCTGCGCTCAAGTCAGTTTCCCTTCGGACGCGGTGCTGTTCGGATCGCGTGTCGTTTGTCGCACTGTCGGGTGTTTGAAGAAATTATTCTTCGGCTCTCAGTCTCGGTGGGTAAGTGAAATATAGAAAATAATTTTTTTTTATTTGCCTGTTCTGGGTTAAGGTCAATAACCTCTGACGGATATATTAGGTCAAGAGTCTGATCGCTAGGGAATATAAAAAATATTTTTTGGCGCTTTTGTGATTCCTTGAGAAATTTCATTTTCTCAACAAAATTTGAGGAATCGCAAAAGTGCAAAAAAAAATTTTTTGTATTCTTGCGTGACCTTGACCTAATTAACGTCAGTGACGTCATCATGATGACGTCAGCGGTAATGACGTCACCATGACGTCATAGGTGTGACGTCATGTGACGTCATATGACGTCATTAGTGACGTCATTAGTGACGTCATTGATGACGTCATCACTGCTGACGTCATCGTGATGACGTCACGTCCCAGAACCGGTGTTTTGGCACTACTACAATGTTAACTTATGGGAACTTGTGCTGCAGATCGGCCGCAAATAGTCACGTGACTTTGGTGGTGGGGGGAAATATGCAGGCCCGTTAGTTATCGTAGGCCCCGCTGCAACTCTCAACTCGTCATCTCCAATCTTCCCCATCGTCACCAATGTTTCCTGCCACTTGCCAACCACCCTGGCCGCTCCATAGCGAACTGGTCGATCAACATAGGATACAACCTGGTAATTTGGTTACACAACGACGTAACTTCGTTTTAGCGAATTTCCCTATAGGGAATACGCTATTACGGTTAGCCATGGTAAGACCTAAGCCCGGGACCACTTTACTTTTTCATTTTGAGGTCCCCAGAAGTAAAAAACATCATTCGTTCATTTTCATATATATATATATATATATATATATATATATATATATATATATATATATATATGTATATATATATATATATATTTATATATATATATAAATTTTAACGAACTGTGCTTTTGGCTTCTAGGGGCCTCAAAACGGAAAAGTATCATGGTCCCGGGCTTAAATCTTACCGTGACTACTACCGTAAAGCGCATTTCCTATGGGGAAATTCTCTAAAACATACTGTAGAGTTGGATTTAACTTCACAATAACTTGTATCAAAACAGAATAATGCAGTGCTTCAATCAACTTAAGAATGTGATGCACAAATTTTGGATTTAGTCCAGGCTCTGAACAGGTTGAGCATGCACTAAAAGTCTAACGAAATTTGACTTTTGATTATTGTTGGGAACATTTAGTAGATGCAAAAAATCGATGTTGCCACATTTCCATAGTGGGCACAACATGGGGGACGCCCCCTAGAGGAAGTCGTAGAGGGAACTGTATTGGCCTATGTCATGTTGTATATCATTTTAAAGGTCTTTGAATGTAGATTCAAATGCCACAAACCCGATCTCTAAAGGTCGAATATAACGCGAGTTATTGCGTTTTGAAATTTCGATAAAATTCTTTCATGCAAATTTTGACTGCCTGCTATTTCTGGCTCAGACGTCCGTTTGATGGCGAGTTGGCGACATTGTTTTCAAATCTATTTAAATTCTATCTATCTCCTCTTTATAGAGATCCTGAAAATTAAGTTAAATGTTTTATTTTAAGGGTGCGCTCTACCTCGGCGTCAAAATCGTCGAGCGAGACTGTTAACTGCCGCTTTACGCGGAAACTCACATTTTGGAAAATATATGACGGGTGATTTTAAATTTTGTTACTTTAATGCTTTTTTTGGTTTCAGTGCGAAATCGATCGGTGGTCTAATAACGATGTTTTTGAAATTGCAGACCTTTCGCATCTCCCTTCTTGCATCGTCATCTATAAACTTTTTACCAATCTTATTGCAGATTCTTTTTCTTAAGATTATATTGTACTCGTGTATCGTCTTATTTTTTCTTAAAAAATTGTTTTTAATACGTTAAAACTTGATACAAAAACGCTTATTTCAACATTATTAGCAAGCACCCTGCTTAGTAATTTAAATTAATATCGAAATTTTAAGACGATAGCGGAGTACAAAATTATATTACGAAAAGAATGACACCAAAATATTTTAAATCGGTTTACAACTGGGGCGACAATCAGGGAGATTCTAAACCCTTGCATCCGCGCGCGGCACATGGGTAGAGCGCACCCTTAAGTCTTCATTTGCCGTCTTCAATGGCTGTCCAAAATGTTAGGATTACATTATGATTTTCAGCCCGATTGGGGACAACTCATGAAATCTTTGATGAAATATTTAACGTGAGCTTTAGGATCATGTTTAACAGAAAGCAATGCCGCAAAGCCGACCTTAAATGAACGCTCGAGCAATGAATACAGAGTCTTATAAGAAGAGCAGGCCTTATGGCTTTAATTCTGCCGTTTTTGTAATTGGGCATCTCACCACCTGGCTGCGCGCGCTGTACTCCTGTGCCGTTCCTTTACGTGAAATCCCCCCCTTCAACCTAGCATCTACGGCGAAATCAGCGTTAATTAAGGATAGCGCGCCGCCGTTTACACGCCCCTGGACCTAACCAAACTGGGTAATATGCTATAAAACGTATATATTCGGTTTCTGTATGAAATGCAGAATCTAACAATATGAATATTTTTTAATTTGTGAAATATATGTAATTTACAAGTTGGAAACTTTTAATTTTTTATTTAGTCTGACATTAAAAAGTTACTAAGCGAGGAATTTTTTTTTATTTTTGGGTCAGAAACAAACTTTCAGCGGGAAAGTTGTTGACATTTAGATGATCATTCATCATTTAATTGAGTAATTTACGATTGATCGTTGGCAATTGAATTAATAGTGCCTTGAAGAAATTCACTTTGAGTCTCGCGCTCTCTTACTTCATCGTTCGGTATATGATTTCATAAGAATGACAAGGTGTATTGACTAGCTATTTTTTACTTAATGTTTGTTAAGCACATAGTTGTGAAATCTTATAATTTTTTACACTCTATATAATTAAACATAACCATTATTTCGTCCAGCAATGCTGAAGTATTCTATGATGCTTGTTTTTCTAAACAAGATATTTTTTTTTAAATCATGATTAAATAAATAATGTAATGCTAAATATTTTAAAATTAAAAATTACTTTTTTTAACCTATACTGTACTCATAAAATATGTAGGCTAGTCAACAGTAATAAACACAACATCTTGCGAAACTTTCAATTCTAAACTACATTAAAAGTAGTGTAAAAGTAGGGCTGCTGGGACATGACGTCATCACGATGACGTCAGCAGTGATGACGTCATCAATGACGTCACGAATGACGGCACCAATGACGTCATATGACGTCACATGACGTCACATAAATGACGTCATGGTGACGTCATTACCGCTGACGTCATCGTGATGACGTCACTGACGTTAATTAGGTCAAGGTCATGCAAGAGTACAAAAAAAATTTTTTTTGCACTTTTGCGATTCCTCAAATTTTGCTGAGAAATTGAAATTTCTCGAGGAACCACAAAAGTGCAAAAAAATAATTTTTTTATTCCCTAGCGATCAGACTCTCGACCTAATGTATCCGTCAGGGGTCATTGACCCGTCCCAGCAGCCCCACTTGAAAAAAAAATAATTTTTTATATTTTACTTACCCACCGAGAGACTTAGAGCCGAAGAATAATTTCTTCGAACACCCGACATTGCGACAAACGACAAGCGATCCGAACAGCACCGCGTCCGAAGACGTACTGACTTGGGTGCAGGCGGTTCCCCAGGTACCCGGCCCAGTGGTGGGGATAAGGAGGTGGTGGGGGTAAAGTGGTCAGAAGGAAGAAAAATTTATTTTTTTACAAACAACTCGTCCCAGCAGGTCCTTTACCGGACCTCCGTAACTCGGATTGGAAATATTTCCTGAGAAATATTTATTTTTTATTCTTTCTCAGGTGATCTTGGAACTTGGTCGGGAATTGGAGTCACCAAAGTAACCTTACTGGCAAAAGTTAGCTCGTCTAAAAGTTTCTGAAACATTTTATCATCCATAGTGATATTTGTGTCCTTTGAGTAAAATTTTGGATTATTTTTGAAGCAACGTTTCATTTTTGTTAAAGTGGAAGTCTTGGACACCTTAACAGAATTATTTTGCTTGGCCAGCAAAAATTTTACTCTTAATAATTTTTCTCGCAAAGTTTCAGCCATAGATGTGTCTCACAGTAAGGTTTGGATATAACTGAAACACTCAGTCAAGTGTTGGATCTTAGCTGGAAGTAGTGGGGGGAACAGGGTTATAGTGGGGGAATGACTAGTGGAGGGGGTAATGTGGACTGTTGTTGTCAAGTGTAGAAACAGTTTGCTGGGAACTGTCCAAGGAGCAACACGTACTGTGCAGAAAAAATTAACCGAGAGACTTGTGTAAAATTTAACTCCAAGAAATATTTAATGTAAGACTAAAAGAGGTAGAGCCAAATGAAAAATAATTTTGTAGGAGACGGGTATGGATCAGTTTTGTAGTAAAGTTCAAAATCCACTTGTGTGGAATAAAATTGAATTGTGAGCGAAAAATATTTAGCCACACCTGCAAAATACAAGTGTATGAAAATATTAGGAGACCTGTATAGCTAAATAAAAAGTAATTTTGTATCAAACAGTCTTCCAACATTTCAGTTTCTAAGTCTTAACAAGTAAGGAATAAAATATTAAATAATGAGTGGAAAATAATTTGTTAAGTAAACGTAATTGTAGCAGTGTAACAAAAATTAATTTTGTGCAAAACAGGCTAAGTTCTGTTTTGCTAAGTTTAATAAGAAGGAAAAATAAAAATTTACTCACAGAAAAGTCGAGCGGTGGCGAGGTGCGGCGTGTTTGTTGGCTTTCAATAAACTGACTTACCTTCTGTTGAGCTACAGTTGGCCAGCTGACAAATAAACCAGTCTGTTATATAAGCATTATGTAACCGTTTCTGCCGGCTGTGCCGAATCCGGCAAGCTAAAATATTATTCTATAGTACACCTGACTTGGACTGAAAATATTCTAAGTCCCAAGACCCCTCCCCCCCCCCCCTTGGCTCCGGACGAGAAGTGCCCCCCCCCCCCCCCCCCGAGGGAGGAGGAGGTGGCATAGCCCGAGGCGTTGCCATACCTTGACACGTGTTGTATAATGAGATCCGGTTAGTAATGTATTCAGGTGTGGCTCTTGGAGATTGTCCAATGCCACAAACAAGTACGTGTCGAGGTCTGGCTGTTTACGTAACCAGATCCGGTTCCCCCACTCCTGACCGGCTCAGCTTCGGTTCTCTGAGGCTTTGCTTCCTCGCAGTTGGTTTCAAACACTTCAGCTGAGTGGTTGAAGCTCTGCCCTACAGGATTCGCAATGTAATGTTGGCGCCGCATTATATTGGGAATTCTTTTAGTCTAAGGCATGGCATGTGTAGTGTTAAGAAATATTTTATTTTGCGCTTGCTGCTTCTGCTAGGTCTTGGTGTTGGATTTATTTAGTCTAAGTGTTGTGTGTTGAAAAATATTTCTTTGTACTAATCTTCACAGGTTGTCCCCAAGTAGAAATTTTTCTAAATTCGCATCTTGGAGGTACTCCTCCGTAAATTGGCAGCTTAAATGTTAGGCTTTTGAGACTTAACAGTCTCTGTAAAATAAAAATTTTTCGAGGTTCAGAACCTCAAGAATTATTTGTTACCAACAATAGCATGGCGCCTAACGAGCCCGGGGGTAGGCCCCTGGGGATCCACCCTTAGGCCTCTTTCGGTCAGGGGCGCTACTGGACCTCATCACTCTAGATGGGTGGTTGGCATCCTTTAGCACGAGGCGTCGGATCCTGACACTGACCGGTGTGCTAGGCAAAAGTCAGTACCTACGGGTTAAGACGGGATCCTCGGTCATGGTTAGCATGGCCTCTTCCAAATTATTGTAGCATGTTTCCCTTAAGGAAACTCAAAATTAAATAAATAATTTTTTATTAAATCACCTCCCCCTAAATGTTGAGATCCCCCCGATGCCTCTGACCGCCGGCGGTCTTAGGCATCGGGGGGATTTCTTTTTTAACTTTTGGATGACCTTGACCCATATTTGTGTGTGTGAATAAAATAATATTTTGTTCCACACGATATGTAGGTCAACCATGACTTAGGCGGATTTTTGCCTGAGTTCTGAGAACTCCTCAGGACTTAGAGCGAGATGCGACTAAGTGTTGGCTGTCCACACTGTGGCGGAACAAAATATTATTTGATGTTGACACATGAGTAAGGGTAGCAGGTATCCAAGAGTTAAAGTCCTAGGGGTAGGTGACCCCCCCCCCCCCCGAAATTTTTTTTTTTTGGATTTTGACCTTGACCAAAAATTTTTTGCTCCGGACGAAAACTGCGCCCCCCCCCCCCCCGAAATTTTTTTTTTGGATTTTGACCTTGACCAAAAATTTTTTGCTCCGGACGAAAACTCCCCCCCCCCCCCCCCCCCCGAGGGAGGTGGAGGTGGAGGCCTCTGGTACTTTTCCATTGACATGTCTGGCCATGTGTTTGCATAAGTAGATCCGGGTATTACATAACAGACTTGTTTGTCCCCACCACATAGCGCGCTGGAATATTCCAATAGGTTGCGAGCTGTTTCATTCTGCTTACAGTATCGCTACGAGTAAGTTGATCATTTTCCTGCTCCGCGCCATGCCTCGCTTCAAGAACTATCCGCCTACCACCACTGCCGTCTCGACCTCCGCTTCATTGCCACCCGCTTCGCCTGCTGTTTGTACCTCTGCCTCAATGTCTTCCGCTTCGATGCCAAGCCTGTCACCACTGCCAACCTCTATCGCCTCGGGTAAAAAAATTATTGTGGACTTGAGACCTGGATCTACAATTACTGGAAACACTTTGGTGAAAACAATTTTGACTGCTGTGACTGCGCTGACGACTGCGACGACGACAACAGTGACGAGTGTGCTGAGTGGAGCTAGGCCGAGTGTAATTTCTTTGGATTCCAGTTCTGATGAAGAAATTTTTGTGAGTCCAAAGAAGCCTCCATCACCGCCAACACCCGCATCTCCCACTGAAGAAATCCTTACATATTTCAAATCTTTCTTTGACCCAACCACTCCTGTAACTCCTATCACCCCTGTAACAAGTCCTGCTAAACCCAAACAAAAATGTATTTCCCTTCCATCCACATCTAAAGACACTCCTGTAACAAGTCCTGCTAAACCCAAACAAACATTTATTTCCCTTCCATTGACATCTAAAGACCCTCAACTTGAAGTGGAGCAACCAAAAATTAAAGTAAGTATCCCATTGAATAAAATTAAGCCGGGTTTGCGTAAAACAATAAAGTCTAAAAAGGCGGCGGCACCGAAACGCCAGTGTACATTTGTTTGGAAAACTTTAGCGAAATTTAACCAGAAATGTGCCAGGTGGGCTGTTAGCGGTGAAGAGTTATGCCGCTATCATCTTCAACGTGACTCAGCTTCCACCCGGAACATAATAAGGCCTTTTTCGCTAAACATTGCTCCTAAAACGCAAACAAAGATTCCTATGGTTCGTTATCGAAGGCTCTATCTTGGTGATAAATACTTTTTTCGAAAACACCTTAAAGTAAAGCCTCACATCTTTTTGATGAGGCATGAGGGCAAAAATGTTCATGTGAGAGTTGCTCCCCATTTAGTAAAAGAAAAATTTATGACCATGAGAGGGTATTTGATACGAACGGTGATCATGGGTCAACGTAGGACTGTGTGGCGTTTGCAGGAGTAAATGTAAACTTTTGACTTGACAAAAGTTTTGTTTTCCAAACATTCTTTTCCAAATTACATTTTTCAAAATTATTTTCCAAAATTTATTTCTTCACCCTCTTGAAATAAGGGAGGGGGGTATTATATAAATGAGCTATTAAAAAAAAAAAATAGTTCATTTATATAATATCTTAACCTGGGGATAATGTTTTTTTTTTATTTATAAATAAAAAATAAAAAAAAAAAACATTATTCAGACACGTCCCAAACCAGTGTCCTGGACGGTGAAGAAAATTTATAACAAATTAATTTTATTAACCGAACAGATGTTTAGCAATGTGGTAAAGCAGTACATGATTATGTGACAACCGGTTTCCCCCACTACTGAAAGGTCACGTGACAACCAGTTTCCCCCACTACTACTGAATCTTACTGAGTTCCCAGCGCTACTCACTTGGTTCATTCTGCTTTGTACTTTCATCCGAGCTACACATCATGAGTGAAAACACTGCAGAAGTCTCATTTGAAGCGCCCAGCAGAAAATTTCAGCCTGACCACGAGCGGGTGGTAAAAATTTTAGGAGCAAATCCATTTGTATATGCTCCAATGCTGGTTGACTACAAAAATTACTCTTCACCAGAACCTGGACCATCCAATGAAGAAGGAGGAAATATTTTAAGACATGCATTGATTGAGGGCACGGTGGAGAATAAAATAAAAAATAAGGAGTTGAAGCGGTTGGCGGACCATCAGCGCAATTACAAGGAGCGAGTGGCGATGCTCCGGTTAAAACTGGTGGTGCCAAAAGTTAAATTGCGCGCCAGTAAGCTGGACACTTTGATGGAGGCTGCGAATTATATCCAGCAGTTGGAGCGAAAAATTAAATTTTTAGAAGCTCAACTGGAAAATAAGAATTCTGAACGACTTGTTATTGCAAGTCTAGAATTTGTAGACGATGGTGGGGAGCAAATTTTGGGAATGTAAAATTATTTTATTTTGTGCGACTTGGACTTGAACATGGACTAGCTGTTTGGTATGTGGAAAAAAAAAACAGAGCGGGGGATAGAGCACTCTGTGATACTGGAATAACATATCACTTAGTGCTTTATCCCCCGCTCACAGGGTAATTTTATTTGGCCTTGACCTACTTAAAAAGAAGTGGTGGGGGTAAGTTTAACCAGGTGTAGGGTATTGAGGAGGTTGCTCAGTCTCAGTTCAGCATAGCTAAGAGACGCACCCTAGAGATGGCTCCTTTTAGTCTTGTAGAATTGTGTTTAATGAAAATTTCCGATGAAACCGAATTGTTCCGTTATGTTGTGCATCAGTCTGGTGCACCACCAAAAATTAAAAATTTAGTGAAGGAGTTTGACTTTGAAAGGAATGGCTACACAAATTATTTTGCTTATGTCTTCAGAAATGAAAATCTTAAATTTTGTAAGGAGTGTGGTTTTGCTGCTTGTGAGGACATGATGGAATTTATAGAAAACGGTGGCTATATGTTGATGACTGGAATTTGTAACATAAAAAGAAATGAAATACCACAAGAAAAGTGTGATATTTGTGCTTGTTATTTACACGATTGGCATACATACAGCAGAAACCAGGTGGAGCCTGTTGAAAAGTGGTGGGGGGTAAAGTGATATAGGTGGTGAGAAGCGTCAGTTTGAGCTCATTCTTTGCAGAACACTCTAATGATCAGCATCATGGTGAGCCACTGCGTTGAATTTATATTGCTGGAGGAGGACTTGGTAGAGATTGTGGAGCTAATAGAAGACACGACAAGGAAAGGGACTATTGAAAATGTGAGATGCGAGCCTCAGGATGAGAGATCGCAAAAAATTGTTGAAGCCTTTCTGTCTACCATGTTGACTGATCAAACAACAAATTTTGAGTTTGTGAAATATTTATTTGACAATAGGGTGAATGCCAAAATGGCTATATTTTTCAAAAAATAATTTTAATTTGAGAATGACTTGGACATGGTTTGTGAGTTTTAGTTTATGGACAAATGGTGGTGGGGGTAAATAATTTACATATCTATATAAAACTCTAGTTTGTTTGCAAAGGTGAAACATTCCACTAAGATGCCTCCACTGGACAACACTAATGTGCCTTGCAGACAAATTTTCGAAATTTTACAAGACATACCAATTGAAATAACAAATGGGGAAGAGGAAGAAGAAAATGTTACAGAAGATGAAAGTTCAATGGAAGAATTGGATGAAGAAGAAAATAATTTAACAGATATTGACTTACACGCTTATGAAACATTGGACTCGTCTTCAGAAGAAGAAGAAATGGAAGATCAGAACACCCCTCAAGTTGGAGCTATATTGGACAGAATGTCATTGTGTAAAAGACTTGTATTTTGTAGTAGAAGATTATTTTTGGGGAGTAGTGATGACGAGGATAGCAGTGATGAAGTTTCACCTTTGTAAATAACTTTTTGTAAATAATTTTTTGTTTTGCATTTTACAAAAATCCCAAAAAAATATAAAACTGTAAAAAAAAGAAGAAAAAAGAATATGAGCGGGGGATAGAGCAGCAGATGCTCTATCCTCCGCTCAAAATAATAATTTCCGATGGCCTTGACCCACTTTTGAGAATTGATTGTGGTGGGGGAGAGCATTAGTGGTGGGGGAAACGTCATATATACGGGTAGTCAAGCCTCAGTCTCATTTGGTAAGAAAGAGGGAACGCTGGATCGGAGGTGATGGTAAGATTGACTCAATAGCAAATACTTTAACACTGCAATATGTTAACAGGTTGTCAATGGTTAGGAAATATTTTTATCTTTATACTCGCTAGTTTGTTTAAGCTTAAAATTTTAAATATATTTTGTTTTGATCAAATGCTTTTGCCAGACTTCCTACACGCTAAGACTCATATAAAGTACAGGATTAAGCTGATCTCTCGGGGAAAATACTATTCAATTGAAATCTCGGTATCCTAATTTACTTTTAAAGGCTTCGATAGGTGGACTAGAAAAATTTAATGAAACATGTCTACCACCTATCGAAGCTTTTAAAATTATTTTAAATTATCGAAGTTTTAAAATTATTTTAAATTATTATTTTAAAAGCTTCGATTGGTGGTAGACATGTTTCATCAAATTTTTCTAGTCCACCTATCGAAGCTTTCAAAAGTAAATTAGGATACCGAAATTTCAATTGAATAGTATTTCCCCGCGAGATCAGTCTTAATTCTGTACATTTTTTGAGTTTTGGCGTGTGGTAAGTGTGCCAAGAGCATTTGCTCAAACAAATATATTTAAAAGTTTTAATTTTGAACAAGTTGGGCAGTAAAAAATAAAAATATTTAACTTTTGAACCTGTTAACATATTATTGAAAGTATTTGTTAGAAAGTCGGTCTTACTACCATCTCTTATCCAGTGTTCCCTCTTTTTTACCAGATTTAAGGTGGCCTTGACCTATATATTTGTCCTAAATAGCAAATTTTAAATAAATATAATACATTTTGTTCTGCGCATGTGCAGATTTGTTCTGCGCATGCGCAGAACGGGTCTTTCCCAAAGATCACCCCCCACCACCCGCTATAAAAGGAGGTCGGCCAAGAGCGTCTCTCATTCTTTGGTGAACTTTTCTAGAGGTAACATCTAAAGACGCTAGTGGTAAAAAGTGTTAAAATGCTTCTTTGCCATATTTGTGGGGAATTTTTCCCAGATGAAGACATTTTAGCTATACATCAAGAATTACATATGGAAGACCCGGCGAGTGAAACTGCTAACGAAATGGACATGGACTGGATTGATGACATTTTGGCTGAATTTAACCGCAACCTGGACAATTGGCAAAGTGAACTTCAAGAGATTCAACGCAGAAGACCCAGTGTTATCCAATATGGAGGTGCTGGACCGTCAGGACTTAGAAGAGGAACTGTTGCGGAACCAGAAGAAGAAGAAGAAACGGACACTGATACAGATCTAGACACGGACATGGATTTGGATATAGAAACAGAACAAGGAGGAACCAGACACTTATACACAACTGCTTTTCCTGGACGCACGGTAATACATAACAAAATAAATAATGTGCAACTAGATTTAGAAAATTTTGTAACCGAGGCAAAATCATTGATTAGTGAAACTTTAACTGAAGAATTGGCAAAATTAAATTTTATTAAATTCGGTTTAGTGTTGGACGCAAAATTTAGTAAATCTGATGGTGAAACCACACTTCGAGGTTTCATAACAAAAAACCGTTCTTTGATGTTTGCCTCGGATGTAAATAAAATTGTAGACGAATGTATTGAAGAATTGTTGACGAAAATGCAGGAGCATGAAGGGAGAGGGTCAGGTTGGATGTTTACATCCGTAGAGGGTTTAGATTTAAGAGTACATAAGCACGGTTACGGTATGAGGGGTAGCAGTTACATCAAGCTACCGAAGAAAATTGAACAAACTAAAGCATGTATAAATGTACAGAATGAAGATAATGAGTGTTTTAAGTATGCTATATTATGTAAATATATTTTGCCAGAGCAGCGCCCTTGTAGAGTAAGTGGACATTATGTAAATGTAAATAATAGGTATAATTTTGTAGGACTATCTTACCCTGTAAAAATTTCTGATATTTCTAAGTTTGAGAAAAACAATCCTGGTGTTAGTGTAAATATTTTTGGTTTGGATGATGCAAATAATGTGTACCCCTTAAGGGTGACTAAAACTGAACTTAGGAACCATACTGATTTGTTATTAATAACAAAAGGTGAAATTTCACACTATGTGTACATAAAAGATTTTGAATCTTTAGTAGGTAAACAGTTATCCAAAATGAAATGTAAAAAAACAATTTGTAAAAGGTGCTTTTGCTTTGTAAATAAGGAGTTAAGAAGAGGAGGTGCTCAGTGGCTACAAGAACACCAAAGACTCTGTAATGAAAATTTTGAATGCAAAATTAGTTTGCCTGCACCTACTCGCTCTATTGTAAAATTTGAAAAGATTAGCCATCAATATAGGGTACCATTTGTAATTTATGCAGACTTTGAGTCTACACTGGTACCCCAAGAACATCCAGAAGGGGAAATTACCAGTAGGACGAAATACCAGCTGCATAAACCTAACAGTTTTTGTTTGCTTGTTAAATCCACACTGTCAGAAGAACATTTGAAAAATTTTGGTTTAAGTTCAACACCAATTTTGTACAGAGGTGAGGATACTGCTAAACATTTTGTAGATAACTTGTATTATATAGCTGATAAGGTTGAAGAAGTGTACAGTAATATTGTCCCTATGATTCCTCTAGATGAAGAGGAGGAAATTCAATATATCAATGCCACTAATTGTTACTTGTGTAAAAAAGAATTTACTGTTGAGAACCATAAAGTCCATGATCACGATCACCTTACTGGTTATTACAGAGGGGCTGCTTGCAATTCATGTAATATTAATTATAAACTTCCGAAATTCATTCCAGTCGTTTTGCATAACCTTAGTGGTTATGATTCACATTTTATTATTCCGGAATTGGGCAGGGATGATGGGAAAATTGATGTATTGGCCAACACTTTAGAGAATTATATTAGTTTTTCCAAGACTGTTGGCAAGATAAAGCTTCGATTCGTGGACTCTTTTCGATTCATGTCATCTAGCCTTGCCAACCTAACTAAAAATTTAAGACGACAGGATTTAAAAGAAACAAGAAAAATTGTGCCAGAAGATAAAATGGACTTGGTGCTAAGGAAAGGAGTCTTTCCTTATGATTATATTACAGGAATGGAAAAATTTGAAGAAACAAGACTACCACCTATCGAAGCGTTTAAAAGTAAATTAACTGAAACCGAAATTTCAATTGAAGATTATAATCATGCTCAGAAAGTCTGGAATGAATTAGGAATGAATACCTTGGGTGATTATTCTGACTTTTATGTAAAACTAGATGTAACATTATTGTGTGACATAATGGAAGAATTTAGGAACACCTGTTTCACCGCTTACGGACTGGACCCCCTTCATTCGTTTACATCTCCCGGCTTAGCATGGCAGGCCATGCTAAAATCCACCGAGTGCAAGTTGGAGCTGTTAACCGACATTGATATGGTTTTAATGATAGAATCAGGTGTTCGAGGCGGATTAACCCAAGCTGTAACTCGACATGTGAAAGCTAATAATAAATTTCTACCAAATTATGATGAAACTAAAGATTCGATTTTTCTTGGCTATTTTGATGCGAATAATTTGTACGGTTGGGCGATGTCCAAACCCCTTCCGTATGGCGACTTTGAATGGGTAGACCCTGATTCACTTGGAAATATTATTGATATTCCCAAAGAAGGTGACACCGGCTACATCTTAGACTGCGACTTTCAGTATCCAGACCACCTACACGATCATCATTATGACTTGCCACTGTTGGCTAAAACTGAAGTATCACCGACAGGAAAATGGCCCAAATTAATGATGACATTAAACAACAAAAACCGATATGTAGCACATTATTTAGTTGTTCAGCAAGCCTTAGAATTAGGATTGATTATTACCAAAATTCATAAAGTTTTAAGATTTTCACAATCTTGTTATTTAAAACCATACATTGATTCAAACACTGCAAGGAGAGCAGCAGCAACATCAGCTTTTGAAAAAGATTTTTACAAGCTCATGAACAATGCAATATTTGGAAAAACTTTAGAAAACAAAAGGAAACACAAAATTGTAAAATTAGTAACAAACCCCAGACAGATGCAGAAACTTGTACAGAAACCGAATTTTGGAACAAGTATGATAATTAATGAAAACTTGGTAGCAGTCAGCATGAAGAAAACCAAGATAGTAATGGATAGACCGTTGTACATAGGAATGTCAATATTGGATATAAGTAAAACGCACATGTATGACTTTCATTACAACAAAATGGTTCAACATTATGGAAGAGAAAATATCGGAGTAGCCTACATGGATACGGACGCACTAATTTATTGGATCAAGACGCAAGATATGTATGAAGATCTTCGGACGTTCATACACAAGAATGATTTTGATTTTTCCGACTACCCAAGAAATCACCCGAACTTTAATGAAAATAATAAGAAAGTTTTAGGCAAATTCAAAGATGAATGCAATGGAGCAAGCATGGAAGAAATCATTGCACTAATGTCCAAATTATATTCTTTTAAAGTATATAAAGGACATCAAGAAGAAACATCTACCACCAAAAAAGCAAAAGGTGTGAAGACAAGTTATTTGAAGAAAAATGTAAACTTTGAACACTATAAAAACTGTTTATTTAACGACACCACCTTGACTGCTAAATTCAACACCATAAGGAGTGAAAAACACAAAGTGTACAGTGTTACAGAAGTGAAAAAAGCATTGTCAAACAAAGATGACAAACGTCACATTATGGAAAACCAAATTGATACTCTTCCTTTTGGCCACTACTCTCTCAACCCTATCGACAACTAACCTATTCTTCGTCCCTCTTCGTCCTTCTTCGACCTAAATTCCTTTTCCTTCCGTAAAAAAATGGGGAACACGGCAAGTCCAACGCCGTGTTCCCCATTTTTTTACATCAATTTGAATGACCTTGACCCAGTTAAATATGTGTATAATGTAATAAAAATTTATTTTTACTTCATCCATGAATGAGGAAGGATAAAATTATGGATTTGAAACAAAAAATTGTTCATGAACTTCATAAACCGGCTAGGAGGAAATTTCCCCGAAGAAATACTGTTATAAAAGGAATGAATGATCTATATCAAGCTGATTTAATCGAAATGATTCCTTATAGTAAACAAAATAAAGGATTTAAATATATATTGACTATTATCAATTGTTTTACAAAAATGGCAGATGCTTTACCGCTAAAAGATAAAACCGGCAAGAGTGTAACAAAAGCCATGGAAACTGCGATACAGAGAGACAAAAATACCATAAAACATTTACAAACCGATGATGGTAAAGAATATTTCAATAAAGAATTTTCAAATTTAATGAAGAAACACAATATAAACCATTATTCGACTAATTCAGAGGTAAAAGCATCAATCATAGAAAGATTCAATCGAACTTTAAAAGGTGCGATGTACAAGATGTTTTCAAACAGAGGATCGCACGTATGGATTGATATGTTACCAAAACTAATAAAAGATTACAATAACAAGTTCCATAGAACAATTGGTATGAAACCAAACCAAGTGACTAGGAAAAATGAAAAACTCGTATTAAAACGTATAAAAATAAATACTAAACCAAAAGTTGAAAAATTAAAGCCTAAAGTGTTTAATGTTGGTGATAAAGTGCGAATAAGCAAATACAAAGGTGTATTCAGTAAAAGATATCTGCCTAATTGGACAAATGAGGTTTTTACCGTATTTAAGGTACAACCTACAGTGCCGGAAACTTACATTTTAAAAGATAATAAAGGACAATTGCTCGAAGGAGGGTTTTATGGACATGAAATGTTAAAATCCTCAGTAGGTGATGTATATCTCGTTGAAAAGGTGTTACAACGGAAAAAAGATAAAGTTAAAGTGCGATGGTTAGGATTTAATAAGAGTGAAGATTCTTGGATACCTAAAAAGGATCTGATATAATGATGGAGCATCATTTTAGGTTGAACCTTTACAAAGGATGGAGATAATACCGCAAAAGGATAGTTTTCCTATTAATAATATTGATGAACTCACGGTGGACAATTCGGAATTAAACAGCGGCAAACATGGTGTTCTGTTACCAAACACGGTGCGTTGTCTTGTAACTGGTCCATCCAATTGTGGTAAAACAAATGTAGTATTCAATTTGATTACAAACCCAAAAGGATTACGTTTCAATAACTTGTATGTCTTTTCCAAATCATTACAACAACCCAAATACCAATTATTAGAAAAAATATTTAATAATGTGCCAGAAGTGAAAAAATTATAAGTTTGATGCAAGTGAAAGCGTAATGCAACCGCATGAAGCTAAACCATTTTCAGTTTTTATATTTGACGACGTATCCTGTGAAAACCAAAACACTATCAGGAGCTATTTCGCTATGGGGCGACATAACAATATAGATAGCATTTACATAGGTCAGACTTATAGTAAAATACCAAAACAACTGATAAGAGACAATGCAAATGTGTTAATTGTATTCAAACAGGATGAAACTAACCTAAAACACATATATTACGATCATGTCAATGCGGATATGTCATATGAACGGTTTAAAGACATATGTGGTAAGGCTTGGGCTGAAAATTATGGATTTTTGACAATTATGAAGGAACAACCACTAAATAACGGTCGATACAGGATAGGTTTCGATAAATTTATATTAATTCACTAACCACTATATCACACAATCATTCTTGTACAGCACGTCTTGCTACAAACATGGTTAACCAAGAAAAGTTAGTAAAGGAAATTAAATCACTTAGTGATTCTATTCGGGCAAAAAACAGAGCGTTAAAGTTAGGTATCAGCGAAAGGGAGAAATTTCTCGAATCTACTTTTAAACCTATTACAGAGCCTTTGAAACAATTGAACAAAAAATTGACTAAACCTTCTTTTCAAGGTGATATTATTGCTCCGATAACACAATATGAAAGGGAAAGTGTAATATCAGAAGATATTAGCGATGAGGACCCGGAGGCCTCCATATATAGTGATACAACGGCAGAAAGAGAAGATGTATATGGTGGTAGTGAAGAAGAAGCGGTATCTATAGCGAGTGAAGAAGAAAAAACAGAAGGAGAACCATCAAACATAAGCTTATTGGGTGAAAATATTCATACAAAAGGACCTTTAGGAAGAAAATACTTGTTAAAACTGTTAATTGGAACTGATTCTACTAAAAAATACCACAGTTATGGAGCAAGAATGTCCAAAGAAGGTGTAATGATTGGTAATAGCAAATTAGATGTCGATGAACATGATAATATTCACGTAGGTGATCAAATATATAAGGGAACAAGGGGACTATTTGAATTATTATTTGAGAATAAACCTTTAAAAGCATTAGTAAAAAATGATGATTTGGAAGTGTATAGCAAAATTTTGGATCAAACTAATGCATATAAAAGAAATTATTTACCTGAAGCACCCATATATAGAAATAAATCTGTAAAATATAAAGATTTTGTTTCCAAATTAATACCAATTATAAGAAGAAAACCTGTAAAAAGAAGATTAGTAGCATCCACTTTAGATTTAAGTTCCCCAGAACCGAGAAAAAGAAGCAAATCAGTCACCGGTAAAGGATTGATGAAGAAACTATACAATACAAACGTAATTTATTACAATAATATCAATAAATTGGTAGATAGAATGAAACTAATACATGAAGCCAAAGAAGCGGGTCATACTGGATTGGAAAACGAATGGGTGGCTTTAGTGGATGAACTTAGAAACCGCGGGGTAATCTCATAAGAATGCGTTACCCCCTAAAATGCTATTCAGTTGCACCATGAGTGTCGACAAGTTTGGACGGTATTCCTCGGATGGATTATATTACGCGAATAACTTAAAAAGAGGTGCTGGTTTACCACAAACACCTGAAGGAGATTATGATATTAGTAATAAAAGGTTAAAAAACATAAAAGATCCCACGGACGAAAACGATGCAGTAAATTTAAAAATAGTAAAGGAAAAGCTATCACCAACATTAAGACTACACAATAACACATATGATGCAGAAAATCATAGAATTATCAATGTTGGTTTACCAAATCAAAACGGTGATGCAATAAACAAAGGTTATTTGTCATCTGAATTAAAAAATACGTTAAAATTCAATGGAAAAACGTATAGTGCTAACAATAAACGTATATCCAACGTAGATGACCCTAAAGATGAAAAAGACAGCGTGAATAGACGCTATTTACATTCCTTGATACCTGAAAAGACAAAAGATGGATTTTCTTTTTATAAATTTGTTATTAATGATATAGGTTATCCAAAAACTGAAAACGATGCTGTAAATCTAAAATATATTAAAGATCATTGTATCATACGTGATGTAGGGGTTATAGAATGTTTTAATAATTGTTTAGCAAATGTTAAAGATGGTTCGGCGCCATCAGATGGTGCAACAGTGGGTCAAATGAAAGAGACTTTAAAACAAGAGACATCTGGATTTGTAAAACAAGACCAAGTGGTATCACGGCAGGGGGATGTGTTTGTACAAGGAAATGAAAAGTTTACATTACTTGAAGAAAAGAATAAAGTTCTTGATGGACATGTATTAAGGAATAATGTTTGGGATGGTAAAGGAAAACAAATGATACATATAGCTCCCGCGTCATTGCCTGGTAATGTTGTTACTTTTGAACAGATAATACAATTAGAGCCAACTGGACATAGATGGTGGAATTGCAATAACAAACGATTAACAAGAGTTGCAGACCCTGATTATGTAGATGACGCTGTAAATATTAATTTTCTTGTTAAAGTGATAGGTAATATAATGTTTGATATGCACAATTATATTGCAAGTGGACAATATAATCAAGTTGATGAAAAAATGAGAAATTCATGGATAAAACAAGAAGTTTTTTATAAGTATTTTTTTACTAAAACAACACAACCTTAAGGATCAACATTTTAGGATCCTTTTAGTATTTAATTGATCAAAAGCATAAATAAAGTCATTTATGTTCAACTTGTCGTAGAGGTAACACATAAGTTGCGAAATTCAATTATAAAAGTGCATTATGACATTTCAATATATCAGTCCATATCGAGACACTGTAAGGAAAGGAGGCGGTATCACGTCCACAGCGGTTTCTCTGTTAAGTAAAGCTTTAAATCGAATTCCAGTAGGATCTGTCGTAAATAGAGCAATAGACGCTTTACCATACGAATTTCACATACCGGGAGGTTATCAGTATTGCGGACCAGGAACTAAATTGAAAAAACGACTGGAAAGAGGCGATCCAGGCATAAATAAGTTAGATCAGGCTTGTAAAGAACACGATATAGCATATTCCACATTTAGCGATACAAAAAATAGATCTATAGCTGATAAAAAGCTCGCGGATATAGCTTGGCAACGAGTAAAGTCTAGTGACGCTAGTATTGCAGAAAAAGCAGCGGCTTTAGCGGTAACAACAGGTATGAAGGCTAAAACAGCAGTAGGAGGTGGAAAAAGGAGAAGAAGAGTGAAAAGGAGATCAGCAAAGACAAAACATGGAGGGAATATTAGAAGAAAACGACGTTCCACCAGAAAGGGTAGCAAAAAACCAACAGTATGGTCAATGGTAAAAAACGGGGCAGGTCTATACCTAAGACCGTATCGTGCATATTAAATAAAAGAAATCAATTAGTAATACCACATAAAGCGTTAACAAATATCGAATTATTTAAATACATTTCATGTTTAAAAATACCATTTTTTCGCGGTGTCTTTATGAAAGATGCTTTACCAGTTAAAATGTGGAAAAACGAAACCGGTATTGTAAATTTAGACAATTCTGAAGGTCCTGGCACTCATTGGGTTTGTTATAAGAAATTAGGTGATAATATTTATTACTTTGATAGTTTTGGCAATTTACCACCACCTAAAGAACTCGAGCATTACTTTAAATCTGCTAAAAACATATATTACAACTATAAAAGAGAACAACCTGATAACACATTAATATGTGGCCATTTATGTTTGGAATTCCTAGCTAAAAGTATCAGTCACCATTGACATGTCATCCTATACGGTATCATTAACAGGAAAATCGTCCACTTTACGAAGTATCCTTTTTCCAGCTTTACGCTTGCAAAAAGGAAGATTTTGGGAAGCGGCACTGTTGGATTTTACAACTTACAACTCTATTCCCAATGTTACGGAAGGTAAAAATAACTTATTGCATTATTATAAAGGAAAAGATGCCAGTGGGAAGTTTACAGACTTAGAAGTTTGCAGTTTACCCACAGGTTCTTATGAAATTGATCATATTAATGAATTTTTGCAAAATAAAATGGGGAAAGACAATATAACATTAAAAGGTAATAACAATACTATGAAAGCTGAAATTAACTCAAAATATTATATAGATTTTACTCAGGAACAATCAATCGGTGAATTGTTAGGATTTCCCAAAGATAGCCCAATTTTAGAACCAAATCAAACACATTCCGGTAAACAAACTGTAACTATACTAAAAGTTAATAGTATAGATATAACTTGTAACATTATACAGGGAGCTTACAGAGATGGAGCAAATACTCATATAATACATACTTTTTACCCGAGTGTACCTCCAGGATTTAAAATTGTTGAAAAGCCACAAAACCTAGTATATCTGCCGTTGAACACCACTTTCATTTCAGACATCGTGTTGAACGTATTGGATCAAGACGGTAACTTGATAGATTTCCGAGAAGGGCCAATTACAGTTAGATTACATTTAAAATCGACACTTTAATACAAAAATCATGGGTTTATCATTTAAAAGTGGACAGCCTATGGGAAACCGCATTAGTAGCTCTTCAGCTGTGGGAGTTAACACGCGAGAACATTCGTTTCTTAGAAAAGATTGGTTTAAAATTAACCGATTATGGATATACTGGATATAGCGCAGGGTCCGACATTCGACGAAACACTATGGGAAAAAGAATATCACACCCACAACCCTTACACTTCATCAAAATTGAACAATAACGATGAAATTCGTATTCCTATACAACATCAAGACATTTACACACTACCATGTGAAAGTTACTTGTATATCGAAGGAAAAGTAACAAAAAAGGACGGTACTACTACTGGTACAACAGTTCCATTTATAAATAACCCTATGGCTTTCCTGTTTGATGAAATTAGATATGAAATATCAGGTGTAACAGTTGATTCCACTAAAAAAGTAGGTATTGCAACAACTTTAAAGGGGGTAACATCTATATCACCTAATGAAACCAATTTACTTCAACCGGCTGGATGGGTTTTACCTGAACATGACATAATCACTCCGAATACAAAGGGATATTTTGATTTTCATATTCCATTACGTTTGTTGCTTGGATTTGCTGAAGATTATAGAAAAATAATATTAAATGTTAAACAAGAATTAGTTTTGTTGCGATCTTCTAACGATAAAGACATTATTAAAGCTCCAGATGGTACAACGGATGCAAACCTAGAATGGAAATTAACATTAGACAAAATTGTATGGAGAGTTCCACATGTTAAATTAGCTGACGAACATAGAATGCTACTATTAAGGAAGTTAAAGGCTGATCGTGATATTGTAATTCCTTTTAGAAGTTGGGAATTCCATGAACATCCAAGCTTGCCAACTACAGATCGTCACACTTGGACTGTTAAAACATCTAATTACGTAGAACGAGCCAGGTATATTATATTTGGTTTACAAACAGATAGGAGAGACAGCATCACAAAACATGCAGGCAAATTTGATCATTGCAACTTAAAAAATATTAAAGTTTATTTGAATTCACAATTTTTCCCCTACGACAATTTAAATGTGTCATTCGCTAATAAAAAGTACAGTATATTATACGATATGTATGCGAGATTCCAAAATTCATATTACGGTAAAACAAATACACCTTTACTATCACCAGAAGAATACTTAGATGGTTACACAATAGTTGTAATTGATTGTTCTAAACAAAATGAATCAGTAAAATCATCAAGTGTTGACATAAAGATTGAAATGGAGTTTAATGCAGCTATACCTGCAAATACAACTGCATACTGTTTAATTCTACATGATAAAATTGTAACATACACACCTCTAACTGGAATTGTTAAAAATGTATTATAAAAAAACCGGTTTTGTTACATTCCGCGAGTATAAAAGCGGAGCGTGCAGGCCGCTCCTGATCAGTTTGTTGCCTGACGTCGTATGGGTAGCATCATCTTCAATATGGCTTCTACAAGTGGTACAACGGAATGCAATATAGAAAAGGAAATTTCAGAATTTTTGGATATGAATGAACAGCAACACGTCACAAATCAAGAAGAAGAAGAAAAAGGTAAAAAGAAAAAATATTTGTCCAAGAGGAAAAGAAATGTGGAAGAAAATATTTCACCAAATATTTTGATGGAAGTATTTTTAAGAATTTTTTATCCAATCTCTTCAAGTTTGGATAAAAGTGTTTTAATTGGAGTTATGAAATCAACCGACTATTCACCTACAGTAATTTTAACTCACGGAACAAAAATGATTTTGTTTACAGCCAATGCTTGGGAATCTTTTATGAAACACCTCCATTTGTTAGAATGTTACTTTAATAGCAACATGTTTGGCAGGAAAACAAAAGTAGGACTATTGGATTCAGACTTGGAAATTGATATTATTAAACACAGAGGTGAACATCAAATGAGATTCAGAGATACGACCAAACATGACATAAAAATTCAACTGAACAGAGAAGAATTTTTTATTTTAACATGTGCAACTGAACCAATAACAAGATATTTAAGACAGCTAGTATTCTCCAGTTCAATTATTAAAGATTATTTAACAGACACTTTGGACAAACAACCGGATGCACCAATTTTGTATGGACCTGTGGACACTTCAATATTCAACAGAATTCCTCATGAAGTTCAAATGTGGAGACAATTGGAACAATATGTGCAAGAAAAAAATAATTTTGTAAAATCAGATGAAGAAACACATTTCAGTGATGAAAAGGATCAAAGTGATGATAATGACAACAACAAAAATGACCAGATGGAAAGTTAAATAAAGTTTTTAAAATTTTTCACAACACTTTACACTTAAATTGGTAAATTTTCAATAAAAAATTCAAAATTTTGTGGGTGTAGGCCTACCGGGGATGGTGCCCACGTTAAATATACACCAACACGCCTTCAACTGTACGGCCTGGCATAAATACATGCCTACCGTGGTGTGGAAAACAGTTGACCTTCTGACACCGTGATGGATAGACGGGTGACCTTTCAAATGGACATGGAAGAAGAAATCAAGTCCAAGCCGGGTATTATTGAATTTCAGGCGTTTCGTGGTAACGATGATCGGTTTATAATTAAAGAACTCGTATTTTACGATATAGATAAAAATATTCCTTACACATTTTTATTTAAACCACCATGCTCTTTTTCTTCACTAACCACCAAAGCCGCAACAACAAACCGATGGACTTGGAAATATTTTCATCACATCGATTGGTATGACGGTTTTACCAGTTATTCAGACTTGTATCATATTATGCATCAATTTTCAAACAGATTTACTAATATTTACACAAAAGGACTTGAAAAGAAAAGATGGATAGAACAATTTACATCTACTCCAGTTAAAGATGTGCAAATTAATAAAAATTTTAAATTTATTGCTGAAAACATTTGTATTTGCACACAAAGTATGGAACATGAAAGGGACAGGCACTGTGCGTTAAAAAACGCTTTAAAATTAGCAACTTACCTGCAAGATGGAGAAATCGGTGATGGTGGTGGGGGTAATGGCGATTATAAAAGCGAGGAGCAGACCGAGACCTGGCACGAGTATTACTCGAGATTCCGAGACGACAACATCTCAGAGCAAGAAGACAGCGAGGACCTCTAGAACAACCATGGCATCCAACCAGTTTCTGCAGTCTTTGGTAGAACAATTCAACGCCCACTCCAAGTCTACAATTTTGCCGGTAAAAAAATGTTCTGAACTCAAGGATGAAAAACATTATATTATACATGCACTGAAGAAAATGGAAACTACTGTCGGCGAAGCAATCTGCTGCAGTCTCAGCGAAGCACCATATACTCCGGGGGATGAAGCAAAATTCCAAATTTACCTTCCGAAGAGATTTGTCCACCTACTACAAAATGAAGATCTACGCTCCATTCAACCGGGATGTCTCTACTTGGTGTCCCACGGATGCAGCGGCAGCAACTCCACCGAGCTTACCATCCACATCGCAGACAAGCAGCAGTGTTAAAAAATAAATAATTTTTTCTTTCTTGTATCTGTTTGTATTTTTTAACTATATATATTTTTGTCATGTAATCTTGTTTGTACTGTTTTAAATAAAGATAAAAAAAAAAAAAAAAAAAAAAAAACACAAAAAAAGGCAACATATCAATATGTGAAACAAAAAAAAATTTTCACATATTGATATGTTGCCTTTTTTTAAAAGCTCTGGGGTGACCTTGACCTTTGACCTTTGCACAAATTAAACATAAATTTGTTTCAAACAGCAATGTGTGTGTGTGTGTGTGTGTGTGTGTGTGTGTGTGTGTGTGTGTGTGTGTGTGTGTGTTTTCCCCCACCATTTCAGGTTACCAGCATACAGACTGTAAAGAAGTTCAGTTTGATTGCAACTGTCAAACAATGAGCACCCTATTTGAGCTTTGTGTAAGAAAAATTATTGAAGATCAACAGCTATTTAGCCATACTTTACGATCCAACGCTCCTCAACAAATTAAAATTTTTATCAAACAGTACAAGCTAGACAACAGAGGTTACAACACTTTTGGTTGGTACAAGTTTGGTGATGGTACAAAATTTTGTCGAAGTTGTGGAAGGGCCGCTGTATCCAACCCGGCACAATTCCTACAAGATGATGGATGTTTACAATATGGTCATGTGGCTCCAGTTTTAAGTTACCATACACGTAAAGAACTTTGCGCCATTTGTTCAATCAATATGTTTAGTTGGCAAAAATTTAACCACCTCTCATCAGACAGCGTGTAAACAACTTCCCCCCACCACTATTTCATACTACCTTCAAACGACCATGCTAATATTCATTCCGCCTTTGGACATCATACGGAAAACATCAAGATGGCTCTGACTGTAAAATGTGCAAATTATGAAGAAGTATTTGTAAGAAATCTGCAAGAATTAAACGAAATTGTTCAAGAATTTAAATCACTAATCGAACAGGGATACCGATTGAACATGCAAATTTTTGCTTGCAACACAAAATGCCCTCATGTCCCCAGGGATGACGAGCCGCCTAGGTCACCATCATCAACTTCTTCAGCCTACTCCTCTAGATCATCCATGAAGACTCAAGCCAGTCCAAACTTGGAATATTTCTCCTGACTAATATTTATATTTTGTATCCTCATTGTACTTCAATATGCATATTTTTGTATTGTAATAAAGGAATGATAAAATAAAAACAAAATAAAAAAACCTATCTTGCTACAGTATTGTAGCAAGATAGAATTTTTTTAAAACACAAATTGGATGACCTTGAACATGTTCTAACATGTTCAGGTTTTCCCCCACCACTTTTCCTATTGGATACCTGAGAGGCAGCACCAATGTGTTTCATTACATCTTTATCTTTCAAGCTGCAATCATGGATGTTCCACCACCAATATATGAGGCCGATGAAGCGGAAAGCCTGGGGAGGAGGAGATGCCAGCATGTGGATCTAGTGGAGATGATGGAAAGAAGAATGGAAGAAAAACGGATCAGGAAGGACCATATGCTAATTCAGAAAATTTTAAAATTAGATCTCTTCATAATCTTGGCCTTATTGATTGCAATCTTCTTCTACTTGGTCTACGCAGTTGTATACTGTCTAAGATGCATCGAGTGTACAGATAAAGCAGCCAAATTGCCGGTTTTCAACACTACTCTGTAAATAAAATTTTCTTTTTTTAAAACTCCAAATAGTTGACCTTGAACATGTTTCAACCTGTCTAGTTGTATCAATTACCCCCACCACCACGATTCCAAAATACTAATCCTACATGCAAGTCTGGCTTCATTTCCAACTCAGCTACGCTAAAGGTTACACTACACACAATGAAGTGGGAATTACTTGTTGACAGTATTCAATACCTAAAAGAAATCTATGAAAAATTGCATATGCGGCTTCTTCAAAATCCAGGGATGATAATAAAAATGAACTTGGAATACGACTGTCCACTCATCGACGACAGTATGGATGAAGCAGAAGGGGTAGTCCAAAATACACAAGGAACATGTTGCTGTGAAGAAAATTCTTCGACAACATCAAGCACAAGTCCAGACAGCACATATGGGGATGAAGGAGGATTTTTGTAATTTGTAAATAAAATAAAAAAAATAATTTTTTTTTAAAACTTCAAATGGTTGACCTTGAACACGTTTCAACATGTTGAGCATTGTGGATAAAAAAATTTTTTTTTTCTTATGCCTATTGCTGAAAAACAAACTCAGTTGTATAGTTTGCAAAAAAAAAAATTTTTCCATTTCATCCGACTACTTTACCCCCACCATCTCCTTATCCCCACCACCCTGCCGAGTACCTCAGATACACGAAGAGACTTGCTCAGTTGCTGTTCAACTCTTGTGGTGTGCACATCTCACTTTTTGCACTAAATTTACTTATATTGAGTTTAAATTTAAATATTTAACCAAATATCAAACATTTCTTAATTTTTTCGGCAAAGTTTCAAATAACAAAAAAAATTTTTTTTTTTCACTTTTGGTTTAATTGAAATTTCACAAGTTCGAAGATCACCTGAGAAAGAATAAAAAATAAATAAATATTTCTCAGGAAATATTTCCAATCCGAGTTACGGAGGTCCGGTAAAGGACCGGCTGGGACGAGTTGTTTGTAAAAAATAAATTTTTCTTCCTTCTGACCACTTTACCCCCACCACCTCCTTATCCCCACCACTGGGCCGGGTACCTGGGGAACCGCCTGCACCCAAGTCAGTACGTCTTCGGACGCGGTGCTGTTCGGATCGCGTGTCGTTTGTCGCAATGTCGGGTGTTCGAAGAAATTATTCTTCGGCTCTAAGTCTCTCGGTGGGTAAGTAAAATATAAAAAATTATTTTTTTTTCAAGTAGGGCTGCTGGGACGGGTCAATGACCCCTGACGGATACATTAGGTCGAGAGTCTGATCGCTAGGGAATAAAAAAATTATTTTTTTGCACTTTTGTGGTTCCTCGAGAAATTTCAATTTCTCAGCAAAATTTGAGGAATCGCAAAAGTGCAAAAAAATTTTTTTTGTATTCTTGCATGACCTTGACCTAATTAACGTCAGTGACGTCATCATGATGACGTCAGCGGTAATGACGTCACCATGACGTCATTTATGTGACGTCATGTGACGTCATATGACGTCATTGGTGCCGTCATTCGTGACGTCATTGATGACGTCATCACTGCTGACGTCATCGTGATGACGTCATGTCCCAGCAGCCCTACTTTTACACTACTCTGTCTAATCAACATAAAATTTATTGGTTCCTGAAATTCGTCTTCAGTTAAAGACATACAACTCAAGTTGTAAATGAGATTCAAGGTTCGTTTTGGTCTTAAATTACACAATACATTATTGGCTTTAATTCCATATATTGATTGTTAAAATTGAATACGTCTAAGTTGTGATTTTATAAACTTTTCAATAAAAAATATTTCCATTTCTGAAATTTGCGTGAAGTTTTAAACTTACAAACCGATTCAAACCAAGCCAATTCAAACGAACAAAAACTCTAAAGAAGCCCAATGATCCGCTGAGTGATCAAATACCAAAATGAACAGCATATCCCAATTAGAACAGTATATATGAAGATAAATAAAAAATAAATAAATTCAAAATTTGAAACGTCCATAAGAAATGTATAGAGAAGAATTTTAATTTGGGTATATCTTGGAAACGGAAAAATATTTTCAAAAACGGATTGCGGCATTGGAATCAGCGAAAAAATCTATTCTGAAATGATGTGTCACAACACTATCTTTACATTAAAAAAAAAAAAACAACTTGTATCCAATATGGCGGATCCAAGATGGCGGCCAAAAAATAAAGACCGTTTAAAATAAAGTATTTAGCACTCAACAATTATTGGCGTTAGTCCCACAACTTAATATTGAGGAGATGCACGTAAAAAATGAAAAAGGGAAACTTTTTCAAAATTTATCCCATTACAAAAGAACCGCCATTTTGAAAAGTGATTTTATGGGTCTAAAACAACTTTATTTTTTGGGGACTCACCAAATCTCTTTTTCTAGAGCTTAAAAGAAGGTCTCCTGAAAATTTCATGAACGCACATCAGTTGCCGATCAAAAGGTCGTTTTTGGCCTTATTTTACTGTACTATTTTCGTTCCGCGCTCTCTGTACACATTCAACATGTTCTACTGTACAATCTCACTGTGTAAATATTCATATTATTTATGTTTTTCAAACAAAACCCTTGTTTGTATATTTAAACCTAAATAAAATATATTAATATTTGAAAAATCAATTGTTAGAGTTTAGAGGAAATGTTTTTCCTAAAAATATTTAGTTTTGAACTTTTTTAGTACAGAGGAAAACAATTGAGGAGGTACTTTCAGTAGATTTTCAGAGGCCGCAGAATTCTTCTTTGTGCTGTAAAATCTACTCTTGGAACAATGCTTTTTGCCTTCAAGTTTAAACTGTACTACCAACGGCATGACTCTTTGAACTTAATCTTCAAAGAAACGAAAAAACACATTTTGTTTTCATGGCATTACTGTATGGCATTTTATATAAAAATTTATAAATAGTTTAACTTATCTAATCTTTTTCTTGGTATTATCAGTACTTTAAGACACTTATACTCTAAAACAATTATTGTTCGTACGGGTAACTATTTTTAACGATTTTTGTTTTTAAAGAGTGCTCGTCCACGAGTCAATGAATATTTTTCAGATGCTGCAGCAACATCTGGGGACGAAGCAGCCCCGGAGCACTGTGACAGTGACAGTGACAGGAAACGATATGTCTAAATTGAAAACAAAAATAAATAAAAAATAGGTCACATCAGAAAATACAGAGAAGAAATTACGTAATACATATTTATTTTGTATTTTTTTTAAATACCGTAAAAGATAATTAAACATGCTGCATAGAAGCAACTGATCAAAGATAATTTTATACTGAGGCTGATTGGACCACTCAGCGCACATATTCCCACATAGCAAACGTTGTCAATTTGACGTCAAAAGTGATCAAAGTCGTCAAAGTGATGTCAAAGTAAAATATTAGATCAAGTATTGACGTCAAAATGATGTAAAAATTTTGCATTTTTAAATTTAAAAGTTAGTGTAATAAATGAAGAAAAAAACATTTCTTTAAGTATTTTACAACAAGAGAACATCATTATTTGTTTAAAACAATTGAACTCGTTAAAAACTTGACATCATTTTGATGTAAAAATTATGTAAAGTATTTGATCACACAGTCAAAAGTTTTACGTCAATTGAGATAACTGCAATTTGTTAAACATTTACACATGAAACAAACTGTAAGGGAACTCTAGTTTAAGACCTATTTGGGAAGACATAAAAATAAATAGGCCACGGGAAATGCGTTTGATTTGATCAACACAAAGAAACTTGAGTATCAACTGACCAAGTAGTGTAACAAATAATATGGGAAGCAGAGAGCAGCGTGGCATAGTGGGTAGGGTCGCGGCTAGAGAACCTAGAGGTCATGGGTTCAAAACCTGCCAGCGACAAAAACTCTTTGCCGCTTCTATAGTTGTTTATCGGTTAAAAATTACCATTTTATTACTTTTGTTTTGCTATTGGGGATATTTTGAATCAATTTTGACAAGATTAGTTTGTCAGTTTGACATCAATGTGATGTAAAATTGACGTCATAGTTCATCAATTTACTGACATCAATTTGACATAAAAAAATCGGGACATTTTTACTTCACATTGACATCAAAATGACGTTTTTTTTGTCACATTTGAAGTCAATATGACATCAACAATATCAATGACATTGACATCTTTTACATCAATTTTACATCAAATTGCCGTACTTGTGCTATATGGGTTGTGCCCTCATATTGATGGAGGTCTCTTATGTAAAAGGGAGCCTGAATTACTATGTATTACATTTTTGGCCTATATATTTTCGGGACGAATAGTTTTTTTTAAGTCTTAAAAGTATATAATTTTATCGTAATTTAGAAAATTATAAACACTCATATAATGAATTTTTTTAGAAAAATAACTATAAAGTTTCAATTTTGACTACTATACAATACAGTGCAACTTATAAATGTTAGAATAAAAACTGTTAAGGAATCATTATTATTTTTTCATATACATAAAGATACATAAAATTTGTTTGTTCATTCTCCTGAACCTACTTAATTTTAACACAACTTATTGGTGAAATCAGATATATTTTGTATCCCTACTGGAGATACAATCCCTCTGTGAATTTCAGAATTTCCGTTCTATCACACAAATATTCTTTACGATTTATGGAAATATTCCTTACACTACAGTCCTATTAATAATAAATTATTAATTTATGACTATTATTAATAAATATTCCTTATCTTCTTACAGTCATACAACATAGACTTTGCAATTTGTATTGAGGGTATGTATACTTTATTATAATGAACCTCTTTTGCTTGACTTATTAATAATTTATACCTGAATCATTTTAAAATGTTCAATTTAAGGGAATTTTTAGTTCTGAAATAAATAAATCAAGCTGTCAAAATGTTGCTTCTTCGTAAGCATATTTGATTATTATCAAATTTACATATGCAACAATTCATAAAGAGTACAAAAAAATAAATAGAAGTGTGTGTGTGTGTGTGTGTGTGTATATATATATATATATTTGAACTACAAAAATTAAATAAAATAAAACAAAGAACAAAATGGATTAGAACTATATGACGTATATGATGATGATACATATCAGTAATTTGCAGCTAAGTAACGAGTTTGCATCCAAACATTCACCAGCTGTGGGTTACCTAAGTAAAGTGACACGACTAACCTGCCACTATGTTGGAAATGTCTTAATTGATTTAAAAGAAGATCTGTAAAATATTAAATGCTTTTCACCCCCCCCCCCCACCCATCACTACCATTCCCAGCATTACAAACCAGCGGTCACGTACATGAAACCAGCATTTTAAGTGGATTAAAAAAAAACCACTATCGCCACACCTTCTGGTATAATTAGTTGGTGTTCCTGCCACGAATATTAACTTTTTACTTGTTTTTAGTTTGGAATCAAATTTAATATATACAAACACCATTTATGAGAAGTTTTTACGTAATTATACCTAAAATTAATTTACTCAGAATATTGAGTAGCATAATTGTTATTCATTAAAAAAAATGTTGTAAAAAAATGTCACCGAGGAAATTAATTTCATGTAGGACCTAGTTTGCGAAGCGTGAACCTTATTAAAATAGAAAGGAGAAAGAAACCTAAAAGGGCGGGGAAATGGAATTATATGGAAATATTAACCTAATCTGTTCCGTGCATAACCTACCTATGAAAGGATTAAAATGATTTAAAAACCTCACATGATTGGACTTTCATTTACACTCTATTATGCTTACGAATACACTTAAACGATACTTACAATGATGGAAATATGTGCGTAATATAAAATATCATGACAATATTAAAATATATGAAATTATATTATAGTTTGATGTTATTTGTCTACGATATTCATATCACACCTAAATATAAAATTTTCCCATTGAAATACCCTTCTAAATTGCTCCTCTGAAATTCGGTTGCATGAAAATTAATTGGTATAATTTTCATCAAAGTCAAGAATTCCTCAATGATGTATTTGCCTTGATATCTCATTAATGACTGAAGTTTCAGTTCTGAATGTATGAAAGTAGCTCTTAGAAACAACATTTGATTTCTAACATCTGGCCATTTAGGGAAATAAATGATATATTTAGGGGAGCGCCAGGTAGTACGGTTTCCTTCAGAAAGTAATAATTGTATATAATTAAAAAAAATTTTAAAAATATGGTTAAACCCACGAAAATCCATTTATTTATAATATGGTCTTTATATTAGTAGCTTTGAAACATATATCCCACTGTAAGGTAAAATTATGAGGTTTAAATTTTAGTTTCTAATTTTTAAAGAATCAGAAAATCCCGGATAGTATGGGCCTTACAAAAACGCAGAAAATCAAGCAAAAACGGAACTTTTCGGGCCTAAGCATATTTTAAATTAGAAATGAAATATGTATAAAACTTTAGAGGTTGTAATTCACCTCATTTAACAAAAAGTGTAAATTATATATATCATTATTTCCTTAAGTGCCCATACTACCCACCGAACCCTACATCTCAAAATAAATCAGTAGGAAAACTAATAACCGCCACTGCAAACGTCATATCTTTCTCCAACCAATCCCCAAGACCTTCGCCTTCCTTTTTTTGTAAACTTCGAAATTCGGACCTAAAAAATACAAGATAAAACAATTGATGTCGAGGCCCATACTACCCACTGACATTGAAAACAAAATCAGGGCAGATTCAAAGGAAGGTTAGTCGAATTCAGACGAACTTCTCACGATTGTATTAACATAGTAAAAGGTAAGTAATAAACCTAATTACACAGTTTTATCACCGCAGGAATTAGTACAGGAACTTCTCAAAAGTTAGTCCGAGCAACGATTTCCAGGTGCGTAACTAAACAATTGTAAATTAAAAGAGACCTAACACAGCAAACTTAACCAAATGCCGTCTCACCATAATTCCGCGGGCCTTGCGTTGCGGTTCCTCTACGTGTTTTACAGTGCTGGTTGGTAGCCTACCTGTTGGCGTTTTAGAGAAACATCGCTTGGCCCGTACTACTCGCTGGCCGCTGGCCGCTTTTCGTAAACCAGACATATCGACCTACCGGAAGGGGTAGTTTAGGGGGTTTTGTACCCCAAAAATGGTTTTTTTTTTGCATTTTTCATATGTAATTTTAGAAAATTTAAAATTTTTATTTTTACCATTGGATTTAGCTCAAAAAACACACAATTTAGTATTTTGAAGCTTTGCTCTATCTCCATTGGTTACCGAGATATTAAAAAGTCTAAAGACAGTACATTGTATTTTGTTTCTCCAATGTTAATCTTATTGAGAATAAGGATGTATTAATATTTCACTTATTAACCAATATGTTTTGATGAAACTTGGTATTCAGCTTCATTTGGTTAAGATAAATCTATTTATGGTGAAAAATCTTGGTTTTTGTGCTTATCATTTTAGCAAATTTGCATACTTTTTTCCTACGTTAATCATATGGAAAATAGGCAAACTCCTTTATTTATGGACAGATATATATTAAACTTATGTATGGCGTCATATAGTCGAAATATTTTTTTTAAGCTAAAAACCTATTTTTAGTGTTCCCCATGGCAGCATACCTGCATAATCTTTCCCTATGAGCAGGTGATGAAATTTTGTTTACAAGTTTATCTGGTCAAAATTATTATTACTAATTTGGAAATTCGCTGAGTACGCAGGTCTGCTGCGACGGGGGGTATTTATTTTAAAGGCAGGAGATTTCCAAACGTAAAGGTTACAGCAACTGACTACGGGTTTATTCTCAAGAGAGATCGATTCCCAGCCGTGACACAAACTTATCTTAGAACGGAGATATTGTAGTTAAGACTTCTCTGTTCAATATGTTCCAACCGCAATGGATAAAATCCTTAAATATTTGTGTTAAAATAAGTAATATTTTTATTGTTTTTATTTGATCTCTTATAGAATTTAAAATACGCGTTGTTTCAGGTTTTTAAATTGAAACATCAAGCAAATTGGAACTCTAATAATATAATGAACAATATACACACTGAACTCGACATGTGCCACATTTAGACATTCAGCTAGCACAGAACTTGGGAATGTGAAGCACGAATGTCGTAAAACTACCCATTCCGCTGGATTTATCGTGATGTTCGCAATGTTTTATCAACGCAACGGCTCATTACATTTATGTAAGAGTTCATTTTAATTCCGCTAATGAACTATAAGTGCTCACTTGTGTGTAAACCGTTTTCTATCAAAAGATGAATATGAAAGTAAACAAATCTTTACACTTAAGAAAAATTAAAATTCAAAGACCTGTTTTAGGGGACTGTGGAAACTAATAAAGACGATATTGGAAGTAGTTTTCATCACTTAGAGCAAAATTGTGTTTTTTTGGTGGGCAATCGTGTTTTAAAAACAAGGCACAGTTGAGCTTTTAAAAACGATTAAGCATCAAAAAGTCACTTTGCTCCGAGTGCTGAACAACGTTTATTTATCATAATGCAGAATTAGACTTTAAATCGTTAGTAATATTAACTGTAAAGTAGTATTTACGAGGTTATACAAAGTAAGTAATATGCAGCGTTTACATTTCTGTTATTCACAAAAAATACTCTTTACAACATTTGGATTTCAAAATTCTGCATCACAATATTAAAAAATATATAGTAATACACTTAGTGAACACTTGATTTTCAGTCCTTAGGACAAAAAAGAAACATTCCTTATACTATTGAGAGAATAAAATAGGCTGTTTTCGTGCAGGGTTATAAAAATATAATTTTCATCATAGGCCTACTGCACACAGAACATCCGTTTTCTACCCTGTATTTACTCCAAAAAGTTGGCCTTTTCTGCAGCCTTTCATAAGTGCACCGTAAAAATATGTGTTAATTTTTTTATGTGCGATAACCCCAAAAGTGTTTTTTTTTTATTATTTTTTTAGATAATCATACTAATCCAAAACAATTAAGGCCAATGTAAAAAAAAGACTTGCAGACAACAATTTTAATGCAAGATTTTTACATTTTCTTCAATTCCACAATTATCCGTTTGTAAGGAATATTTCAATTAAGATGGAGGTTAACTGCTAAACGCAAACAGATAATGACATTTTAATTCATTTACTTTTAAATTAGATATTCATTTTATATTTTTGCAGTATGGTGAAAAACGTTGTTCATCACTTGGACAGAATGTTTTTTTTTCTTTTTTTCTATACTTAATTGCAATTTTCGAGCTCGGCTTTGCCTCGCTCGTAAAACACAATTAAACACAAAAAAAGCCACTTTCTGCTCTAGTGATGTAATCTACTATTATATATTTGATTTCCCGGAGACTAATAACGTCAAACCTATTGATGTAAAACAAATAAATGTCGGTATCAGAAACCAAATCATCGGGTCGCATTTACTTGATTAAAACTTGTAATCAATATGAGAGGGTTTACATGTCGGAGGATACTGTGGACAGAAAAGTTTATTAGATCTGACAAACCATACCGTTTACTGTCCCGAATATTTGATTAATTTCATTTCTAATTGGTTACCATTTTGCATAAAAGTTTACTTACTTCCAAATCAATTTTCGCTAAATGTTTTTCATTATAAATATACACTTATATACTAAATATATCGTCTGCTTACTTATGACAAAAAATATTTTAAACACTTTTAATTTTGTTCTCAAATTGTTATGAGTATTGGGGTTTAGTTTTCTTCTTTTATCAATTACAAAATCAAACAAATTTTAATTTACCATAAAAAGTAGACTACTCTCACTTATTTTTATTTATTTATTTTATTATTATTATTCTCGTATTATTGTTTTTGTAAGAAAAACTTGTACTTGTTATTCAATGGTTTGCACATTTTAAATTAATTTAAATGTATTTTATACATCTTAAAAATGAAATTCTACGAACAATTAGTAGCTTTTCAAATGAAATATAAAACCTGTAACATTTTATGATCTATGGTGATTATCATAAATACAAAACTTATTGACTGTTACATCAACAGTAAATTACAAATAACCAGGCCTGATCTTCAAATTCAAACTGGCTGGGTAGCTGAGTGGTTATAGTGCTCGCCTTTGAATCCAAAGGTTGCCGGTTCGATCCTGAGAAAAGTCAGTAGCTTTTTAAAGGTTTGATTCCGGACCCAGTTGCCATTTGTCATTGGGCTATTAATTAATGATGCTTTCTAACAACTGGTCGATGTTGGATGTTGGATGTTTTACAAGACTGGGGTTTGGACCGTTCCCCGTCAAAACGTTAAAAAATGGCACTGGTGTAGAAAAACACTAACTAAAAAAATCGACTTTGTACAGTAGTTCAATTGATTGATAACAAACCGATTAGACTTTGGCCTGAGTAGTCTATCTCCAGTACTTAATAGGAACTTGAGACTGGCTTAACATATAAATCAAATGGGCACCTATAACTAAAGTTTCATTTAATTTTATACTAAAAATAGTAAAACAATATGCTATAGATCTATTCTTCATTACTGGATGTACTTATAAAAAAAATTACTTAAAAGGGACCCTCAAACATCGTAACGAGACCAATTTTTAATTTATAAACATTTTTATAACAAATTATTTAAAAGATACTTTGCAACTGTTAATAAAATATAATATTATTTATAAACATAAAAATATCTTTTACACGTTTAAGTACAAAGTTAATGTAATAGGAAAATTATTAGTAACACGCAACAGGTTATTTATTTATTTCTTGTTTAAACTTTAAGGGAAAAGTATACTCATCGTATATTGCTGAAAAAAAGCACTTTATCAGTCAGTAACGAAAATACCTCCACAAGTTTGTGTTGCTAACAACATTTAACCGCCTTCCACTCTTCCAATAATTGCTTCCAAGTTAAAGTTTCATCCAGTCCTGGCCACCAGCATTGGCTCAGTCGAGTAATTTCAACAAATTAACAAGAAACCAAACTCCGATCTCTGATCCTAACGCTTTTACTATCCGAATAGTGTTCTAATTTCAATTTAGAAATATATATATATACAGGGTGTTCGGAAAAAACGTTTCAGGAATTCAGGAGGTTATTGCCCACATAAAAATAAGCAAAAAAGTCCCTGAAAACATATGTCCTAAAATGCTTCGTTAACCCGCTAGCCGCCATTTTGTATTTTACACTAAATAATTTTTATTTCCGTAATGGATCATTGTATCAAGTTAATATTTGGCATGAACCTTCATCATAGCAATGCCCATTTTCAAGAAAAAAATTATTTTTTTCCAATGCGTATTTTCAAAATGGCGGCCATTTAAAAATTTTAAACTAAAATATCTCAAAACCTGTAAATTTTATGAAAATTTTACTAGACATAAAAAAGTTGACAAATTTAATTATCTAAGCAATGATACCAAGTTTGTAAGGATCTGACAACAAATAACGGAGTTATTGAGATTTTTCTGCATAAAAACATTGATTTTGCATTGTAATTAATGCAAATTAAGGTAATTTTAATTGAAAAATCTCAATAACTCCGTTGTTTGTTGTCAGATCCTTACAAACTTGGTACCATTGGTTAGATAATTAAATGTTTCAACTTTTTTGTGTCTAATAAAATTTTTAAAAAATTTACCCGTTTTGAGATATTTTGGTTTAAAATTTTAAAATGGCCGCCATTTTGAAAATACGCATTGGAAAAAAAATAATTTTTTTCTTGAAAATGGGCATTGCTATGATGAAGGTTCATGCCAAATATTAACTTGATACAATGATCCATTACGGAAATAAAAATTATTTAGTGTAAAATACAAAATGGTGGCTAGCGGGTTAACGAAGCATTTTAGGACATATGCTTACAGGGACTTTTTTGCTTATTTTTATGTGGGCAATAACCTCCTGAATTCCTGAAACGTTTTTTCCGAACACCCTGTATATATATAATATAATAATTTATGTTGATTGTTTGAAGAAAATTACAATAAACTGTTTTCCACGAGTTTCGTTTTCAGTGCAGTGTTTTAAAAGGGTACAGGACTTTTTATGTACGTGCTATTAAGTTAAAGGTTGTGTGATTTAGAATGAAACGATAAAAACAAAAAAAGTAGCTTATGTCAAAGAAGCTGACATATACAAAAATTAAATCAAAATAAGGTGTTACTCAACAAAAGTTAACTAAGTTTCGTTATTACTTCTGAAATCATTTTTAGGTTATCGTTTTATAAAACCCACATACAAACCGACAAAATAGTACGATAAGATATGTCATTAATTGAAGTTTTCCTGGTTCCAGTCTCAGAATCGTAGCTTAAATTATAGCAAGTGTTGACGAAACACCCCTTAAAAACCCACCCGTCCCTTTCTTTGTGGTAAAATTGGAACCTAATCAAGTATATAAGTTTGATGACCTGTAAATGTGTAAAAGTTCACAAAGTTCATCGTGAAAATTATCAAAGCGAAATTGTCCAAGCCACCAGAAAATATGTTTCCTAAACTCACAAACATTATAACCATTGAAATGTTTTTCTTGTAGGCACTTCAATTTACTAAATTGAAACTACAATTGATTTACTAAATTCGAAAAATAAACATCTAAGTAAATTATTTTTATTATCTCAATTAATTATATTAAGGCTTGTTTTGACTATTTTTTTATGGAAATTTTTTTTCAAATCTAAACTTGGTTTTTTTACTGAAAAAAAAACGTATAAACCTTTTATATATTTATATATAAACGTATATTTTTTATTAATTTATTTCTATAAGTCTGTACTATTATTTTTTTCAATTGAAACAGCATTTGTTTTACTTAATGAGTATTAGCATGTTCGTAAAAGATTAAAGAAAAATATACCTGTAATAAATTTAATAGCTAAAGAATACATACGTAAGCATACATGAAATTTACAAATTCAGGGACAATATCGTAACTCAAACGTTAAGTTAAAAACGTCAAATGTATTTGAGCTCCACACAAAGAGCACGTATAACTTTGCCTGTTACACGGAACAAACACCCTAGGGTGTCAAACTTACAGGGAAGCTCAATTTGAAAGACTACCCTGTTAGAATTTGTTTCCGGAAGATAACTTTAGATTTGAAAGTGGATCTAATCGGCTTAAAATTCCCAACTCATCAAAAATTTTTTTTGTTATTCATAATAAACCAAGTAGTTAATAATAATATCGTGCATGATTTAATAATTACTAGTATACGTGTCGCTCGAAATCGAGCAATTTATTTTAATACAAAACAAAAGTTTCTTTTAGCTCTAAATCAATGACATCCGACCAATCCAATATTGTGGATCTCTTTAATCACCAAAACTATACGTACTTACAGCTGATTAGATTAACATATGTTTAAAATGCTTTATTCAATCCCAATGTTATTTAAATAGGAAACTTTGAGATTTCAATGGTGGATAACGCCTTTATTTTCTGTCCGATTCTCATCAATTTTTGGCGGAAACAACTACAGACCAAACCTTATCCATTGACCAGGACTGCGAAGAACATATAAACAAAAGAAGGGCTGTTTCATTCCTTTGATGTTGGATAATGCCGCTTTTGAGTCAGGCCGGTGACGTAATCCATCTGATGTCCATAACAATAACATGTACCAGCTGATCAGGCTAGTGACGTTTTGGGTACTAATTTTTACATCGTTTTTCCCGCTAATGAAACAGCCCTTGTCTATTACATTCCAGCAGTTTTCTCCAGTCCTGCCCATTGACACCAAAAACTTGGAAATCATTTGAAAATTGTAGGAGGAGTTCTCAATACAAATAAACCCTTAGCGTAATAAATAAGTATAGATTATTATTTACTAGAATCAACATATAACTGGCTGGGTAGCTGATTGGTTATAGTGTTCGCCTTTAAATCCAAAGGTTGCCGGTTCGATCCTGAGAAAAGTTAGTAGCTTTTTAAAGGTTAGATTCCGAACCCAGTTGCCATTTGTCATTGGGCTATTAATTAATGATACTTTCTAACAACTGGGCTATGTTAGATAGTAACAAGACTGGGGTTTGAACCTTTCTCCTTCAAAACGTAAAAAAATGCCACTGGCGTTGATACAAACGAAATAAAAAATAAATAAACATTAATTTAATAACGCTCACATAGATTAATCATTGAAGCATTTTTAAAGCACTTATCAGAATGGTTTGCAATGTCCAGCTTCAACCTTTACAAACTTTTGAAGGTTATTGCCCACGTCAAAATAAGCAAAAAAGTTCCTGTAAACATATGTCCTAAAATGCTTCATTAACCCCCTAGCCGCCATCTTGGTTTTTAAACTAAATAATTTTTATTTCCGTAACGCATCAGAGTATTGCGTTAATATTTGGCATGAACCTTCACTATAACAATACCCATTTTCAGTAAAAAAATTATTTTTTTCCAATGTATATTTTTAAAATGGCGGCCATTTTAAAATTTTAAACTCAAATATCTTAAAAACGGTAAATTTTATAAAAATGTTACAAGAGACAAAAAAGTTGACAAATTAAGTTGTCTAAACATCAATACCAAGTTTGTAAGGATCCGACAACAAATAATGGAGATATTGAGATTTTACTCTGAAAATAACCTAAATTGGCATTAATCATAGTGCAAAATCAGTGTTTTTCTGCAGAAAACCACAATAACCCTGTCATTTGTTGTTGGATCCTTACAAACTTGGTGTCACTGTTTAGATAGTTTAATTTGTCAACTATTTTGTCTCTTGTAACATTTTTTATTGTTTTTGAGATATTTGAGTTAAAAATTTTAAAATGGCCGCCATTTTGAAAATACACATTGGAAAAAATAATTTTTTTACTGAAAATGGGTATTGTTATAGTGAAGGTTCATGCCAAATATTAACTTAATACAATGATCCGTTACGGAAATAAAATTATTTAGTGTAAAAAACAAGATGGCGGCTAGCGGGTTAACGATGCATTTTAGGACATATGTTCACAGGAACTTTTTTGCTTATTTTGACGTGGGCAATAACCTGGAAAAGTTTGTAAAGGTAGAAGCTGGACACCCTGTATATGTGTTGTATACAGTAGTGAGGTTAAATAACAAAATGGTGCACCTCCGGAATGCCGAGTGCTGGCAAGTTATTTACTTTAATTTAATCATCTTGGCCTTTGAACGAGGGAAATGTAAATAGTGTGTGGAAATAATTTACGTAGAAATCCCAATCCTTCCAATACCTTTACAGATTTTACTTGTTATTTACATAGGCTCGTGTTTAAACCAAATGTAAATTCGAAAAGAGATTGATAACAAACTTGATTTTTTATTGATTGTGGTCAGGCTAAACCTCCCGCCATAGGATTTTCAGTGTTTAGTTTAATTTTTCTATATGTCAAAGACTTTTAGATCATCAATCATAATTACAACACAGCAAATATAGAAAATTTATCCAACACTTGTGGCCTACAAGCAATGGTACAGTAGGCTTGTACAATAAAATCAATAAACCTTACAAGGAAAAAGCATATGGATAAGAGACAAAAGCTTTTTATTATTTATAAAACTGGATAAATGTTTTTATCTCACAATAAAAGGACTAAGTTGTAAAATTGTTGGTGACCACGTTAACTTTACATGTCTTGTACAAATCTTTAAATAAAGGACGATTAAATAAATAGTAGAGGAATTACAGATTTATAATAATGTTTGCGAATTGTGATTGTATACTGATGTAAAATTAAGCTTTCAATTAAATTTCTTCTTGATTAAAAATTATTTATAAAAATATTATATCAGAAAATCGACAGTTCGTTATAACGCACGACGGAGATATAAAAATGTATGTGTATGGTTATGAGATACCGGAGAGTATCGTGGCGAATTGGGAATTCCTCCTCCGTTCCTCATAAATATGTAATGTAATCATTTGTTTTCAAATGAAATGTAATCTGTGGCGAGCTGCGAAAATAGCGATTAATCTGATTTATACAAATTAGTATATTCGTTTTAGCCCGACTAAAAACTCAAAATAAAAATTTGACAGCCCATTTGTATCTAAATCAATGTGTCATATAGAAATTACTTCACCTTCCTCAGGAAACTCTAATGAAATTGGAAAACTAAGGTAATAGCTAACATGTAAGAAGTAAACAATATATAAATTATTCGGTTTTTAATTTATGAATTTAAATTTATTACTTCTTAGAGAACAATATGCCTCAAATCACATACCGGAGGGATAAATAAGTAGTGTAAAATTGCGGCCGCTGGCCCAGTTCAAGGTCACCTGAGGGATGACGTCATCGAGGTCAATGACCTCACCGATGACGTCACACCCATGACGTCACAGAAATGACGTGCTGATGACGTCATCACCCCTTACGTCATCAAAACGACGTCACCGACGCCACTAAGGTCAAGGTCACGCAGAAACTTAAAATTTTTTAGCACTTTTGCCGTTTCTCGCACTACGCTCCGAGTTCCAGTCAGAGTCCCCGTGACCTTGACCACTTGGAGCGAATTTTCGACAAGAAACGGCAAAAGTGCCAAGTTAAACTCGAGTTTCTGACATGACTCTGCCTAAATGGGCAATCGGTTATCCCTCAGGTGACCTTGAACCAGTACAACGCCCGCAATTTGATATTACTGTGACCTTGAAAACCTAACAACGGAGCGCCGACACCGATGCGCACCCCACGACAGCCACCGAGTTACTGACTGTCAGGCTCTGTGTATGCTAGGTATATCGGCTTGAGAGACTAAGACTCTAAACTGTCAGGAATGGGAGTAACTAACTGAATTTTGCAAGGAAAAGTCATTTCATCCAATATTTTAAACAAATCCTCATCAGTAAAACTGACATTAGTCTGTTTTGTATAAAACTTAGGGTGTCCGCGCAACAGTTTGCGCCACTTAGCTAAAGTCGAAACTCTCTTAACTTTGAGTGGTGGACAGTGAGCAACTAATAAAGCCTTAACACGGCTAAGTTTCTTACCTAAAGTGTCCCGCGACATGGCTTCCCCTCACAAAAGTCCGCACAATACTGAGAGACTGCTCGTAGCGCATGAGTCAAGGGAAAAGAGGTGGAGAAACAACAGGAGTGGGGGAAGGTCACAGTGGTTGGGGAAGGTGTGGTAGTACGGTGGAGTATCGCATCACTTCACCATGAGCTGTCCTACAGTCAACACACTGTTCTCTTGGCCCGAGTTGGCACTAGAAGAAACATTTCTGTACAGCTTAGGCTGTGAGAGCCGAGGAAGCAAAGTCAAAGTGGAAATTGTGTTAAACTCCAAGATGAAGAGTCTCCTAAATAAACTAATTGTATCCTTGCAATCTCCTATAACTTTAGAGAAATACCACTTTATTAAGCGACACCTTATACTTTGGCAAAACGAAGCGGAAATGGAAAAGATTACAGTAAAATTAATTTAATTTAAAACTTGGACTGGACACTCATGGCGATACCACGTGGCGTGAAAACGCCACCCTAAACATTACAAGTTAGGTTATTGAGCACCTCTGGTACGATAACCGATGTGCTAGAGTTAAAGTGTGATGACCTTGAGTCAAAACACTGAAATACTACAAGTCGATATCGTCCCAGAGTTAAAGTGTAGTGACCTACATTCAGAACTTGTAAAATTACTTACATATAGAGAGCTAGAGAACAGCGAGACGCACCGCATGGAAGCCGGAGACATACTGGCGAAGCGGTGTTGTGCAGCCTAGGGACCCAGTTGTGGTGGGGGTATAGCCAACACTTAGAGTACAAGTGTTGTGGGTGACCTTGACCCACATAACTTACCTGACCCCCCCCAACAAAAAGTGCGAACCCCCCCCCCACCCCCACCCCCACCCCCACCCCCCACCCCCACCCCTGATATCCTGGGCGTGGCAGCCCCGGTGGGGATATAAGGGGGTCCGGCCAGAGCCGGCTCGCAGTCCGCTCCCGCGCGTTGAACGTGAACGACCGGGACGGACCGCCATAGGCATCACTAAACATTGAATGGCGCCTTCAGTGTTTAGCGAAGTCTACTCTAACTTTAAGACTTGTATTAGTTGTAAGATATTGCGCTTGCGTTTGGGTATTGCGAATTGTTTTATATGAGAGTGTTTTACTTGTACCTTATGTCTCCTGTGTGTCTTTTATCCTTTGTGTCTTGTTTGTTATATGTGTTTAACATGTATGTGCTTGTTCCAGCATTGACTACGTTGAGCTCAATTGTGTGTTGTAAGTGTGTTATATTTTTCTAAAGTGTATACGCTTGTTTTAGCAATCCCCCCTTGAGCTTTTGCAATGCTCAAAGTAAATTGTAAAGACAGGGAACGGGAGTAGGCCCCCGTGTAAAGTTACTTTTGTATAATTGTTAGGCTCCTCTCATGCATGCTTTAATGCGGCTGAGAAATAGGAGCGTCCGTTTGTACGCCTATATGGGGGTAATAAGCCGATGGCCTCTGCACTCGGACCGAGGACGTAAGCCACTAGGGTGTCCTCAGTTAGTTTCCCTTCTGGAAACTCAAAATTATGTAAATGAAACTTTATTAGCTATTTGTGTTTTTTTGTCCCCAAGGCCCCCGAACATTCGTGGTTCGCCATGGATGTACGGGGGCCGAAATTTTTTAATGTCCGTGTGGCCTTGACCCACATAGGACTTGTAAAAATTTACTGCATTGCTAAATTAAAAATATTAAAGATAGGGTTACGGGAGTAGGCCCCCGTGTAAAGCCACTTTTTTTTATAATTGTTAGGCTCCTCTCATGCATGCTTCAATGCGGCTGAGAAATAGGAGGTGGTCCGTTTGTACGCTTATACGGGGGTAATGAGCCGATGGCCTCTGCACTCGGACCGAGGACGTAAGCCACTAGGGCGTCCTCAGTTTCTTTCAAAATTATGTAAATGACATTTCGTTAGCTATTGGAAAAGTTATTAGTTGGAAATGCAGTAAATGTTTACAAGTCTCGCGTGGCGAAGGGTACACGACATTGGATGTTGCCTTGTTGTCATAGTTGGGTCTCTTCGGAGGCTACAGCGATGACAACCCAAGTGCCCCACACTCCCATAGGGGGGTGTGGGGCTTAATTTTTTTAAAGTTTTTTCGTGACCTTGACCTAAATATAAAAGTTTTCAAAATCTTTAACAGTCAGATCTTACTAACACAGTTTATATATATATATATAGAGGTCCTTTAAAAGTTAACAGTTAGGTATTAGTAACGCACAAGTTTGGAATTGTTTATAGTTGGGTCTCTTGGGAGGCTTCAGCGATGGCAACATAAATGTCCCAAGTGGGGTTTATTTTTTGAAAAAGTGCGAGCCCCCCCCCCCCGACAAAAAGTGCGAGCCCCCCCCCCCGACAAAAAGTGCGAGCCCCCCCCCACCCCCACCCCCACCCCCACCCCCACCCCCACCCCCACCCCCACCCCCACCCCCACCCCCACCCCTGATATTCTGGGCGTGGCAGCCCCGGTGGGGATATAAGGCGGCCCGGCTGCATGCACTTCTCATTCCCGTCCAAGCTCCCGTACGGACAGGTTCTCTCTTGTTCTTGAGATCATTTTTAATAACTCACTTTCTTATTCTCATCTATTCTTCATTAAGTCCATTCATTTCAATGGGTAAAATGGGCCTTAAACTGAAAAACTACCCGCCAGCTTCAACCTCAACCGACACGACTCAACCTCCATCATCCTCCACCTCGATCATGGAATATCTGATGACTGCAAACATCTTGAGCTGCCTGACGATGCCACCACCGCCACCGCCGCCACCACAGCCCGCCTCAATGCCCAGCCTGTCGCCATTACCGCCGACAGTGGAAGAGGCCGGTGCACCTCCACCATCGTCAGGAAAACTCAGCGGTCGAGTCCCGGTAGCCTCTCCAGCACTCTCGCTGCTATCGGACTCAGGATCGGAGTCTGCAGTCTTCGAAGAGACGTCCAGGTCGAGGATAACCCCCTACAGCAGAACCCGAAAAATCCTATCCTATACCAAATCACAATGTCCCTCACCCATATCCCCCATGCCATCCACACCAACCAAAGCACCCCGTAAATCCATCTTTTCCCCTGAACTTCCCTCCATAGACCTAACACGCTCTCCTACCCCACCCAAAATTGTTTGCTCCATTCCTTTTGACCAATCTTTGCCTCTTCCACCCCCTTCCACCCCTATTTCTTCTAGCCAGCCTAATTCGGAGAAGCTCCAAAACACTAAGAGTCCAACACAAAAGAAACGTAATCGTGTTAAATGCCCTGCTGGCAAGCGTGATAAATGCGATTATGTTTGGTTTAGCAGAGAGGCTGTGGTTCTTTGTTGTCCGAGTTTTGCTCTTCCAGAAAAAGATCGTTGCCAACGACACTTGAATAAGAAAATCAAAATTCCGACACCAAAGCCCTATAGCCTTAATATTATGCCTGAAAAGTCCAAGTTCAAACACCCCAACAGTCCGCAGAAGCTGAAAATTAATAGGCTCAAGAGGGACAAAAAATATTATTTCATTGTTCAAGCTTATGGAGCATTTAACATAAATGTGCAAATCATTCTAAAAGGTGATGGCCGCCTTCATAGAATGAAAGTACCACCTGCGATGGTACAAAGAGAATTTTTTGTCCCCGGGGCTTATTTAATTCGAAGAAAAGGATGCCGATCTGTTTGGGAAATGGATTAGGACATGGGCTCACTAAAAAAGAAAAAGCCAAAATTGTTAGGTTGTGTTGGACAATATTTAAAAGTCTTTTTCCAAATTATTTTTCCAAATTTAGTCTTAACCCTCTTAAAGTAAGGGAGAGGGGTATTATACAAGTCAACTAATAAAAAAAAAAATACTTGACTTGTATAATACTTTAACCTGGCGGTGATGTAAAGTCACTGGGACAATCTCAAACCGTGTCCTTGAGGGTGAAGACTAAGTTACAAATAAATCATTAACAAATAAAAACTTACCTCCAAACACTTGTAGCTTGCTACAAGTGTTTGGAGGTAAAAATTTTTCAAAGTTTGAATGACCTTGACCCATATAAATTACTGTTTAAAGTAAAGTGCTAACCTTACAACTAATGTTGTGTATCACGTGATACCCCCACTCTAACGCTCTTACTAAGCTTGTATGAGCCGTTCATTTGCTTCAGTCTGTTTCTGTGCTCCGTGGTAAACATGTCACGGTACAATTACAAAGGTGGTGACTTCTTGATAGATCAACACAATGCTTGGGAAGTGCTAAACCAGCATAGAATGGAAGTTGAGTATTGTATAAGACAAGACGGGTCTACATTTTATCTATGTATTATAAACAACCAAACTCATAAGTATGAACACTGGACAAAAATTAATTATAACAATATAGATGAGCTGTTTGCTTGGGTGTTTGAGGTGTGTAAAGTTATTGAAGAAACCAAAATAATGGGTGTGCTAAAGGTATGTAAAACTGATGACCGGGAAGACTAAGCAAAATTTCTTTTAACCCCCCCCCAGTGTTATCCCCACCACTAAAAATGGGTATATATAGGAGTGGTGATCAACCGTCCTCTCATTCTGCTTTACACCGTTAAGCTGAACACCACCATGTCTGCTATGAACGTCCCAGCCTCTACCTCTGGCCCGGTCGCCTCCAACTCCAGCCCGAGCATTGGACCAATCCGATCGGGGCCTTCGTCAAGAAGTCGTGTCCGATTCTCCGGCTTTGGTCCTGTGAGGAAGGAGTTGCGGAGCAGCGGAGCGTCTCAACCAACCACGACGGATGCATCAACTCAGACTCCACCAAACATCATCGAGTGGTACGACGAAGTGATAGAGCAAAGGGACAGAATGCTAGAGAATACTCGCAGGGAGCTACTTTATGTCAGGAGTAAATGGGAAAAACTGATTAAGAAGTGTGAAAGCCTGTTGGACAGTGATGATAGTGAGGATGAGAGTGGATAGGTGTGTGGGTAAAGACTTGGACTGGGACTTGTGTGTATGTATGAATGTGTGCGTGAATGTGAAATACAGAGCGGGGGATAGATCACTCTGTGGCAATGGACTAACATGCCACTTAGTGATCTATCCCCCGTTCTGGTAATGTTTTTGGATGGCCTTGACCCACTTTACCAAGGCTAGCTAGTACCCCCACCACTGATAAGTGTATATATACGGGTATTGATGTGCAGTTTGGTTATTCTGCTTTGTATCGCTTAGCTGAATACCTCACTTCAACATGGCTTCCAACTGCAAAACTTCTCAGGCTTCCTCTTCTTCTTCAAGAAGGCGTGCTGCCAACGTCCTGCCTGCTACTCGTGGACCTGCTCGACCATTCCACAGCATAACTGTTGCTCGGGCAAACGCCTGCAAAGCTCCAATGCTACGGACCTTGCTGGAGGTGAGCCAAGACGGGCAAGGCTTGCTCAGTCCTGGTCAACGGCAGGAGCAAGAAAGGCGTATGGCGTACTACAGGCTGCAGGGTGTAGTTCCCAGCTTGAAGTTAGGCGATCCGAGAGTAGCAAGCATCAACGAGGCAGCGGACTACATATCACACCTTCACAGTGTTTTAGAAGTAAAGGACCAACAAATTGAAAACTTAACAGAACAATTGAAACAATTTAACTTTAATCCTGTGGAGTTTGTGGAAGCAGTGATGAGTGATAGTGATGATGAAGGAACTGAATATATATTGGGTATGTAATGAAAGACTTGGACAGGGACATGTGTGTGTGTGTGTGTGTGTGTGTGTGTGTGTGTGTGTGTGTGTGTGTAGAATACAGAGCGGGGGATAGACTACTTTGCGGCAATGGACTAGCATGCTGCTTAGTGGTCTATCCCCTGCTCAAAGGGTAGCATTGGATGACCTTGACCCACTTTACAGCAAGGACAACCGGTTAACTGGTATAAAAGAGGGGGGTCTGTACATCCCGACTTCATTCTGCTTTGAACCTTCCAGTGGAACGCTAGAAAATGAGTGGATCACTGATCATTGGTAAGGAGTGGGAGTATGTAACCATAAACTATTTAAACTGTAGAGGGATGTTGAAGAAGGTGTATGATAATGTTAAAAGAATGGTTGTTGAAGAAGGTAGGGTAGTGATTGTAGCGTGGAAGAAGAAGCAGTATACAGGACAACAAGTGAGAGCAAGTGACTTTGGGGGGAATAGTGTGTTTCAAATTGGACGAGCGAACTTGGTTAATTTGGACATTGTGTTTTGGGACTTGGAAAGGTTAATTGAAAATAGTGGCAAACATGGGGAACTCTTAATTGGCAGGGAGGACAGAGTATATGAGTAAGTGTAAAAGACTGGGGGGCTTATGTGTGTGTAAAGACTAGGACTTGTGTGGAATACAGAGCGGGGGATAGATCACTTTGCGGCAATGGACTAGCATGCTGCTTAGTGGTCTATCCCCCGCTCAAAGGGTATTATTGGATGGCCTTGACCTATATAAAGGTAGAGGGGGAATAGGTAATAGGAGGGGGAAATTGGTATATATGTAGGACTGATGAATAAAGTATTTAGTCAAGCATTTGTCTAGACACTATCAACAACAACAATGGAGAGCTTCAGTGTTGAGTTCATCCTCTTGGAAGAAGACATCAACGAAGTGGTGGAACTTATAGAGGATAAGACCAGCCAGGGCACATTGGAACTTGTGAATTGCGAACCGTTGGACAATGCCGCAATCGATAAGATTGCATATTTCATGATGCATTTGTATAACGAACAAACAACCAATATGGAGTTTGTGCAGTACCTTTATCAAAACCAAGTAAATGTGCGAGTGACAATTACTTGGTGGCAGTAATAATAAAGTGTAACATATGGATGTGGACTTGGATGTGGACTTGGACTTGAGTGTGGTCTGCGGAATAGAGCGGGGGATAGATCACTTTGCGGCAATGGACTAGCATGCTGCTTAGTGGTCTATCCCCCGCTCAAAGGGTATCTTTACGTGACCTTGACCCACATAAATTGTATAGTTGGTGGGGGTATAAAAAGGGTAAGCAAATTGGATGGATACAACACTTCCATACCATGGCTCCACTTGACAACACCGTGTTCCATCGCAACAGAATTGTCTCTATTCTGGAGGTAATACCTCTAGAAATTATAGAAGTAGAGGACCAACTACCTGCGGTTGATCAAGAAGAGGAGGAGGAAGAGATAATGGATATTGAAACGGACTCTGACGAAGCTGGTTCAACGGACAATGAGGTGGACTTGCACGCCTACGAAACATTAGAGTCGTCATCTGAGTCGGAAATGGAATTCCAATTGGAAATCGAAGAAGAAGAAGAACAAGAACAAGACACTCCCCATCGTCCAATGGATAGGATGTTAGTTGCCAGAAGAATTATGTATTGTCATCGCTGCCTATTCCGTGATGAGGATGATTCCGACTCTGATGGTGATGTTTCACCCTTGTAAAAAGTTTAAACAAAAAGTTAAAAAAGAATGTGAGCGGGGGATAGAGCACTTTGTAGTAAATGATACTGCTTAGTGCTCTATCCCCCGCTCAAAATAATAATTCCAAATGACCTTGACCTACATAAACTTGCTCAAACAGACGTATTTGAAAAAACTTGTACAAATTATTGAATCTAGACCAAATATCATCAATTTATCAAGCCTACTGATAAATGTATTACAAACGGTTGTGTAAAGGCTAAATTTAGCACATGAGTGATAACCTGTTTCCATATGACGTCACTTTCCCCACCTATCTGCCTCGGATATAAAGGGTCCCGGTGGAGTGCGCTGCTCATTATTGCGTGGACATTCACAGAGTGTGCATTCAAAGCCAAACTGTTTGAAATGGCTCTTTGCGACATTTGTGGGGAAATCTTTCAAGACGAAGATCTTTTCACCATACACAGAGAATTACATGAAGACGAAGATAGAAAAGAAGATATTACCATGGATGAAATAGACTTAGACTCAATTGACCGGTTTTTGGAAGAGCACCAGAAGCAGACGGACTACTGGGACAGCTATCTACAGCAAATGCAAAGAAGAAGACCTAGTGTGATCCAATTTGCTGGTGCTGGACCATCTACTGCTAGAAGACCTTTTGAAGAAGAAGACACTGAAGAAGAACTAGAAGATGTGAAACAACTGCGCACCACGGCCTTGCCAGGACGAGTTGTAACACATTTTAAAATTAATAATGTTCAATTGGAACTGGAAACATTTATAACCCAGGCTAAGGAACTTGTTGGTGGAACCTTGAGGGAAGAACTACAAAGATTAAATTTTATTAAATTTGGAATGGTGTTAGAGGCTATGTTTAACAATACTGATGGTGAAACAGCATTGAGAGCGTTCATTACCAAAAACCGAACCCTTACCTTCACCTCCAACATCGATGATATTATTGAAGAATGCTTGGAAGAACTTATAACAAAACTTCAAGAACATGAAGGAAGAGGATCTGGATGGACTTTGTCATCAATTGAAGGTATGGATGTAAGGGTTCACAAGCATGGATATGGTTTAAGGGGTAGTAGTTTTATCCCTTTACCAAAGAAAATCCAAAACACTAAATCGTGTAGGAATGTGCAAAATGAAGGTAATGAATGTTTTAAGTATGCAATGTTAACCAAGTATGTTAAAGATCATCCTGAAAGAGTTGGTAGAGAGTATTACGAAAATGAACACCGCTACAACTTTCAAGGCCTCACCTACCCAGTTACATTGAAAGACATAGACAAATTTGAAAAGAAAAATCCTGGCGTTTCAGTGAATGTTTTCGGTCTGGATGATTCGAACAACGTTTATCCTTTGCGGGTAGTAAAAGTTGAGCAAAGAAACCACACTGATTTGCTACTGATCACTAAGGGTGAAATTTCACATTATGTGTGGATAAAGGACTTTGCATCCTTGATTCGAAATCAATTATCAAAACAGAGGCGTAGGTTAACAGTGTGTAAAAGATGTTTTTGTTTCACATATAAAGAAATAAGACAAGGAGGATTAGAGTGGTTGATAGAACACAAAAGACTTTGTAATGAAAATTATGAAGTGAAGATTAGTCTGCCACCACCATCTCGAGCGTGTATCCAATTTAACAAACCAGTTCACCAATATCGGATTCCAGTAGTCATCTACGCAGATTTTGAATCTACGTTAGTACCACAGGAGCTGCCGGACGGTGAAGTGACTAGAAGAACAAAATATCAGTTGCATCAACCCAACAGTTTTTGTCTAATAGTGAAATAAACCTTGTCTGAAAACCAATTGCAAAACTATGGTTTAACATCCACTCCAATACTTTACCGTGGTGAAGAAGCCGCTAAGTATTTCGTAGACCAGTTGTATGACATTGCTGAAAAGGTACAACGCTTGTATGGTAATGTCGTACCTATGGAACCTTTGAATGAGAATCAACAAGAAGAATACAATATGGCATCAAGATGTTATCTATGCGAGAAGAGCTTCAGTGAAGAAAATCCAAAAGTAAGAGATCACGATCACCTGACAGGTTTATACAGAGGAGCTGCTTGTAATTCATGCAATATAAATTACAAACTGCCCCACTTTATCCCTGTCGTGTTACACAATCTTAGCGGCTACGACTCCCACTTCATTATTCCAGAGTTAGGAAGAGATGATGGTAAAATTGATGTTCTTGCTACAACATTGGAAAAGTACATCAGTTTCTCAAAAACCGTAGGTAAAATTAAACTTCGCTTTGTAGACTCTTATAGATTAATGCCATCTAGTTTGAGCAGATTGTCTGAGAATCTACGAAGAGAAGACCTAAAAGAAACCAGCAAGATTGTACCTGAAGATAAATTGGACTTAGTATTACGTAAAGGAGTATTCCCCTACGACTACATAACATCTACAGAAAAATTTGAAGAAACCAGTCTACCACCGATCGAAGCCTTCAACAGCAAATTAAACGAAAGTGAAATCTCCGTTGAAGACTACAATCATGCTTGTAATGTTTGGAACCAACTAAACATTCAAACCTTAGGGGGATATTCTGACTTTTATATAAAATTGGACGTAACTCTGCTGTGCGATGTGATGGAAGAATTCCGAAACACCTGCTTCTCCGCCTATGGACTGGACCCTCTACACTCGTACACATCTCCAGGATTAGCATGGCAAGCTATGCTAAAGTCAACCAACTGTCGACTGGAACTTCTAACGGATATTGATATGATGCTCATGATGGAATCTGGTGTACGGGGCGGTTTGACACAAGCTGTAACACGTCATGTCAAAGCCAACAACAAGTACATCCCCGGCTTCGACGAGCAACAACCATCGGTCTACCTTGGCTACTTTGACGCAAACAACCTTTATGGTTGGGCAATGTCAAATCCGCTTCCCTACGCTGACTTCAAATGGATCGACCCGGCCACCATTGGAGACATCTCACAGATTCCAAAGAATGGTCCAAAAGGCTATATTTTGGACTGTGATTTCGAATATCCAGAGCACCTTCATGACCATCACTACGACTTGCCTCTCCTAGCCAAGACTGAAGTTTCACCGACAGGAAGATGGCCAAAATTGATGATGACCTTGGAGAATAAGGATCGCTATGTGGCTCACTACTGGGTAGTTCAACAGGCTCTTGAATTGGGTCTACGTATAGTGAGAATTCATAGAGCAATTGAATTCACCCAGTCTTGTTGGTTGAAACCATATATTGATTCCAACACTGCAAGAAGAGCTGCAGCGACAACAGCATTTGAAAAGGACTTCTATAAATTAATGAACAACGCCATCTTTGGGAAGACCTTGGAGAACAAAAGAAAACACAAAAATGTAAAATTAGTGAGTGATCCTAGGAAATTGGAAAAATTAGTGCAAAAACCAAATTTCGGAACATCCATGATTATAAACGAAAATCTAGTCGCTGTCAGTATGAAGAAAACAACAATAGTCATGGACCGTCCGTTATACATAGGTATGTCGATTTTGGATATAAGTAAAACCCTGATGTATGATTTCCATTATAACAAAATGGTTAAACATTACGGAAGGGAAAACATTGGAGTCGCATACATGGATACGGACGCGTTTATCTACTGGATAAAGACTTTGGACATGTATGAAGACCTAAGGACTTTTCCATACAAAGAAGATTTCGATTTTTCTGACTATCCGAAGAACCATCCAAATTTTAATGAAAAATATAAAAAAGTAATTGGAAAATTCAAAGATGAAGCAAATGGAATGCCTTTAGAAGAAATAGTGGCGCTAATTGCGAAATTGTATTCATTTAAGATGTACCACGAGAACAACACACCGACAGTGAAGAAAGCAAAAGGAGTGAAGACATCTTATTTGAAAAAACACGTGACATTTGACCACTACAAGACTTGTTTGTTTGAAGATACTACGATATCAGCAACATTCAACAATATCCGAAGCTTCAAGCATCAAGTCTACAGTGTCACCGAAATTAAAAAAGCGTTGTCAGCTCGGGATGATAAAAGATACATTATGCCCGACAAAATCCACACTCTTCCTTTTGGCCACTACTCTCTAAACCCTATCAACTAGTAACCTATTCTTCGTCCTTCTACAACTACGACCTTATTCCTTTCTCCTTCCGTAAAAAAATGGGGAACACGGCAAGTCCAACGCCGTGTTCCCCATTTTTTTACACAAGTTTGGATGACCTTGACCCATATAAATGATGTGAATATTTAAAACAACATTCATTGTGATTATACATGTGATACAACAAACATTGAAACCTGCAATATGAAGGACTTGAAGCAACAAATTGTCAACGAACTTCATAAACCTGCAAGAAGAAAGTTTCCACGAAGAAATACGGTGATAAAAGGAATTAATGATTTATATCAAGCGGATTTAATCGAAATGATTCCTTATAGCAAACAAAATAAAGGATATAAATACATATTGACTGTTATTAACTGTTTTTCAAAAATGGCAGATGCTTTACCACTAAAAGATAAAAGTGGCAAAAGTGTTACAAAAGCAATGGAAACAGCTATACAAAGAGACAAACATACTATTAAACATTTACAAACAGATGATGGAAAAGAATATTTTAATAAGGAATTTGCAAATTTAATGAAAAAACACAATATAAACCATTACTCAACCAATTCAGAGGTAAAAGCCTCAATAATCGAAAGATTCAACAGAACTTTAAAAAGTGCAATGTATAAAATGTTTTCCAACAGAGGATCACACATATGGATTGATATGTTACCAAAACTTATAAACGATTACAATAACAAATTTCATAGGACTATCGGGATGAAACCAAACCAAGTAACTAGTAAAAATGAAAACCTTGTATTAAAACGTATAAAAACGAATACTAAACCAAAAGTTGAAAAACTAAAGCCTAAAAAATTTAATGTGGGTGATAAAGTGCGAATAAGTAAATATAAAGGTGTATTCAGTAAAAGATACCTGCCAAATTGGACCAATGAGGTTTTTACTGTATTCAAAGTACAACCTACAGTACCTGAGACATATATTTTAAAAGATAATAAAGGACAATTGCTTGAAGGAGGGTTTTATGGACATGAAATGTTAAAATCAACAGTAGGCGATGTATATTTAGTTGAAAAGGTGTTGCAACGGAAAAAAGATAAGGTCAAAGTACGATGGTTAGGATTTAATAAGACGGAAGATTCTTGGATACCTAAAAAGGATTTGATATAACGATAGAGAATCATTTTAGGTTGAACCATTACAAAGGATGGAGATAGTACCACAAAAAGAGAGTTTTACTATTAATAATATAGATGAACTCACAGTGGATAGTTCAGAATTCAATAGTGGGAAACATGGCAATTTGTTACCAAACACCGTTCGTTGTCTGGTTACCGGACCTTCCAACTGTGGAAAAACTAATGTAGTATTCAATTTGGTTACAAACCCTAAAGGATTACGATTTAACAATCTATATGTATTTTCAAAATCACTACAACAACCAAAGTATCAATTATTGGAAAAGATACTGACTAATGTGCCTGAAGTTAAATATTTAAAGTTTAATGCAAGCGAGAGTGTCATGCAGCCACAAGAAGCTAAACCATTCTCCGTGTTTATATTCGACGATGTATCTTGTGAAAACCAAAACACAATAAGGAATTACTTCGCTATGGGTCGACATAACAACATAGATAGCATTTATATTGGCCAAACTTACAGCAAAATACCTAAACAACTCATTAGAGACAATGCAAACATGTTAATTGTATTTAAACAGGACGAAACCAACCTAAAACATATATATTTTGATCATGTAAATGCGGATATGACATTTGAACGATTTAAAGAGTTGTGTGGAAAGGCTTGGGCTGAAAAGTATGGGTTCCTAACAATTATGAAGGAACAAACGCTAAACAATGGTCGATACAGGATAGGATTTGATAAATTTATATTAATACATTAAACGCGGTATAACACATTCATTGTTGTACAACACGTCTTGCTACAAACATGGTTAACCAAGAAAAATTAGTAAAAGAAATAAAATCACTTAGTGATTCTATTCGGGCTAAAAACAGAGCATTGAAACTAGGTATTAGCGAGAGGGAGAAATTCCTTGAATCTACTTTTAAACCTATTACTGAACCCTTGAAACAATTAAACAAAAAATTTGCTAAACCTGTATTGGAAGGAGATGCGATTGCACCTATTACGAAGTTTGAAAGAGAAAATGTAAAATCAGAAGAGTTTAGTGATGAAGACCCGGAATCCTCTACGTATAGTGGTTTTACCGGTGGAGAACCCGAAAGAGAGCTAGAATCACCGGACTATAGTGGAATAAAAGAATTATATGAAGTAAAAGCCAAAAAAGGACATGAAGTTGTATCAACTGCTAGTGAAGAGGAAAAAGAAGAAGAGACAAGGGAAGGTCCGTCAAACATAAGCTTGTTGGGTGAAAACATTCATAACAAAGGACCTTTAGGAAGGAAATACATGGTAAAAATGTTACTCGGAACAATTCCTAATAAGAATTACCATAGTTATGGAGCGAGATTAACAGAAGACGGTTTAATGATAGGTAATAGCCCGTTAAACGTTGACGAACATGATAATATTGTCATTGGTGATCAAAGGTATAAGGGCACAAAAGGATTATTTGAATTATTATTTGAAAATAAGCCTTCATTATCGGTAGTGAAAGAAAAAGACATGGAAGCATATAAAAATATTTTGGAACAGACAAATGCATATAGGAGAAAGTATTTACCTGACCAGCCTCCTTTTAGATCTAAGTCTTTAAAATATAAAGAATTTGTATCCAAGTTAATACCAACTAGAAGACAAACAATGCCGTTAACACAAAGAAAACCTGTAAAACGAAGATTTATGGCATCCACTTTGGATGTAAGTGCTCAGGAACGAAGAAAAAGAAGTAAGTCCGTTACGGGTACAGGTTTAATGAAGAAACTATATAACACAAATGTGATTTATTACAATAATATCAATAAATTGGTGGATAGAATGAAACTAATACATGAAGCTAAAGAAGCGGGTCATACTGGATTGGAAAACGAATGGGTGGCTTTAGTGGATGAACTCCGAAACCGTGGGGTAATCTCATAAAAATGCGTTACTCCCTAGAATACTATTCAGTTGCACCATGAGTGTCGACAAGTTCGGACGTTACTCCTCGGATGGGTTATATTATGCCAATAGTTTAAAAAGAAGTGCTGGTTTACCACAAACACCTGATGGAGATTATGATATGAGTAATAAAAGGTTAAAAAACATAAAAGATCCTTCGGATGAAAACGATGCAATAAACTTAAAAATATTAAAGGAAAAGATATCGCCAACATTAAAACTACAAAATAACACATATGACGCAGAAGATCATAGAATTATCAACGTTGGTAAACCAAATCAAAACGGTGATGCGATAAACAAAGGTTATTTGTCATCTGAATTAAAAAATACGTTAAAATTCAATGGGAAAACGTATAGTGCCAACAATAAACGTATATCCAACGTAGATGACCCTAAAGATGCAAAAGACAGCGTAAATAGACGCTATTTACATTCTTTGATACCTGAAAAGACAAAAGATGGATTTTCTTTTTATAAATTTGTTATTAACGATATAGGTTATCCAAAAAATAAAAATGATGCTGTAAATCTCAAATATATAAAAGATCATTGTGTCATACGTGATGTGGGAGTTATCGATTGTCTTGGCAATTGTTTGGCGAATGTAAAAGATGGTTCAGCACCATCTGATGGTGCAACAGTGGGTCAAATGAAAGAGACTTTAAAACAAGAAACAACTGGATTTGCAAAACGAGATGAAGTATTATCAAAGCAAGGGGATGACTTTATTCAAGGTAATGAAAAATTTCATTTATTGACATACAAAAACGCTTATTGGGATTGTATGCATGGAAGGTTATCAAATGTGTCATGGGGTCATGCAGATAGAGACGCGGCTGCCTTAGGACAAACAGTACATCTAGATCCAAATAATTACCATGCGTTTTTTATATGTAGTAATAAAAAATTAACAAACATGGCGCAAGGAAGAGCAGCAAATGATGCTGCAACTGTAGGACAGGCTATCACATTATCACAAATGGATAATAAAGTGTATACTTGTAATAATAAACGTATAACAGAGCTTAAAGACCCTGATCATGCAGATCATGCTGTAACTGTTAATTTCCTTGTAAAAGTAATAGGTAATTTATTATTTGATATGCACAATTATATTGCAGATAAAACATATACTTCGCTTGATGAAAACTTGAGAGGAAGATGGATAAAACAGGAAATTGTTAATAAATACTTTTATAACCCTAAAACTATAAAATTTAGAACTTCTAACATTGCTAATTGGGGTACTTTTGATATATAACTTGAATATCTTAACAAACAACTTCATTTATGTTTAACTCCTCATAGAGGAAACACATATGTTGCGAATTGCAATTATAAAAGACATTAATGACATTTCGGTATATCAGTCCAAATCGGGACATTGCGAGGAAAGGAAGTGGGATCACATCTACAGCAGTTTCTCTGTTAAGTAAAGCTTTAAAACGAATTCCAGTAGGATCCATAGTAAATAGAGCAATAGACGCATTACCATACGAATTTCATATACCGGGAGGTTATCAGTATTGCGGACCAGGAACTAAATTGAAAAAACGACTGGAAAGAGGCGATCCTGGCATAAATAAGTTAGATCAGGCTTGTAAAGAACACGATATCGCATATTCCACGTTTGCCGATTCAAAAAATAGATCAAGAGCTGACAAAAAGCTTGCGGACATAGCTTGGCAACGAGTAAAATCAAGTGACGCTAGCATAGCAGAAAAAGCAGCAGCTTTAGCAGTAACAGCAGGTATGAAGGCTAAAACAGCAGTAGGAGGTGGAAGAAGGAGGAGAAGGAGAGTAAAAAGGAGGTCAACCACAAGAAAACATGGAGGAAATATAAAAAGAAGACGACGATCTACAAGAAAAGGCAGGAAGAAGCCCACCGTGTGGTCAATGGTAAAAAACGGGGCAGGTCTTTACCTAAGACCTTATCGTGCATATTAAATGAAAGAAATCAATTTGTCATACCACAAAAAGCATTAACCAATATTGAATTATTTAAATATATTTCCTGTTTAAAAATACCATTTTTCCGCGGTGTGTTTATGAAAGACAGTTTACCAAAGAAAATGTGGCAAAATGAGACTGGAATTGTAAATTTGGATAATACTGAAGGGCCTGGCACCCATTGGGTTTGTTATAAGAAACTAAATAACAATGTATATTATTTTGATAGTTTCGGTAATTTGCCACCACCAAAAGAACTTCAAAATTACTTTAAATCTGCTAAAAACATATATTATAACTATAAAAGAGAACAACCTGATAATACTTCAATATGCGGCCATTTATGTTTGGAATTTCTAGCTAAAAGTATCAGTCACTATTGAGATGTCTTCCTATACGGTATCATTAACAGGAAAATCGTCCACTTTACGAAGTATCCTTTTTCCAGCGTTACGCTTGCAAAAAGGAAGGTTTTGGGAGGCGGCTCTATTGGATTTTACAACTTACAACTCTATCCCCAATGTTACGGAAGGTAAAAATAACGTATTGCATTATTATAAGGGAAAGGATGCCAGTGGAAAATTTACAGACTTACAAGAGTGCAGGTTACCCACAGGTTCTTATGAAATTGATCATATAAATGAATTTTTGCAAACTAAAATGGGAAAAGACAATATAACATTAAAAGGTAATAATAATACGATGAAAGCTGAAATTACTTCCAAATATTATATAGATTTCACTCAACCAAACTCAATTGGTGATTTATTAGGATTTTCCAACGATGAGCCTGTTTTAGAACCAGATGTAACACATTCCGGCAAGAAAACAGTAACAATATTAAAAGTCAATAGTATAGACATAACTTGTAACATTATACAAGGTGCTTACAGGGATGGGGCTAACACCCACATCATACATACTTTTTACCCAAGTGTACCACCTGGATTTAAAATTGTTGAAAAGCCACAAAACCTGGTATATCTACCGTTGAACACCACTTTCATTTCAGACATCGTGTTGAGCGTATTGGATCAAGACGGTAACTTGGTAGACTTCAGAGAAGAGCCTATTACGATTAGATTACATTTAAAATCGACACTTTAATACAAAACCATGGGTTTAACATTTAAAAGCGAACAACCTACGGGAAACCGCATTAGTAGCTCTTCAGCTGTGAAGGAGTTAACACGCGAGAACATTCGTTTCTTAGAGAGAATTGGATTAAAATTAACCGAGTATGGATATACTGGATATAGCGCAGGGTCCAACATTCGACGAAACCCTATGGGAAAAAGAATATCACACCCACAACCCTTACACTTCATCGAAATTAAACAATAACGATGAAATTCGTATTCCCATACAAAATCAAGACATTTACACACTACCATGTGAAAGTTACTTGTATATTGAAGGACAAGTTACTAAAAAGGACGGTACTACTGTTGGTACAACAGTTCCATTTATAAATAATCCTATGGCTTTCCTATTTGATGAAATTAGATATGAAATATCAGGTGTAACAGTTGATTCCACTAAAAAAGTAGGTATTACGACAACTTTAAAAGGATTAACATCTATAACACCCAATGAAACCAATTTACTTAAACCTGCCGGATGGGTATTACCTACGATTGACACGATCACTCCAAATCCAAATGGATATTTTGATTTTCATATTCCATTACGTTTGCTGCTTGGTTTTGCTGAAGATTATAGGAAAATAATATTAAACGTTAAACAAGAATTAGTTTTGTTGAGATCTTCTAACGATAAAGACATTATTAAAGCTGCAGATGCTACTACAGATGCGACTTTAGAATGGAAATTAAAATTAGACAAAATTGTATGGAGAGTTCCACATGTTAAATTGGCTGACGAGCATAGAATGCTACTTTTAAGAAAATTAAAAGCCGATCGTGATATTGTTATTCCATTTAGAAGTTGGGAATTTCATGAGCATCCCAGTTTACCTACTACGGATCGACACACTTGGACTGTTAAAACATCGAATTATGTAGAACGAGCCAGGTATATTATATTTGGTTTACAAACAGGTAGAAGAGACGCCATTACTAAACATGCAGGACAATTTGATCATTGTGACTTGAAAAATATTAAAGTTTATTTAAATTCACAATTCTTTCCATACGACAATTTAAATGTGTCATTCACTAAGAAGAAATACAGTATATTGTACGATATGTACGCGAGATTCCAAAGTTCATATTACGGTAAAACAAATACACCTTTATTACCACCTGACAAATATTTCGATGCCTACCCAATAGTTGTAATCGATTGTTCTAAACAAAATGAATCAGTAAAGTCTTCAAGTGTGGATATAAAAATAGAAATGGAATTCAACGATGCTATACCGGCTAATACAACTGCATACTGTTTAATTCTACATGATAAAATCGTAACATACACACCTTTAACTGGAATTGTTAAAAATGTATTGTAAGAACCGGTTTTGTTTCATTCCGCGAGTATAAAAGCAGAGCGTACAGACCGCTCCTCATCAGTTTGTTGCCTACTGTTGTATGGGTAGCATCGTATTCAATATGGCTTCTCCTAGTGGTACACCTGAAAATGTGATAGATATTGAGAAGGAGATATCTGAGTTTTTAGATCCTCAAGGTCACCAGGAAGGAGGTGAACAAAACGTTTGCGGACAACTTCACACCAGTAATAATGTTGAAGAAAAAGGTAAAAGAAGAAAGACTATACAAAAGAGAAAAAGGGATATTGAAGATAATATTTCTCCAAACATATTGAGTGAGGTATTTTTGCGAATATTTTACCCAATCTCTTCCAGTTTGGATAAAAGTGTTTTAATCGGTGTTATGAAATCTACAGATTATTCCCCTACTGTAATTTTAACTCATGGACCCAAAATGATTTTGTTTACGGACAGTGCTTGGGAATCGTTTATGAAACATTTGCATCTACTAGAATGCTATTTAAGTAGTAACATGTTTGGAAGAAAGACAAGAGTAGGACTTTTGGATTCAAATGTGGAAATTGATATCATTAAACAACGTGGTGATCATCAGCTACGGTTTAGAGACACAACAAGACATGATAACAAAATTCAACTTAATCGAGAGGAGTTTTTCATTTTAACTTGTGCTACTGAACCTATAACAAGATACCTGAGACAACTGGTGTTTTCAAGTTCGATTATTAAAGATTATCTGGAAGACACTTTGGACAAACAACCGGACGCACCTATATTATACGGACCTGTGGATACTTCTATATTTAATAGAGTTCCTCATGAAGTACAGATGTGGAGACAATTGGAAAAGTACTCTCAACTACATAAGAAATCAGTAAAACAGGAAGAAGAGGAAGATGGAGGAGAAGAATCAAGTGTTAGTGATGAAAATGAAAATAAGGAAAATATAAAGATGGAAACTTAAATGACAATGGTTAGTTTTTAAAACAATAACCAACATTTTGTGGGGTTAGGCCTATTGGGGACGGTGCCCACGTTAAATATACACCAACGCGCCAACAACTGTACGGCCTGGTATAAAAGTAGTACCTACCGTGGTGTGGAAATCAGTTGACCTCCTGACTTCGTAATGAGCAGACATGTGACCTTCAAAATGGACAAGGGAGAAGAACAACAAGTAAAGTCCAAGCCTGGTATTATTGAGTTTCAAGCGTTTCGTGGTAATGATGATAGATTCATTATAAAAGAACTTGTGTTTTTGGACATGAATACAAGTGTTCCTTATTCGTTTTTATTTAAACCACCATGTTCTTATTCGTCTTTAACTAGTAAAGCCGCTACTACCAACAGATGGATTTCAAAACACTTCCATCATATCGATTGGTATGATGGTTTTACAAGTTACACGGACTTGTATCACATTATGCATCACTTTTCAGACAAGTTTACCAATATTTACACAAAGGGGCTGGAAAAGAAAAGATGGATCGAAGGATTTACTCATGTTCCGGTTAATGATGTGGAATTGGATAAGAATTATCAATACATGCTGGAAACCATATGTATTTGTACAAAAAGCCCAGAACATGATAAAGATAGACATTGCGCTTTGAAAAATGCCTATAAACTCGCCTCTTACCTTCAAAGTGGGGAATTGGGGAGTGGTGGGGGTAACGGAGAGTATATAAGTGGGGAGCAGACAGGGACCTGGCATGAGTATTACTCGAGATTCCGAGACGACAACATCTCCGAGCAAGAAGACGATCTGTAACCTGACCATGGCATCTCACCAGTTCCTTCAGACTTTGGTCGAGCAGTTCAATGCTCACTCCAAGTCAACAATATTACCTGTAAAGAAGTGCTCGGAACTAAAAGACGAGAAGCACTACATAATCCATGCTATGAAGAAGATGGAGACTACAGTTGGGGAGGCCATCTGCTGCAGTCTCAGCGAGGCACCGTTTACTCCGGGGGATGAACCAAAGTTCCAGGTGTACCTGCCCAAGAGATTCGTCCATCTTCTACAAAACGAGGATCTTCGCTCTATTCAACCCGGGTGTCTATACCTGGTGTCCCACGGCTGCACGGGTAGCAATTCTACAGAGTTGACCATCCACATCGCTGACAAGCAGCAGTGTTAGATTTAAGTTTTAATGTTGTACATATGTTGTTGTTGTAATGTTTTATAAATAAACGAATCATAAAAGACAAAAAAAAAATAAAAAAATAAACAAAAAATGCAACATATCAATATGTGACAGACTTCACGTATTGATATGTTGCATTTTTTTTTTAAACTTCGCGGGTGACCTTGACCTTTGACCTTTGCATTTCACAATTACCCCCACTACTGTAATTACCCCCACTACCGCACTAGGATTCAAACCTGCTTGGATGCGAAAAACGGTCAGTCTGTTGCCAACTAGCAAACGATGAGCACCTTGTACGAGCTTTGCATACAACGAGTTATAACTCACAAGGACTTGTTCCCAACATGTTTACAAGACAATATCCCACTAACAATAAAAGAAGATGTCAAACGCTACAGGAGGGAAAATACAGGGTATTCGGAATACTCCTGGTATAGGTTCCACGACGGGGAAAAGTTTTGTAGGCCTTGTGGCGAGGCCGCCGTCAGAGACCTTCGGCGATTCGTACAGGATGGTGGTATAAAACAATTCGGATTTCTAGCGCCACTGTTTCGATTTGAAAATTACAAGGACACCTGCGCTATTTGTTCCATTCCATTGTATCGATGGAAAAAGTTTAGAACTGTTTAATTGGATTTTCTATACCCCCACCACTATTACCCCCACCACTTTTTCATGTACCTCCAAGCGCTGTGCCTCGGCTTCATTTCTACTCCAGCAGCCAACCTAGCAACATCAAGATGTCTCTGAACGTTAGTTGCGCAAGTTACGAGGAGGTGAGCATCAAGACTCAGCAGGAGCTAAACGACTTATACAAGGAGTTGCAGCTGATGGTGGCACGAGGCTACCGTATAAATGTGCAAGTTTACGCTTGCAATATACGGAACACCCGGCAGTCAAAGGAAGAGCCTGGACACTCCTCGACGGCTTCCTCACCAGCGTCCATGAAGACCGAGCCAGACAACTTGGACTACTTCAGCTGACTAGCAGTTGTATTTCTTGTCCTAACCATTGTAGAATATGTATATTTTTTCATTATATTAAAGAAGTAAAAGAGCAAAAACACCTATCTTGTTACTGACATATAAGCTCAGTAACAAGATAGGTTTTTTTAAAACACAATTTGGATGACCTTGAAACTTCCCCCTCCACTGCTTCGTTACCCCCACCACTTGACTATTGGTGTACATGGCACATCGCAATTGGAAACCTCATTCCATCTTCAACAGCCACACCGACAACATCAACAATGGCAAACCTACCAACAGATGAAAGATGTCCTCACGCATGTTGTGACTTCGTCCACGAGTTGGAGAAGAGGATGCAGGAGAGGGCGATAAGAAGAAAACAGATCCACTCAGAAAATATCATGATAGTCAACGGCTATCTTTTATTGTTCGGCCTTATTATGGTTGTACTTTTCATACTGTACGGCATAGTCACATGTGTCGGCAAGGTTGCAGAAGAAAACGCTCGCCACCATCAATTGGAAAGTTTCAATGTTACTTTGTAAGTTTTCCTTTTTTTTAAAACTCCGTTTGGATGACCTTGAAAATTCCCCCACTACTCCACCACACCCCCCACCACTTCACCATGTTCCTGCATGAGCATCACATCAACCGTCATTCCTTGTCCGACAAGCAACCATGGCAGACAACAACACCATCAGCCAAGCTGACTCCACTATTGATGTCGGTACAAGTACGGGTTGGACACTGTCGATCGATAGTGTACACTATTTGGAGTCAATTTGCGAACGTATGAAGGAAATACTGCGGGACAACCCTGGGATCATAATACAAATGAATTTAAATTATGATTGGTCCCAAGTTAGAATGCAAGGGGACGACAACAACGGTCAACAATCTCCACAATATTCGCCCATGTCCCCGATCTATCCTTACGGCGAGTCTGACGTCGATGAAGATGAGGCTGATGAAGATGCAGGGGACAACGAGGCTGAAGAGGAGTAAGCTTCATTCCTTTTTTTTAAAACCTAAATTGGATGACCTTGAGAATTCCCCCTCCACTATTTCCTTTTTTTTAAAACCCAAATTAAATGACCTTGAAAATACCCCCTCCACGTACTTTTGGTTTACCCCCTCTACTTTGCAATACTGTTACCACAGTCTGTAGCTCACATCATTCCTTGCTTAGCTATCATGGCGGACAGCACTCTTTCTCGAGTTGACTCCACTACGGATGAAGAATGGCCATTTTCCTGGAATGTTCATCTGCAAGACTCGGCAGAAGTGGATATGTTGCATGAGAAATTGGTGTATGTATTAAACGAAAACCCCAACATTGAATGTAGAATGACTATGGATTTCGATGCGACAGGGGTCCACACTCAACCTTCCACTTCCAGCCAGCCTGAACCTCAGCTACAGCCAAAGAACTTTACACATCTTTACACTCCAATACGGCCGGAGGATGTGGTTATCAGCGAGGCAGACTCTACTACAAGTTATATTGAACCAACGAATTGGAAGCTTGTTGTTGACACCTTACACAAGGTCGACTTAGTATGTGACAAATTAAAGGAATTGATGATGCAAGATCCTGGTCTTCGTTTTAAAATTGATTTGTTCTTCATCTGGGGAGCACCTGCACGGGGCTCTTCGTCTGACAGCTCTCTAAGTACAACGGATGAGGAGGAGGAGGAGGACGACTAGTTATCTTTTTTAAAACTCCGTTTGGATGGCCTTGACCTTTCCTCCTCCACTGAGTTTATTTAAGGTGCACTCTCAATGACTGCAGCATCATTTCATCGCGCACCTTCACCACAGCAACATGGAGAGTCAACTCAACTACTGTTGCGAACGGAAATGTTTTTCATGGCCGAATGACATTGATGTTGCGGATGGCCTGGCGTGTAGAAAATGTGAAGCTTTTGGTCAATGCATGTGTAAGTGCAAGTCTTGGAAGAAGCCGAAACCGGAGTTGAAGACATTCCATGTGTACCAGATGAGAGGGCATAAGTACACTTGTTGCCCTGAACGTTGCATTGAATTCACATTAAAACAGCTAACTGGCTGCAAATTGTGCAACAATCATTTTGCAGGTTTTTGCAAACATTATTTAGGAGCCTGTCAGTACAGATCAACTTGGCATACAGAAGCACTCACTATCAATGAAATCGCTATAGATACACAAGAGTAGTCTTTCTACTCTTTTCTTTTTAAAACTCCATTTGGATGACCTTGACCTTTCCCCCTCCACTCACCTTAGTTTATATAAACCCCATTCCCACTGACCACAGCATCACTTCATCGTGCTCCCTCGTCAAAGCAACATCAACTATGGAAAGTAAGCGCATCTCATGTTGCGAGCATAGGTGTTTGGAGATACAAGGCGTCACATATTGTGCAAAGAAGCGTTGGGAGGAAGAGACGGGGACAACCTATTGCTGTGAGGATAAGTGTTTCCTCTTACCAAAGTGGCAAGTGGATGGGCTGGCCTGCCGGCAATGTGAATGCTTCGGATGTTGCAGGTGTAGATGCAAGAACCAACAGCTGCCACCGCCGGTACTACAAACTTTCAAAATCTACAAATCCAAATACTTTTATACTTGTTGTCCGCAGCGGTGTATTAAATTTCACTTCTCCAATCTTACCAATTGTCGGAAATGCTACGGACAACCTGATGGGTGGTGCACCTGTTTTCTGGACTCCTGCCGCTACAGATCGGATTGGTTTACAGATCCGTTAGAAATTGATGAGGTCGCCCAGGAAGCACAAGAGTAGTCTTTCTACTCTTCAACTTTTTTAAAACTCCATTTGGATGACCTTGAGATTTCCCCCTCCACTTCCCCATATACCTAGAGTACACAGAGCCTGACAGTCAGTCACTCGATGGCTGTCGTGGGGTGCGCATCGGTGTCGGCGCTCCGTTGTTAAGTGTTCAAGGTCACAGTAACATGAAATTGCGGGCGTTGTACTGGTTCAAGGTCACCTGAGGGATAACCGATTGCCCATTTAGGCAGAGTCATGTCAGAAACTCGAGTTTAACTTGGCACTTTTGCCGTTTCTTGTCGAAAATTCGCTCCAAGTGGTCAAGGTCACGGGGACTCTGACTGACACTCGGAGCGTAGTGCGAGAAACGGCAAAAGTGCTAAAAAATTTTAAGTTTCTGCGTGACCTTGACCTTAGTGGCGTCGGTGACGTCGTTTTGATGACGTAAGGGGTGATGACGTCATCAGCACGTCATTTCTGTGACGTCATGGGTGTGACGTCATCGAAATGACGTCATTAGTGATGACGTCATCGATTGCGTCATCGATGACGTCATCGATGACGTCATCGGTGAGGTCATTGACCTCGATGACGTCATCCCTCAGGTGACCTTGAACTGGGCCAGCGGCCGCAATTTTACACTACTTAAATAGGCTTAAATAGAATATGATAAGAAACACATTTGATATTAAAATCAAATTTGTTGCTTGAACCTTTTGAAATGCATATTTAGTTGCTAACATTTGGTTTAAAATCGATTTTTAATTGGTTTTGTGTTTAAATAATTATATTATTTTTTATTATTGTTTTCCTAATATGAGTTTTATCTTTCAAACGGTTTGCAATTTGGAAGAAACTGTGTCTTTGAAGAAACTCATTTTAAAACTAACAACAATTTTAAACATTGAACATTTCAGCGTATCTCTGGGCACTTATAGCCTTAAGACCGATTTAAAACTTTGATCTTTACAGTACTTTGTTTAACGCTTGGCATTCTAATGACTTTGGGGCAACCCTTGGAGGAATTATATACAGGGTGTTCGGAAAAAACGTTTCAGGAATTCAGGAGGTTATTGTCCACATCAAAATAAGCAAAAAAATTCCTATAAACATATGTCCTAAAATGCTTCGTTAACCCGCTAGCCGCCATTTTGTTTTTTGCACTAAACATTTTTTATTTCCGTAATGGATCTTTGTATTAAGTTAATATTTGGCATGAACCTTCATTATAGCAATACCCATTTTCAAGAAAAAAGTTATTTTTTTCTAATGTGTATTTTCAAAATGGCGGCCATTTTAAAATTTTAAACTAAAATATCTCAAAACCGGTAAATTTTATAAAAATTTTACTAGACACAAAAGAGTTGACAAATTTAATTATCTAACCAATGGTACCACGTTTGTAAGGATCTGACAACAAATAAAGGAGTTATTGAGATTTTTATGCATAAAAACATTGATTTTGCATTGTAATTAATGCAAATTAAGGTAATTTTAATTGAAAAATCTCAATAACTCAGTTATTTGTTGTCAGATCCTTACAAACTTGGTACCATTGGTTAGATAATTAAATTTGTCAACTTTTTTGTGCCTAGTAAAATTTTTATAAAATTTACCGGTTTTGAGATATTTTAGTTTAAAATTTTAAAATGGCCGCCATTTTGAAAATACATATTAGAAAAAAATAACTTTTTTCTTGAAAATGGGTATTGCTATGATGAAGGTTCATGCCAAATATTAACTTAATACAATGATCCATTACGGAAATAAAAAATATTTAGTGTAAAAAACAAAATGGCGGCTAGTGGGTTAACGAAGCATTTTAGGACATATGTTTACAGGATTTTTTTTGCTTATTTTGATGTGGGCAATAACCTCCTGAATTCCTGAAACGTTTTTTCCAAACACCCTGTATAATTCCTCCATGGGGCAACTCGTAATGGGGCGTGGGGGCGGAGCACCCTCACATACGCTGTAATGGCTGTACCTAAGCTTCTTCCATGAGAGAATGTACAACTTTAGAGTTTTATACTGGTATTATTAACTTAAACAATCAATTCGTATATTCAAGATAAGTGTTCTATGGTCCTATAAATCATACAATGTATCATTTTTATGTATGGTGGTGTTTAAATGCTTTTTCAACATACATTATTATTACAAGAAATACATTATTTCTTGTAGGAGTAGTATTGTTTTCGTACTGAAATTTGTTCTAATTTTTTTTCGATGTCTATTCAATATTTTGGAAGATTGTTTGTGAATTTCATATTATTTTTGCTTTATATGTCTATAATTTTACTGTATATATATGGGTGACATTTTTATCCTTTGGTAAAAACTGTTATTTATACACCTGACTTCCAAACAAATTAATTTTCTAATTATAATTAAGCCTCCAAACAGGCCATGCCTGGAAGGAGGAAAGCCATATGCCCGTCACGGCTTTGCCCTTGACTTTATTTATTTGATATAACTTTTTCCTTAAAGAATTATATTGAAACATTGAGATAGTAGTGGGTGAAGCATGGAACAATGAAGGAACTTTGCAAACCCTTGTCTTAGTGTACACATATGAACGACGAAGAACTGCCATGTCCAAATTTAACGCATAATTATTTAGTCAATTAAAGTTAATGCATGATTATTTACGGAAAATTAAAGCTAATTATCAGCATTATATTTAATAAAGAATATTACCTACCATTTTAGTTATTAATGAAAAAAAATGTCATAATGACTATTGCCACAATTTTAAATGAAGGACTCAAGTATTTTCTCAACAAGGACTCTCTGCCGGATGGCAGCAATATCTTGAATGTTTGCATTCTTCAACTCAATTGAATTTCATGTTTTATGGTATGGTTATAAATTGACTCAGCTCTTCAGTCGGAAGACCTGGGAGGCCAATTAACTTTGCCAAAACGTGTCCGGGAAACATTGAAAATTGTTCTGTGGTCTTAAAGTGGTAATTAAGAACTATTGCTAAGAGCTCCCAAACCACAAAATTTTCCACGACTGATTTGTAGAATGCAAACATTCAAGAAATTGCAGTTATCCCTGCAGGGATGTTAGCTCATGTTATTGAGGTGTTGCGAAGTGACCCGAGTACTGCATTCGAAATTATATTCAAAACCTTGGAGACCTTATTTAATACAGAAAAGGCAGGTAAAAACAATTGTTAAGTAAAATAGCCAATAATGAGCTTTGATTTTGTAAAACTGATTCATGCATTATTTTTAAAATTACCGGAGTATTATTTTAATAATACCCAAAAACACAAAGTGTTAAGGGGTTGCCAAGTCCTAAAAAGGTATGATATCAAAATTTGTTCCAAGTCAATGACATTGGTTTTAGAATAGCTACATGACAAATTGATTGGATCTTTTAATGCTTGGTAAACATTCTGTAAAACATTATTATTTTATCTAGAAATCGTACTTGGCCAGCAGATGTACGAGTGTTACTAAAGCTAGGCCTGTTTACTTATGGGTTTATATTTCGATGAATAGGGAAATTCTGAGTTTACATACAGTTCAATACAATATAAAATAAAATACCACACATCTGCTGGCCAAGTACAATTCCTAGATAAAATAATAATGTTTTACAGAAAGTTTACCAAGCATTAAAAGATCCAGTCAATTTGTCAAGTAGCTATTCTAAAACCAATGTCATTGACTTGGAACAAATTTTGATATCATACCTTTTTAGGACTTGGCAACCCCTTAACACTTTGTGTTTTTGGGTATTATATCATTATTTTTTATCATATTTGGCCATTTTGGTTTTAACAGTAAAATCTTTAAGTTGGAAAACAGATTTGATTAAAATCTTTAAAGTTAAATGGAACACTATATTTGTATTCGTTTATTTGGTTTTCATACAGAGGAACACTGCTGTCGTTTACAACGTAGAATTTAGGTATTAATTTGAAGGTATCTTCTTAAGTCTTGGCCACCCCCTTCTCCGAATTCCTCTTAAGGATCGAGAAGTAAAACAAATACTGTTAAATGAATAAGTTTGTACCAAATTTATTGCTACATCCGCTGAGTTAAAAAATTTACGGTTCTTTTACTCCCTGAATAATTTTGTAAGCGAAATATTCAAACTACATAGAACTATATTTGAGTAAAGACAACCTAAGATTAACTGCTTTCTACTACAGGTCTCCTCCATACATCAGTCAATCACCAACAATCAATTAAATTCGAATGATATCATATTATGAGTTTTTAATAACTCACTGCAGCAACGACTGTACATTGCGATCTATGAAACTCCAACAGTTCCTAGTTCAAACATTTCGCTAGCAGAATTTTTCAGGAAGTACAATAAGAAGACTTACCATGCATTTTCTGAACACAAGGCAGATAAAGCAATAAAGCTTGGAACAACGAAACTGCCCAAAAATTGCAATTTGTATGGGGCTAACAGTTTTCGATCATAAGGGGGGTGGCCTACCGGGATTATTTCCTTCCCAAGAAATGCGTTGGTCCAAACCAAACATTCCAACATTCCAAGTGCAATAGGGCGTAACTCAATGAGAAATTACGAATGTTAATTTTATGAGGAATTGGCAAATATAACATCATTCCTTTTGATTTGACACAACAATCTTGAAGATTTGTTCAGTTGTCACTGAAAGTTAGCATAACAACTAATGAACGCCAACAGGCGTATAGGTGGAGGAGGATAATTAATCTTATTTGGTACCATATAGTCATTCCTCATTGGTTCGCATCTTTTTTTATGTCTTCATTTATTTGATTCTTTTATGTATTCCAGAGTTTACAATATTTACAAAGACAACTTTCTCTCGAAACGGTGTTTTTAAGATAAAGTTTTCCTATATGGTTTAGTTTTGTGTGTTTTATTGAGTAGCCTATGTTGTTAATTTTCGGGTTGTAACTTAACCAAAGAAAACTTACACTGTTGTAATAACAAAGTTACAACAGTGAGAATAATAAAGATTCTCCAATTCAAAAGATAAGAATATTTTATTTTTAAATACAGTTATATAGATAATTCGAATCAATTTATTGGTTTGGACGACAGTCAACATAATTTTAAGTAAAACAATTTTTTGTATAACACAATCTATAATTGTCAGCTGATAAAATTAATGAATATTATAGCAGATGTTTTGACTTGGTTTTTAAAACGAATTAAAAGTATAATGTCAAATTTCTGCTTTGTTTACCTTTTAACTTATGAAATGTAAACAAAGTTGTTTTATGAAACTCATATTTGATTTGATTTGTGATATTTAAAGTGAATGAACTTTATCTCTGTACTCAAAGGTTTGTACTACGATCAAATACGAAGGTTCCTGCAAAGTTTCGTGTGATTCCCATCAGTGATAAAGGCTGTAGCTTTGCTTAAAAATTTAAATAGTTTGTTGTGCGTAGGAAACCACATTTCTAACATTTTTTAGGCTACTTTTGAACGCATATATTTTACTTCACTGAGGGTTTTTAAAGTAAGTTTGATGATTTTTAGTGTTCAATGACCCAGTTAAACGGATGTAAAACGAGAAAAGGGTTAATTGAGGCCTTTTTGTGCCCTTTTGAGAAGTGAAAATTGGCCGTATTCTGCTTCGTGTCTATATAGGCACGCGTCGTCTGTTTGGTTGGGTGGGACTTGGCGACGTGACACGACCATAGAAATATAAACATGGAACGCTGGGCCAACGCTGGCAGAACGAGCCGGAGTCGGCAGGGCTTCCCCCACCACTACCCGGGGTTCGACGCGCCACTGCCCCGTATATCACAATGGGCGACGCTTGCTTTTTAGCTGTTTTTGTTCGTATTTAGAGCTAACTCGTTATTAGAACTACTTATTGAGCTTGCTTATGGTAAGATAGATATTAGGTTGGTTAATAATTATTAAAACCATGAGTTTTGTGCCACTTTTTACTGTCTTAAATCAAAAGAATTAAACACAAACAAGAAAGTTGAAACTAAAAAAACATTGATAGAGCTGTTTTGTTGGGTATTGGAATATTGGAATTAATTCATAATCAAAACGACTTATTAATAATCCTTATAACAACTGGATTTTAAGTAGCTAAATAATTATTAGGCCTAATGCAATGTGTTCCGTGATACTTTTCACTCTCATATGTAAATTAAACTTTTTAGTTAAACTTTTAGTTTAAACTTAGTTCTAAATTTGACGAACTAAATCTAAGACTTTGTAACAGAAAAATCTTACTTAGTTTTAGTATGATTCCCAACATTAGTCTACCAAGGGGAATTCGCAATAATTGATTGGACAATTTTTAATTACGTTTTTCATCACCTTTGCAAAAAATATACTTTTAAAAGAGGCCCCAGCATAATTAAATTTACTGGTTAATGTGACATTCGTATACTAACTCATCACTAAAGAAATGATTTTTTCAATCAAATTTCTTTTAAAGATTTTAAGCTATTACATATTTTTTACAAACAGAACAATTAAAAAAAAAATTCCCCAAAAACTTATAACACTATCTTAAATTGTTTGACAAAGGTGCTGGCACTCAGAAACTAAAAATTTAAATGTGTTGTGTTGAAGATTAGTTACTCTGAGAAACATAATTTAAGAGTTCAAAAAGTTTGTTAGGCCAAAATTTGTAACATTTAATGCGATTATTCATTTTTTTATATTTAAGTTACTAGCATTAAAAGTACCCGGCGTCTAAAAAATATAAGTTTACAACTTTGTAACTTTATAAACCACTTATATTGGCCATTTTACGGATTTGTTTTTGTTTTTGGATGACAGTCATAAGTTTGCTTTCAATATAACCATACAATACTGTAATAAGTTTGAAAGTCTAGTTTAAAACCTACCTCGTAGAATGATTAACTATCTTCCAAATTTCGATGGTTGAAAGTAAATTTATAACTAATTGGACCAGAAAAAATAAATCTTATATAACTCGGTAAGCGATAATATTAAAACGCCATTTGTACAGATAAAATTCATTTGAATGTTTATGCTTTATGGAAACGTGACTTATAATGGTAGGAGGCTTGTTAATTTATTTTTGGATAAATTATCTACTATGTATTTGGCACACCCAATAAATAAGTGACTTGTAAAAGTTTTAATATGGCTAAAAAGCTATATATTATTGTAAAATTTTATATACTTCATAATGGGACACGGTGTATGCATATTGCCATGTCTATGAGATAACTGTTAAGATAACTTTTATTGCGAAATACAGTGAAAATTATTTAAATAAACGAATCTGTTGACTAAGTATGTAACTCAAATTATATTTATGACCTAAATTAATTCAATGTAGACTAGGAATAACATCTTAAAACGTTCATTCAAAATGAATATCCGAGAGCCGAGAGCTGATCTGGACGGCCCGACGGCGCGACGTCACCGGACTCATTAACAATGCGATTGTAAAAATACTAAGCATTTTATCCCAAATTTGTCTAGCAAGTATTACGAATCAACTCATTGCCTACAACTTTCCCGCTTTAAGTTTGTTTCTGACCCAAAAACAAAAAAAGTTTTCGCTTAGTAACTTTTTTAAGTTCACATTATTAGATTTCATTGTATGTTGTATTATTAAAATTGTAATACTTTACCAATCTCAAATTAATTTACACCGTTGTAATCCTTAGTTCTTCCAGATTGCAAATATATAAGTTTGTTTGCATGTCTATCGAGGCTGTGAGCTGCAGGAGCGTGTTAATGAACGCGTGTACGCCGGCATAAATCGGTAGTTTGCGTCTGTCCCCCGGGTAGTGGTGGGGGGACTCCGTGGAGCCGCTTGACTCCCGCCCGTTTTCCGCCTCTCTTTGCTGCTTGACCCGGCGTTCCATGTTTATAGTTCTATGGACACGACCGTGCCACTGGATAAAAATTGTCCACCTCCCGTATGTGTCACTCTGTACCTTTATATGTAATTGGTTACTTAAATAATTATCAATTATGTTTATCTCTTATATATATTTATTTAATACATTCAGATTTTTTGTGCTGTTAAGTTTTTGGTGTCGTTGGATAGGGCTTGGTATGCAGTTGTTTCCGCAAAAAATTGATGAAAATCGGTCATAAGATAAGGGCGCTATACACAAATTAAATTGGAAAATTTCCCATTAGAATAACATTGGTTTTGGGCTGAATATTTTAAACATCTGATAATGTACAGTTGTAAGTACGTGTAGTTTTTTTTAAATTATTTTTGTGGTAGGATTTACAATAGGCCTATTGGATTGATGGGTTGTCGTTGATTTAGACATAAATGTTACTTTTGCATCAAAATAAATTGCTCGATTTCGAGCAACAGTTAGACTAGTATAATTTAAAATATTTATAGTGATAGAAATACAGAATACAGCATATTCGATTCACCTAGAGAGAATTTCCATAAATGTTGTTTTATTGATATCACATTAAAATAGCCTAAATGAAATAAGAATTTTACAAAATGTAAGTAAAAATTCAGTCTACAAAAATCTATTTGAGTGAAACATTACATTACTTTTTATTGTTAAATTTCTCATAAGAACTTGTAAATCAAATTCCTTGCATTAATATTTTGTAAACTGAATGTTTTTATTAAAGCCAGACTAAATATTTATTAAACTACTTTACTTACAAGAATAAAACATTACTTGGTGAATTAATTCTTAACCGATTTTATTCGTATACAACTTGCTTTTGTCATATTTTGGTATTTATTCCAAAAAAATTATCTATTGTTATCTGTCACCTTAAAATACAAATTGATTTTTAAAAGTAAAAAAATCAAAATAAATGATTGTCTAAGTAAACATGCCAGGCCTTTCATGAAGTGTTCGACTTACAATGTAAACAGTGGAGTGTGCGGAGGGAGTCAGACGTAGTCCATACGTGAGAGCCGAGGAGCAGAGCAGTGCTGCCAACCCAACAGACACGACACCCACTGACTCAGGGTTGCCCGGCAACGTGACGCCCAGTCGTACCAACCCCCACACTAAACAACCCCTTCTCTTCTCCGCGTCTACATTAATTGCAATTAACGTTCCTTACTTTCCTCGAATAACAGCTATTGTTTTAGAAAAAAAAACGTCGATTAGTTTCACAATTTATAAAGAAGCTACCATCTAAATATTTTTGTCTTGAAAAGGAAGGCACTGAAATTAATTTAATGAAGACTTTTTTGTGGTTTTAACTTACTTTAATTTGTTACTATGACTTTCATATAAAACTATAGGCTAAAACCCCCTCTAAAATCATTTTACCATTTGAAAAACATATTTGCTATGATTTTTTTATTATCATTCTTAAAAAAAACCTATTTGTTTTTAAAGAAAATATAAAATAAGAAAGGTCTAAGTGATATAATCAAGTGACTGGAAATCTAATTCTTAGATTGGTTTGAAACTATACAGATAAACTTAAAGATTTTTTTGTGTTTTATTTTGATAGTAACAAACAATAAAGACAAACTTACCAACTGATAATACTGGTAATATTATTGACTTTGTGTTTGATGATTAAGTACAAAAATTATTGTACGATACAACATCTTGTTTCCAGATAACACCGTCCCTCAATTTATAAAGATTAATGGGCCAGTAGCTTGCAGAGTCGTCAAGTCTTCGTGGTAAATTCGATGACATTTTCTCTCGCCTATCACACTACCTTTAATCAATATCTTAAAAAAATAAAATAATAAGCTTGGGCAGTATAGTTTTATCATTACTGAAATAAAATGTAGTTTCTGTGAAAGATCGTTTCAAGTAATTAAACTACACAATTTAAAAGTTGTTGATGATTTTAAACATTAAACGAATTTATTATAAAATCACTTAGGGAGTAGAATAGTTGTAAATTTGTCCCAAAGTTAGTTTTAATATACTTTTCAGCTTTGAAAAATTAAATTAAATCGTTTTATCTGTCCTTACAAAGTATACATGGAACTGTTCTGTTTGAATATAATAATATTTTCATTTAATTTATTCATTTTTAATAACTTAATGTTACTGAATTCAAGGTTTTAAACTAATTTGATTTATTTTGCTACATTATTTTAACCTTTTACAAATATGAAGTCAGAGGTGTTTTTGAGAACACTCAATAAATAAATGCCTTGACCTTGTGAACAGGCGTCCAAGTCGGTGTCGAACCTTCACGACCTTCTCAAGTTGTTGAAGTAGCCTACTATAACCTTTTCCCAATATTGCGCTTTACTTACAGTATGAGCTTATATATCCCAAGGTAGTGTCGGGTTTCAGTTGTAGTTGTAGGGTTGGAGGCTATTACTCAATGTGTTGGCGCCTTTAATATTTAATATTTAATATTTAAACCGCCGTAGGGAGTCTCGTATCAGGCAGTGTGTCGCTTACTAATACCAGTTTGGTAAACTGAAACTACACAAAAAATAATTTGAAAAACCCCCGTCGCAGCAAACCAGTGTACTCAGAGGATTTCCAATAAATATTCTTGTTATATAAAAAAATTACCCGGTCGCAGCAGACTTGCGTACTCGGCGAATTTCCAAAGGAATTCAAGATTTTGTATATTTCCCATGAACACCATGGGAATGATTATGTATAGGTTTATTGCCATTGGATGTTGTTCAAAAATGTTTTTTGTTAGGAAAACTAATGGTTGAGTAAGGTAAAAATCAAATTAATATTCCCTATAAACCCCATGGGGGTGAGTATGTAGGTTTGCCGCCATAGGCTATGGGTGCTGTAAGCAAATATCGGTTAAACCCTACCTAGTGAATATAAATAAAAAAAATTACCAAGTTATGTCAATAAATAAGCGAGATACACGGTTTTATTGAGTCCCATAAGATTAACATGGGAAACCTGCTTTTCGCTTTTCTCCGGAATCGGTCAAGCTAAGTTAAAAATTCAAAATATTTATACTAAATTGTTTGCTTTTAAGCTTTTTTAAATGGTTTCAGTTAAACGTGTTGACTTTCGAAAATTGAGGTTCAAAAATGCCAAAACCCCATTTTGACCCCTTTGAAACCCCATAAAACCCCGTTCCCATAACCCGTCCGACAATGCTGGTTTGCGAACCCATGAAAATAGACCTAATAGCTTATTCCCTATGGAAAAATTCGCCAAGATAAGCAAAACTACTAATTGTAAAAGTTTTAGTAGGAAACCTTATAAAAGCTCCAGAATTGATGTGGACAAGATAATGTAAACTAAATTATATACTTGCGAAGACATAATGCAACAGGGTCTTAGAAGCTACAAGTTACTGCTTCAAATCGAGAATTTCACCTTGATCCCAAGAGTCATCTCGGAAGGTATCTTATTCATGGATGTATGGGTTGGCTCACAGTAAAAATTCTATTATTATTATTGTAATCTATTTCCTTCAGTTAAGTAATTTCTCGACGGAATATGCAAGACAAAATTAATTACAACAAAATATTCAAGAAAATTGCTTAAACTACTAATATATACATCAAACTACATTATTAGTCGATAAAAATTTTAAAACTCCTTTTTATCAGCAAATAATAACTACACTGTCAATTAAAAAATAAAAATTTGTATTGCTTTACTTAGTAATCTGGCATGCATTTACCCAATATATTGCATTAGGTAAAATAAAAATATCTGATAATTAAAAGAGTGTTTCACACTTACTGTACGTTGGAGTTTATAAAAAATTAATTACTTTGAAGAAACTAACATTCCTTTACACAAAATAATTAGAGGAATTAATTAACGTTTGAAAAGTTTTAATGAGAATTCTGGGCAAAATCGATTTTCTAAAGAAATTATTACTTTATGAATATTTTTTACTCAAATACATGAAGTAGTGGTTTATTTTAAAGAAGAGGTGGTGTGTCTTATGCCAGTAGTGTTCATTTCTGTATTGTTTAAAGATATTTAATGGCCAATATATATTATTATTCAACAGGCATGAATTTTATGTGAAAATACTCTTTGTTCTCAATCCTGCAAACATTTTTCCCCCTTAGACGTAAATGTAATAACCTTACCCAAAAAATACCGCTCATCATTATTCTAATAGCTTTCTTTTGCAAAATTAGTACTCTTTCGAGATTTTTAGCTGATGTTCCGCCCAAAACAGCAATTGCATAACTGGCGCAACTTTCAAAAAGTGCGTGATATGCAGTTTTAGTTGCATGTTTTGTGGCTACAGCTTTAGTTCTCCTTATCGCACAGTTATAGCTGTATTTATTTTGTGGCACAGGTTATCAACATGTTCATTCCATGATAGTTGGTCATCAATGATGACGCCTATGTGTTTGGTGATTGCTGTAGAATTAATTAATGGCTGGTCTGAAATATCAAGTGGTTTACATACCTTTATCGTCTTCAATCCCATGAGTAACTTGATGGGTTACCACGGTTTCAGCACCATTGTGCCATGATCACACCCGGATGAGAAACATCAATTAAAAATTCAGTCCAGAATTAATGTTTCTCATCTGGGTGTGATCATGACACAATGGTGCTAAAACCGTGGTAACCCATCAAGTTACTCATGGGATTGAAGACGATAAAGGTATGTAATCCACTTAGTATTCAATCAATCCTGGGGCAATGACAAAAAAATGAATAAGCTGAAATATCATCTTTCCTCCTTCCTTTTTATTTTTTTTTTTACAAATCATTTACCCTTAAACTAGTAACCTTACTCATATTTGACTTAGAACCAATTCTGAATAAGCCCACATCATGACATAAAACTGCAATAAAATGCGAAAAAACGAATATAATTATAGGTATCCGACTCTGTAATTAAAAAAGAAACATTTCGCAGTAAACCATACTCATGGGCAAGTTTAGGTTGGATTAAAAAATAATTTTGGAACCTAAAGATAAAATAAAGATAGTATAAAGATGGCATAAAGGGAACAGATGTCAGGGTGAGTAGAGGAACACAGAACGCCCTGTCAAACCTATTAGAGGTGATTTATGTAAGAGGTTTTGGGGAATGCTAAAGACGCCGACACTGACTTTGTAATGAAGGATAGGCCGTCGCATTATGTTACACCGATTCCCCAACTTAAACATCTACAAAAATTAACATGTGTATGCTCATTAGCTGCAGTCTTGAAGCCGCATTCGTAATGAAGGATTTTATATTTATTATGTTACACGACTTTCTAAATTCAAAGTAGTTGGAATAAAAAACATGTGTCTTTGATTGGAATCTTTAAGCCAACTTTACAGTGTGTCCCAGAACTCTCTACCAACCTCTTAAGGTATTATTCTCGACGTAAAGACAACCCAAAACACCATATTTAAAATTTCCAAAACTCCATACCATACACAAGCCACCATTTTGTATTTTTAAAGAATAATTTTAAATTTATGAATGGTTTGTTAGTTTGTTGTAATGAGTTGAAATTTTGTATGCAGCTTTTTGAGGCAAAGATCAAATTGAAAAAATAAGAAATTTTTACAATTCATACTTTCAAAATGGCAGATTTAAAAATAATTAATCTTAAATTGCATAAAAACTTCATACTTACTTAATTACTTACTCCCATGGCCATTTATGCCTAAGGTAGGATTTTTCCGCACCTGCAACTGTTCTCCACCGCTCTCTATCCTCAGCCTCTTCTTCTGCAGCTCTCACTTTGATGATGTTTTTGGTGACGTTATCCCACCATATATTCTTCGGCCTTCCTACGGTCGTTTCGTTTCCTTTCTGGCTTTCCTAAGCTTGTCTCTTTTAAGAGTGAGACCCTTTTCTCCGTAGTTTTTACATATCCTGCCCATCTCATTCTTCTTGCTTTTATGTGTGCCAGCACATCATAACTTTTATATAAATCCCTTATTTCCCTATTATGTCTTTTTATCTATTCTCCATTTTCCTGTGTTTGGTCATATATGTAATCTTTAAAAATTTTGTTTTCAAATACAATCATTTTCTGTTCCTGTTTTATGTTTAAAATCCAAGTCTCAGTGTCATAGGTTAATATTGGTCTAATTACAGCATGGTATACCCTACTTTGATTTTTTCTAGGGGTTAGAATCTTTTATGTTAAAAATTTCTTTCATGAGTACATGCATTTGTTGGCTCGAGCAATCGTAAAGTCCGTGGGCTGGCGCCGCAACCGCGCTTTTGGCGCGGCAACACGCTCAGATGCCTTACTATTTAAATCACACTACCTCGCTTATGTATAAACCAATTTCCACAAATTTTACATAGTTGGATTTTAAATTAAATTGAATAAAACACATGAGAACATAAATTTTGCTAACTTATGTAGCTTTTGCAATTTAAGGTTAAAGATTTTAAAAACTATATTAATTGTAAAAAAAATTATTTTTCTTCAATTAGACATTGGCTCCAAAAGATGTAAACCAAGTCTTTTTTTACAACGAGATGTCCTGAAATTAAAAAATTATTGTTTAAAATATACAACATAATGGCCGTGTTGTTAACCATGGAGTTTTGGAAATTAAAAAAATTGATATTTTAGCTTGTATTTAGGTAAGGAATAATACCTTAAGAGGTCTGTAGAGAGTCTAGGGACACGCTGTATAATGTAATCAGATGGTTCATCACAAAATGTACTACAATATTTGTTTCTATCTGATATTACTGAATAAAAAAAGGGTATAATCTGCTTCTTGGAGAAAAAAATGCTTCTGATGGAAATAAATCCATTTACATTTTAAAAACTTTTCATTGCTAAATAGCAATATGTAACAAAGTACAGTACAAATTTCTTAGCAGCAATAAAAATTACCATAGATTTTACAAAGTAATTTCGTTGTGTTATCTTAATTCCTCAACTCTAAGTCTAAGTAGCTACAACAAACAACACTGTATATTAGCTAAAGGCCCTGCCGACGACTTGATAATGTAATTGGGCATCGCGCTGTATTATCTTGCTTCCCCGGCTCAAAGTCGGTACAACAAAGGACAAGTACATTAGCTAAATACACTACTGACACTGGCGCGTAATCACTTTCGACGCTGAACCTCAACTACAAACACACCCGTGGCTGAAAACCTGCGTAGGCCTAGGCCTACTCCCATCAGAGTTCAGTACCTATAACACCACGGGGATGAGGATGTAGGTTTGCTGTCATATGGGTATATGAGCAAACATAGGATATTATTAGTAAACTCACCGTCTATACAGCAATCCTTTGTATTCAGATGCGAACTGTTTCACCCCTATGTCCTAGGGGCATCAGACTGCCGGCCGGTACGTGTTCGTGGAAAGTGAGGTTAGGGGCCAGTTGATACGCGCAGGATGTGTATTCGTAAACTTAAATGTAAACTTTCGTGTTTTGTTAAATTTGATTGTAATTTTTTCTTTGACAAGAACTTAACGTTTGCAATGTTTTATCCTCGTGGCAGTACGCGCTGATGATGCCCCTAGGACAGAGGGGCGAAACAATTGTTCGCATCTGAACACCAGTAAGGTGTAACTGGAGAACCAGTAAAGCAAAAGCCCCCTTACACCAGCCTATCAAATCTTGTCCAACAGTATCCCCCATGATCAATCGTGTCAAAAGCCTTAGTTACATCAATAAACAGTGCAGAGATCTTTTTACTGTTGTTAATTTTATTGTATACTAATTCCATAAATTAAAGTAAAGAATCCTCAGTGGAAAACCCTCACGAAACCCAAACTGATTTTTACTGAAATAATTATTTTTATTAAAAAAAAGTAATTGCTATTTGACTATTTTTCTAATATTTTTGAAAATATGAGAAGCATAGAAATTCCACGTTTAAAAAATCGGAACAGCATTTTTCAAGCACTTTGGAAACTCTTTCTTAGTAAGTTATTACTGTTAGCCTACTTCCGAAACCATTTCAACCAAATAAAGAAGGAGGCTATCCACAAGAAAACACTTGGTGGGAATTCAGGCAGCTGACTAAACTTTGGATGATTCTTTAACCATTTAATCACATTTTATAATTGTAAAATATTTGGAAAACCGAAGGCAGTTGTTTGAATAAAAATCGTTAAGAAATAACATTTAAAAAATATTTTTGGGGTTATAGGCTATATCCAACAAATATCCATAAAGGTTTTTACAAACGTATTCCCATTCAAGCGGTGTCTCGCCGTGTGAAAATTTTAAGAAAATTTATTTAATTTTGTAATTGTTATTAATTGAAACGTAATTGTTTTATTTCCGTCATTTTTAGACAGTACTATTTCGTCTTTATAAGTTTAAAAAAAATCTAAGTTTAAATTATTATTGTATGTATAACGAGGTGGCCCGTGCGCAATTTGCGCATTTTATGGTTCTGTATGAGTGAATCTCACCTACAGTATGTGAATGTTGATTATGAAGTAACAGAGATCTATTTTTGTTTACTATCTGGCTTTTAAAATTCATCTGAAGGTAATCAGCTATTAAATTACAATTCACATCAAAGAACTTGCAATAAAAGTTGGTCAACATTTTAAAACGCCCTCTAGAAATAAATCATAGGCGAGGGGGGCGAAGCCCGAAACAATATGACCTTTTTAAGATTCGTCACTGCGGTATAACCTAAGCTTTAAAATGACACCTCAATTTTAAAAATCGGTTCAGTGTAGGTCGAGAGAAAAAGGGACGTAACAGACGAACCCCTTATAGAAATAAGAAGATAGATTTATTATTATTATAATAAATAATAATAATAATAAGTAATTAATCAATAATAGTTTTAAAGTAATTAATCAATATTAATCATTAATAACTAATTATTTTTCATTTAATAATAATAATAATTATTTATATTTTTATATAATCAACAAACAAATCTTCAAAATAATATTTATAATTAAATGTGACAATTCTAGAGTAAAATCAATTGTTTCCTATTTTATTTATATGTAGTTAATAACTTATTTTATTTAAAACATTAATTGCAATAATTTTACAAGGCTAACTGTACGTATACGTCAGGTGTTCTGTTCACATATTTCATTCGAAGTGTAGACGTCCCTTTGCTCTTTTAAGCCGGGGACGCGTAGGAGTCCCAACTCTATTCTATTAAGCTTTCAAACACTCACGTTTTGCCTGATTCATCGATTTCTTACAGTTCAATGTTGGACGATAAAAAGCTCATTTTAAGGCATTCAAGTAATAATAATAAAAACTGCTACAATATTGCTTAGCTATTTCCAAAAAAAAACCTACTTAATTCCTTCCAGTTTTACATAACAATCTGTTTTGAATTACCTAAAAAACATGTTTTTTGTGTTAAGGTGATTTTTCCAAGAAGGTTTGAAACTTTTTACGATTGACAAGAGTATACTATTACACACAGGTTCAGACCGTTACAATAATAATAATAAGTATTTAAAGATAAAAAGTTGAAACTAGAGACGTTTTTAAATCTACTATTTTCAACACTGTTAAAAAAAAATAATAAAAAAAAAAACCGACAGGTAAAAATATGAAAAGGGTCCTGAAAAGGGTCCTAGTTAAGTGGTAAGGATTTAAAACCATTGCCTATTTTAGTAACTGAGAGAAATGTAAACATAGCTTAACGTGGAAAGGATACTGAGGTTTGCTCCCATTAAACACATAAAGGGACATCTATAGTGGTCCAAATCACCTACAGCTTAAATTTTATAATCATATCTTTGATATAAGAAGATTCGTAGGTTTTCATACGTTTCTATTTTTATTCTGGAAATGCCAATTTGATATTCTTCAAATATTGGGAATTCATGAGTACAATCCAATAAAACAAAGAAAACTAAGATAGTAGTAAATATATATTTTTTTAAATTTTCTTGAGTCAATGCAGAATGAATAATGAAATTGTATTTTTAGAGTCCATCAGTTTAAGTTCTTTCGACAAATAATAGGGTTTATATTAGGGTAAATCATATTGGACGTTGTGGTAATCTTGGTCTGTAATGCCTGTGTATCACTATGTACAGATACTAGATAACGTAAAATCCTTTTGAATTAAGCTTGTTCTATTTTATTCCATTCATTTTCAAGTGCAATATATTGATTATTGCACGTTATTTCTACTCTATACGTAACACGGCTTGTGTAATTATAAGTTTATTTTCTTTTAGCGGATATAGGCCTACATTTGTCTCCTCATATACAAATTTAAAAAAAGTAGAAACATTTACGACGGTACAATAACAATGCGTAATTGGATGGTGTGTAGTGGTCGTAATGTAGCTGTGAAGTGGGGAGTGTTATTGTTAGAGAAGTTCCATGTTCCATTGTTTCCCGCGCCGCGGTACGAAAGACCGTCGGGATCACCGGACTGTAAACAGATTAACTGGTGGTACGAAATATCATTTCAAGTTGTACGCGAGAGACAAAGTTGGTAAATTCTGCCATATTGGAAAATGGCCTCCAAATCTCAAAATCTGAATTTATATTTCAATGGTTTATAAAAAAAGAGGTAAAGTCCCACTCGAAAAGTTTTCTGTAATCATGCTCGTTTACGAGATACCAATGGTGGCACCAGTTGAGTTAATCACCTTGTTTAGTTTAGGATTACTCAAAGTACACAAAATACCCCCGTCACAGCAGACCGTACTCAGCGAATTCCAAAGTAATTTAATATTTTGTATTTTCCCTATAAACACTATAGCTATGAGTATGTAAGGTTTACTGCTATGGGATGATGTTAAAAAATTAGTTGTTAGGAAATGTAATGGTTTTTTAAGGTAAAAATCAAATATAGTATCAATATTAGGCACTTTTTAATTTTCCTCATAAACCCCATAGGGGCAGGGCCGGCTCTACCATATAGGCGAACTAGGCGACCACCTTTTGGGCACCGAGACCCGAGAGGCGCAATCGAGGCGGAAACGAACTAGGAGACGAGCCCCTTTGATCTGCAGCAAAGAGTGTCCCTAGTTAGCGGTAAAGCGCGCCCCTTTGATCTGCAGCAAAGAGTGTCCCTAGTTAGCGGTAAAGCGCGCCCCTTTGATCTGCAGCAAAGAGTGTCCCTAGTTAGCGGTAAAGCGCGCCCCTTTGATCTGCAGCAAAGAGTGTCCCTAGTTAGCGGTAAAGCGCGCCCCTTTGATCTGCAGCAAAGAGTGTCCCTAGTTAGCGGTAAAGCGCGCCCCTTTGATCTGCAGCAAAGAGTATCCCTAGTTAGCGGTAAAGCGCGCCCCTGATCTGCAGCAAAGAGTGTCCCTAGTTGGCGGTAAAGCACGCCCCTGATCTGCAGCAAGAGTGTCCCTAGTTAGCGGTAAAGCACGCCCCCGATCGGCAGTAAACCGCCCCCGGCCGGTGGTAAACAGCGCCCTTGAACGGGGGCAAAGAGCACCCCTGATCCACGCCCTCAAAAGATGGTTAATAGCCTCTTGACCGGCGGTAAAAAGTGTCTGATAGCGCCCCGGATCAGCCTTAAATATCGCCCCCAACCGGCGTGAGACAGTGCCCTGCTAGGCAAAATACACCTGATCAGAATTTATTACACCCCTAACCGACATTTAAAACCGTCCCTGATCAACGGGAAAAATAGTGCCCCTGATCATATCAGAGTTAAACACCGAGTTTTTTCTTTATGTCTGAAATAGATAATAATAATATTTATTTTGCATCTTCGCATATAAGTTCATTTAGATCCATTTCGTATCTTTGCATTTTCGCAATGGATAGTGTGCACATGGATTTGTGCACAATAAATTATAAAGAGTCTAAATTCACAGTGCAGCTTGAGAAGAAATAACGTAATTAATTGTGAAAGTTGATGGTAATGAATTGAAACTAACTTTTCGAGATAGCATTGACATTTGGATTTTTAGGGGCGTTTGCCTCCACAAGCCCCTAGTATATCAAACCATGACGCGAAGACAATTTACTTTAAAACACTTTATGTGTAGTGAACATTGTGTTAGGTAGGTTATATATTTCAAGTTGTATATGAAATATATGAACACGGGACACGGGACAACACGGAATTTTCTGTGTTCATCCCTTAATTAACTTGTAACCTTTGAAGAACAGTTTTTGCCCCAGTGGAGATTATATCTTTACGGGTACTATAACAAAGCGATTAAAACATATCCTGACAACCTAGGGGTATGTCGGTTCCCGGTTCGACTCAACTATACGGCGCGGCGCATTGTCGTGCTTATGTCGCGTTGCAGTACAGTTCAGTATTATGGATGTAAGCCCTTTGTCCCTTAACACTCCACCGAGCCCTTTGTGTTGGAGGACAATAGACTACTTGTGGCGCGCTTGATTCCTTGTGATTTTGCTGAAACTTTCTGAACAGGTGTTTTGTATTATTTTCTGTAAAACTTTTGGCAATTTCCCTATAGGGAATATGCTATCACGGTAGTAGCCATGGCCTAAGTCCGGGACCATGTTACTTTTTCATTTTAAGGTCTCCAGAAGCCAAAAACACCATTAGTTCATTTTCATACAAATATATATATATACAGGGTGGAATGAAGTTAGTGTTTAATATTTTAAGGGAACAAAATAGACACAAATTGTGATAAAACTGTGTATTTAAACTTTTTATATAAAAAAAATTGTGGCTAATAGAGGTATTTTTCATATTTTTTCAAACTTTTATTGGAAAATCTTAATTTTCTCAGAAAACAGGACCTTGAGTTGAGAATCTAATATCATTTTTGGATTCTGCATAAAATTTTCAATTTCCTTTTTTTTTTTTTTTTTTTTTTGACCTGACACAGCGGTCCAATGTTTAGTTGTTTACATGATATGATACAGTCGTAGGCTAAATAAACAAACACTTTAACTAAAGAATTCAACTCTAACCACTAAATAGCCAATATATGAAAAGGAGAAACATAATAACGAAACTATACATTCTCTGAGAAAAGACAATATATAACTATTTTATCAACCATGGCTAGGCCACTTTTAATTGTGTCATATTAAGCACAAATTTATTCTAGTCTTGTTTACTTTATGAGATAGATGGGGTCACAAAGTAGAAATGTAATGTATATCCGTGGATATCTACACAAAAAAAAGGTTGTAAATTTGAGTACGTATAAAATTTCCTGCCTATATTAAAGTTATTTTAGACATTATTAACATTTTAGATCATACAAAGAAAGTCGGTAGTGCATTGCGGGCGGAATGGCCTGTTCGTCATTCCAATATTTCCCAACCCCGATTCCGGAATCCACTTGAAGAATTCCAGCCATTCCTGCTAGGTCTTTATTAATATAATTGGCTGGAATTCAAACTTAGCTGTAAGGTAATAAGTTATATGTATGTTTGCAAAATGTTTGGAAAATTAAAGTAAAATGTTTTTAAATCATTGTGTTGAAATATATCTTATTAGAGTGGTCAATTTAAAAATTTGTAATAATTAACAAGCACTAGTCTATTTTTTGCTCGAAATTGAGCAATTAATTTTGATACAATACAAATGTTGATTTTAGCTCTAAATCAATGACATCCGACCATCGATATATACTACTGGATCGCGCGCTGCCGCTGCTCAGGCCTAGGGTTGCGTTCACTAAAAATTGGAGGCGGTGGGTGGCAAAAGCGTTCCGCAGCGCATCACGATATCATTGTAGCCTCACTTACGCCGTTATTTTACGGGGGTGAAAATAGTTTTAGGACATTTTCATTGTGTGTAATATTTCTTAACTACACGTCCAGTTAGAATAATATTAATAACAGCCTCCAACAATAATTTAATATGTTTTTAAAGCTTTTATTGTACATTCTAAAGATCTAAAGAAATGTCGCTCCCTTTTTTCCATCTTAATACGCAGTTAAACGCTGAACAACTCTTACCATTAAACTGTTTTTGCAATGCTAATATTACACATCATAATACATTAAATTACTAGGTACGAGATACTAAAATCTATTTGCGCTATATACAATTTAAAATGTGGCCAAAACCAGACAAAAAACCTAAAATAAGACTATAAATTCAGCTTAATCTGTCCGTTGTGAAGCCAACATAGAAATAACCTCGAAATGCAGCTTTGGTGGGAGAATACCGCCTAAAATCAGCTGTTAATGTCAGGGGAGGGGTTGATCAGCTGATATACATTGGTTTCAGCAAGTTCTCCAGCGCTATCTTTTGTTCAAGGCCACGCAACACGTATGACGATTAGTACGATCTGGCGCTCTTGCCACCCAGCTCCTTCAATTCGCCCAGGATGCAACCGCAATACTCCGCTGTGCGACGACCGGCCCGCTCCACACGGGCCTTATGGGCAGCGCGCGATCTAGTAGTATATATCGATGCATCCGACCAATCCGATTTTGGGAATATCCGTAATAACAAAAAAGTACACGTATTTACAGCTGTACATTAACAGATGTTTAAAATGTTTAACCCAAACCCAATGTTAATGAGAAAATTTCAAATTTTAATTTATGTATAGCGCTCTCATTTTATGTCCGATTTTAATCAATTTTTGAATCGGTTAAATATTATAGGAGGAGTTCTAAAAACAAAAAAACCCCTTAGCGTATAACATAAGTATAGATATAATTTATTTGGGACGGGTATTACAGTGACTTTCGTTACATCTTTTTAAAATTATCAATTAAATTTTATTCTTCATTCCATTAAAGTATATGTAGTCTAAATTGATATGTTGTCGTTAAATCGACAACCCCTGAATATCTGAAGAAAAAAAAAAGAAAAAAACAACGTACAATTAATCATTTTGCGTTTTGTAACGCCGTGTCCCCTATTTAAAATATAAAAAAAATCCCTGAACAAAGGGGTCTTCAGCACGAACACGTATTGTATAATGATCAGGCAAGTCAATAATATGATTGTATCAAAAATATAAAACTTGCAATTTCATTAGAATTTTTTAAAATTTTAATTTCGAGGTCAATTTGTCTCGAATTAAAAGATAGGCCCTTAGAGTGAAAAATAAATATTTAAAAAATTTGCGATCGGACTGATTGACAGACGTAAGTCAGCCAAGAATTGAGTCGCAAGAATGTAATATCTGGGGCGGAATGATCGGGACATACCAGGAGAGGAGGCCCGACTTGATGACGGAGATATTGCGAGCTGTCGGCTCCATTTGCGGGTCCAAGGCTTGCCAGTCGCATTCATACTACGTTCTCTACTAATATACATTTCCTAAAAAGAATCCTTAAAACTATGGCTTGCATGTTGTTTGGACAAAATACCGTATAGGCCTACTCATGTCACTTTTATGATCTTCAGCAATCTCAATAACAAGGTTAAATATTTTTAATTGTATACATTCAATTTTAAATATTAAACTATAGTAATCTATACTTTTATTTAATACGCTAAGGGTTTTTTTTGTGTTGAGAACTCCTCCTACAATTCTCAACAGGTTTTCAAGTTTTGGTGTCGTTGGATAGGGCTTGGTCTGAAGTTGTTTCCGCCTAAAATTGATGAAAATCGGACTTAAAATAAGGGCGCTATCCACAAATTAAATTTGAACATTTTTACATTAGAACAACATTGAGATTGGTTTGAGCATTTTAAATATCTGTTAACGTACACCTGTATAGTTTTTCGCCATCACTGATTTCACAATATTGGATTGGTCGGATTTGCAACATGTGAACTAGTAGTATCAAATTTTTTTAGATACGTGTGCAAACATACATACATACAAATATAATAGTATTAGAGTATAGGATAGGATTGTTTTGTGGTTGTAGGAGGGGGGGATGTATAGTTCTTTGGGCCCATGGGTGGTAAAATCGTAACACTAGTCCTGTGTACTGATAAACAATTTGCTCCCATATCAAAATAATAATTTTCTTTTGAACGTCAGAGAAACATTACGGGATGAAAATTTACGTTAACATCAAGTGTGGGGGCCAGGAGATGTTGTTAATTGATGTTATACACATACATTAATCATTGAGATTAAAGCCTGTTATCAAATAATTTTTAAGCTCACTAAATAACTATAGCTTCTCCGTAGCATGATCGCTAACTAGACTTTAATAAAGGAAAAGTAGGATGAAGGCCACTTTTGGCTTATTGCGGAGCAAATATCACTCTTGTGAAGAGAATTTCAAACAGTCCTCCGGCCCAGAATAAACACATCTAAGTGACTCGACGGGGTTGGGGGGAGAGGTCTTTTGTATAAGTTAAGCCTGCAGTGTGCCATCATGTATCTTGTCATATCAAATTACCCACTTGGAATATTCTGCACCCCACAAATCATATTAAATAATAGGCCACTCATTCACCTCTATCTCCGTCCACTAGCTCACAAAGTTGAATTAATTTTCTGAAAGAGTTTACAACAAATACAAATTAAATTACTATCATATAAGTGAATAAATATGTGTTTTATTAACAAAAGTAGAAATTTTATTGATTAACCAGCTTCAGTTACCCGATGCGCGATGCTGCGCCAAAACTAATCCTTCATGTTTAATTTTGTAGGAGTGAACGTTTTGGTAACACAAATTATGAAAGTTATGGATTTATTATTAACTACAAGGGTCGTATTTTAACAGTTTTCTCTATTTGTACCACGCTCCCCACTTTAAGACTGTTGATTTCATGTAATGTACGCAATCCCAATTTTCACTTGTGACTATTGTATAGACACGCCTTTAGGTATATCATTGACTATACAGGGTGATTGATATAAGTGTGCTAGCTGTTTTACATGGAAACTGTAAGAGCTATCGAAAAAAGTTAAATGGTAACACCCCTGGAAATTAAGTTTAGTTTTTTATAATGATAATGATTTTTTTTTAAAGTCGGCCATTTTTCCAATATGGCGGCCAACTTTAAAATTTCTTATGAAACACCCTACATTTTATGGTGTTTATGAAATTGTCATAGAATTTTAAGACTTTTTTATTTTTTGCTATTTTTCTCTAAACCTAACGGTTAGGGAGCTAGAGTCAATTAAAGTTTATTTTTAGTTCCATAAGAATAACATGGGGCAAAATGTATGTGCCCATATCTCTGAAACCATTTATTGAAATAAAAAATACTCAAAAATAAAAATGTCTTAAATAGATGTTTTAAGAACATTTCACTCATAAAAATTATAATTTACGCATTAATTAAATTCTTTCCAATATGGCGGTCAAAAACTTAAATTTTCAAAATTATTCTAGTTATTATGAAAAAATGTTCTTAAAACATCAATTTAAGACACTTTTATTCTTGAGTATTTTTTACTTTAATCAATGGTTTCGGAGATATGGGCAGATAAAGTTTGCCCCATGTTATTCTTATGGAACTAAAAGTGAACTTTAATTGCCTGTAACTCCCTAACCGTTATGTTTAGAGAAAAATTGCAAAGAATAAAAAAGTCTTAAAATTACATGAAAATTTCAAAAACACCATAAAATGTAGGGTGTTCTATAAGAAATTTTAAAGTTGACCGCCATATTGGAAAAATGGCCGACTTTAAAAAAAATCATTATCATTATAAAAAACTAGACTTAATTTCCAGGGGGGTTACCATTTAACTTTTTTCGATAGCTCTTACAGTTTCCATGTAAAACAGCTGGCACACTTATATCAATCACCCTGTATGTACACTAACGTGAGTAGACTTCTAATAGCATAGGCGTATGTGAAGCATATTGACGGTGGTGCGATCTCTTGCGGCGAACATTGAAGTACAGGTAATATGATAGATAAATCAGTATTAATAATACTGATTTATCTATCATTTATTTATTATTTATTTATCATTTATTTATTAATTAATAGTTGAGAAGTGGCAATTACCACTCTTCTCAACTAAGGATGAAACATTTTATAACTGAAAGTTATGTTTATATTTTGGTAAAGTGTGTTTGGAGCACTGTAAATTCAGCTGAATAATAACAAGATCGATGGCAGCGACTCTGGTGCGGCGTACACCGCACTTCCAATTTTTTGCTCCAAACTGCCAAACTAAAATGCATTGGATGAGAGGTCTATTCACGTTAGTGTACTTAGCCAATGGATTTATTCTTTAGTTTTCCCAATTTCCCGTGGTTTATAGGCCGTAATGTTGTTTTCAGTAGAAAACAACGATCATTTCCAAAACTAGCAACAGAATAGGGCCTATACCTACATTTTAATTTTTGATATCTCTACAAATTGATAGGTTTACCATTCAATGATTTGAGACTTAAAATAGCTTTTCCTTGCTTCTGATTTACGGAATTATTTGAACTTGAGTTTCAACACTTCATGCTCTACAATGCCAAAGGTGGACCTAGTTAAGATATCTGCCGCTAGAGTGCATCACGTGCACGTCATGCTCCACAATGCAGAGGGGCCTAGTTGAGATACCCGCCGCTAGAGTGTGACACAATTCAAGTAGTTGATAATGCAGATCACTCAGAATTATCAATTATTGAATTATCAACCTTGAATTATTTAAGGTCCCCATGGGACCTTGAGTTTCCAATGTTAATCTAATAAATGGGAAGAAGATTTTTAGATCTACAATTGTTATTAAGCTGATGTTCTAGTGTATATTTTTACTTTCTCCCCTTATACCATAGTATATGGAGAAAGTATTGTTTTCGTCAAAATTTTCGAATTTGAGTTGTTGGTGGATTTATCCATTTTGGTTCCCCCTGAGTCCAAAAAAGTGGTTTTCGGAGTGATGTCTGTGTGTGTGTGTGTGTGTGTGTGTGTGTGTGTGTGTGTGTGTGTGTGTGTGTGTGTCAGGATGTAAACAGAGCTAGAGAATGCCCTAATGGTCCGATTTTAATGAAATTTGGTATATAGGTCCAAATCCACGATAATTCCAGGCGTTTTTTCATTTTTTTTAATTTTTGATTTTTTAGGGTATTTTACCCCCAAAAACCCTCAAAAATCGTCAAAAATCAAAATTTCTCAAAAACGGCTCTAACGATTTTGATTAAAATTTTGTGGTTTATTAAGCTTAAAATGGTGGATAAAATGACACCACCCGCATCTCCGAGAAAATGCGCGTTCAAAAATTATAAAGTAAAAAGTGTTTAAAAAATCAATTTTTTGGATTTTCAAAATAGCTGTTGTCTTGAAATAAATTTTACTTATCACCATTAAATCAAGCTCAAAAAACTAAATAATCCAGTATTTTAAATTATTGCTCTACGTCAAGTGGTTGAGGAGAAAATACAATTTTTCGTTTAGCGGTAAACGCAGTACGTTGTTAAAAGTCACAGATGCGCGTAGGGTCAAGCTCGCGCTGCTCAGCTGGTAACTATCCGACAGAATCATCTTGACATTAATGTTTAAAGCTTTTAACACATTTTTTTATATTGTTGGGAGAAAGTATGTGTCAGTTATCTGATACCGTTTATTTGTCATAAACTCAGCTGGTTACTGAGCATATATTTTGAGTTAAGATCATAGGCGTCATTTCAGAATTCTGATTGGGGGGGGGGCAAGATTTTCATTAGGTCATACCCCCCCCCCTTCCCAGAAATACGCCAAACCTCTTAAATTTCGCTAAAAACTGTCAATAAAAGCTAATTAAGTTTACATTGTGACACTAAGCTGTCCATAAAATGTGAACTTATAATAATCTCACAAACCCATGAAAACAATACCCTAATGCATGTAAAATTTGATTATATAACATGTTTCTATTTGTAGAAAGTCATTATTCTTCTGGAACTGCCAGTGGTTACTGTGATGTAAAACACCTTAAGAAATTTAATTTATTTAATTGGTTACTGGATGCTAAATCGTTAAAATAAAAAACATCATTTTATAACTATTTAGTTATTTTTATTTTATATTATTTATAACTCTAAAGCTTTACAGTCGGATACATAGACTAAAACTCCATAGGTTTTTATGGCAAAACACATTGTTTTTATCTTTATCAAAATTAGTTTTTGACAAAGCACCTTTGCAGTCTGCTGTATAAGGGACAAAAAATCATTTTACATTTTAACTATTATTGTTGGTTAGGATCAATACAGCTACGGTATATTGCCATTGCCCATTACATTACCTAAAAAAATTAAATTGTTATTGAGGACAAGAAAGGTAAAAAATTACTAAGTGATTAAAAAAAGATAAATAATGATTTACAAAAACATCTATACATATTTAATACGTAATACGGGTTTTTGTACAAGAAACCCCTCCCAGTTTGGACTGACAACCAAGCCACTTGCAGTTACCAGTCAAAGTTGTTTCTAAAGTGAATTGGTAAATTTTCAATTAAAAAGAGGGGACCTACAAGTCCTTAAAGATTGTAATTTTCCCATTTTATTACCTATCAGTAAGGAAATTGATTGATTTTCAAGTAAACAACAGTAAAGTGTAAACATCGGACACCATCGAAAGTACTATATCTACCTTTTCACACGAAAGAGGTTATGTTTAACCAAGGCAAGGCTCCGGTCTACCTGAGCCCGAGCGACGTTACCGAATGCCACCTCGCGGCCGTAGCCCCCGTAGCGCTATGCGAGTTTGAGGTTTACGGGAATCGTGTTTTAAAGTTAACTAATTAAGGTAGAGATCTAGACCTAACTACTAATTAGGTAGAGAAGTTAACTTTTTCTAAAAGTAGAGAGACGGATCTCGTCTTCTCTGGTTTTAGAATTTTTAAATACAATTTCTAGTTTTAGTTATAACTGTCTAAAATCATCTGTTTTTCTCGATTTTTAACTTAAGTTTTCCATTCGTTTTGATAACACTACCAAAGTGAGATTACCAAAGTGTAAGAAAGGAAATTTAGCACTGTTATTCTTCTTTAATATGACACATTAGTTATCTCTCTAGGCTGCATTTAGCAAAAGATGCCAGGGTTCTAAAAACCCTCGCATTTGCATCAAGAAAAACAGATGATTTTAGACAGTTATAGCTAAAATTAGAAATTGTATTTAAAAATTCTAAAAACAGAGCCGAAGAGGCCCGTCTTTTTACTTTTAGAAAAAGTTAGGAGGCAATTTTTATCTTGGTTAGTTTTAAAACACGATCCCCGTAAACCTCTCCATCTATAAAACTTGCCCCTAGAAAAAACAGACGATTTTAGACATTTATAACTGAAATTATAAATTTTATAAAAAATTCTAAAACCAGAGAAGACGAGATCCGTCTTTCTACTTTTACAAAAAGTTAAGAGTCAATCTCTATCATAATTAGTTAATTTTTAAACATGATTCCCGTAAACCTCTGCAGCCATCAAAATCGCGGAACTCGCCTAGCGCTACGGCCGAGCGAGAGGCGGCATTCGGTAACGTCGTTCGTGCCTGTAGACAGGAGCCTCGTGAGATGGGACTTCCTGCTACAGATGACGATTGCAGAATGAGTCAATTTAAGAGTTTTGTGTAAATAATTCAAAGTAGACATTTTGTTAAAGTCTGATTCATAAATTTATAATTGTTATATACAAATATTTCACCATATTACATAACCTAACATTTTAATTTCCAATTTTTTAAATAAATCACCGAAATTATTGGGGGGGCAAGTGCCCCCCCTTGCCCCCCCCCAAATGACGCCTATGGTTAAGATAACCATATTATTATTATTTTTTAAATTGGCAATGCACTATAAAAAAGGAGAACACTAATAGTCATTGACAGATAATGGATTCATAGGAAATTTCATCTTCGTGGCACCTATCTATGTCATTAAGGAAACAGGAGTAGAATGATTTTTTATGCTGAATATATCAAAGTTCAAATTGGCTTAGACGTGGCATAATTGATAAACTGCGGTTCATTTCTTTACTCAGTGAATGTCGTTTAGTTATTACATGCTTTATATATTGGCTATTTAGTAGTTAGAGTTGAAGATCTAAATCTTTATCAATAGAAAGTTGAAGATCAATAGAGTTTTTAATTCCATACTTATTTAATACGCTAAGGGTTTTAAAAAAATTGTTGTTATTGGAACTCCTACCATTTTCAAGTTTTCAATGTCGTTGGATATACCTTTCGCCTTTATAGTGACATCAGATAGATCTGTATAGTTTGTTCGGTTCGCGACCATTAGGGTATGACACTCGCGCGTAGTGTAAGTGCCGCGCTAGTGCTAAGTGCGTGCCAAGCGCGCGTAAGTGCTGTTTATAATGTTTTTAACATAGTTGTGAGTAAAGTGTAGTGTTAAGTGAATGGTTAACGACTAATGTGAATCAGTGGTAAAGGAATAAGCCGCTTCATCACAATGAGGCGACGTTTGGATTATATTTCCCTGGCCCCTATTTTGGTTGGGTTCATCTTATTGGAGCTACCCGCCAGTTATAGTTGTTTCCACAAAAAAAAAAAAATATGAGAATTGGCCCTTTTCTGGGCCTTACAATCTTTAAATGTTTTAATGTTAACTTTATGGAAAAAGGGTTATGGACTTATGGTGAAGGGGTGAGGGATTGAATCATTATGGACAGTTGTTAACAAATGCTAGCATATCAGGAAGAACAGATGTTTCAGTTTGAGTCAGAACTTGTCTGCGCGGCCAGCCAGTCGTATGCATAAAAATCAAAGTTATGTCCGGTATTGAAACCAATGAAACACAAGATGATATACACACTTTTTTAATCCTCAGTCTTTATAATAATTTTATAATCACAAAACCACAATTTTCTTCTCATTGGAATAAAGAACAATGTATTAAGGCTTGGGCAAAGATACCCAAAACTAAATAGGCTTGATAAATTATAAAAGGTATGTATAATAGGGACTTATTCAACTAAAATTTATTCAGTACAAGTAATCAAAGTTATCTACATCCAGTAATCAAAATTTGTAGTTCAATAGTATTTTACAACATAAGATAATTTAGCGTGTTTAGAAACCTTAGATTGTCAGTCCTATGCCAAAATCATTCTCATAAGCATCACTTATCTTTGTGTTTAGACTTTCATGGTTAATATTGAAAAAAACCTAAAAATACCAAAAAACCATTAGGAATTCCTTATATCAGTTTCCTTAGAGGAAAATAATATAAGTTTATAATAAATATTGTAAATAAAATTACAACCTCAACAATACTCTAAAAGCCAATCCTTTTTTGGCTGAGCTCAACATCAGAATAGTGGTTTTGCATATCAAAATGATAACTTTAAATTTTCATAGTTCCCAAAAACTACACCATGCAACAGGCCAGACAAGCAAATAACAAAGCAAAGAGCATGTGTCTCGCTTTATTACATTGTTGGTAAGGTATGTATGTCAGAAATACATCAAATTTTTGCTTACTAATTTTTTTAAGAGGACAATCTATTGTGTTGCTCATTAATTTAGAGAAAAAAATGAAAATCTGTGACCCATACGCTGATACTACAGAGGAGTAAAGGCTTTAGGCTACAATTCAAAGTATTCTCTAAACACAATATTAATTTTTAAAGGTTGTTTAGAAAAAAATTTGGATTTTACAAAATAAGTTATATTTAATTTTGGGCTGCCTTCTTGGATGTTAAACCTAAGGAAAGTATAACCTAAGACATAATGTTACCGTACACAATTAAAAAAAATCATACAAGGTTTAAAACGATCTTCAGAATTAAAGTGATGAAAATATACTAATTAACATTGCAAACGATGTTTGAGTCACTTCAATGTCTCACATTGTTAAGGTGACACACACACACACACACCCACAGTTGGCAATGATGTTCAGGCGCGGATGGTCGGCCTGGAGAGTGTCCACATCGGCTGCACCATGTCGCCCTGGCATGTACACGTGATCACTCGGTATCCAAAGTAGTACTCCAGCTGGTTCAACACAAACACCACCGAGTTGTAGAGCGTCACCTCGTCCTTATTCTCGTCTTTTCCGACCAGCCGCAGCCGACTCTTGATCTCGTTGATTTCGTGATCCCCCAGTCCGTACACTCTCGTGTTGGCCATCCCGAGAGTGCCCCGAACGATGATGTACGGCATTCCGAGACACCTGGAACATGGTGTTGATATTACATCCAGTTCTCAATAACTCTGATATTACAGCCAACTCTCCATATCTCACAGGACCATGATTTCTACACATTATGAATAGTTCGAGTTACAGAGGTCATTTTATATTAAATTTGACTAACAGCGGTACTGTAGGCTACAGAACAGAATACGTACAAGCCTACACATTCTACGCCTCTACGCATTTCATTAGGTTAAAAAATTATTAAGAAGAAAAATCTGAAAGTAATTTATTTTTTTACATCCATTCAGTGATATCCTTTTGGAATATTATGGTATGGTGCAACAACAAAAAATAATTTAAATGCCATCCAGGGCCGGTGACAGGGGGGAGGGGGGCAGAGGGGGCAAATGCATAGGGGCTCAAACTCACAGGATCAAGAAAAATATATATTTTTTTTGTAGATTTAAAAAATCTGCGAGTGTAAAATGTACATTCCTTGTTAAAAATTAAAATGACAGATAAAGTTCAAATGTCTTATAGCTGCTTAGTATAAATGAGCAGAGAATGATTCCATATTTTAGCTTCATTCTAAACCAACAATTAAATTGTAAACACTGAGGGTGGTGGCGCTACTGTGAGAAATTCCCAAGAACAAGAACTGGGTGCTGGTCGCACACACACTCACGGACGGGCCACGCACCACGGGAGCAGTGACTCACCACCCGGGGCCTACGAAAACTACTAGGCATCGTTATGTTGCAAACTGACGTCAAACGAAACGACACCAACACGATACTAAGCGGATGTATCTTTCAGCTTGCATTTCGGGGCTGTTGCTGTTTTTATGTTTTCATGTAATTGGTTTTGTACAATTTTGTGTTGTTGTAAGATTTATTTAACTCTACATTTGTAAAACTTACAAGTAAGAAAGCAAATATTTTTTCATTTTTTTTTGAAAATAGTTTTACAAAAAATATGTTTCTGTTGACTAGTAAGCTAAATTTTTTTATTGATTTTTTTTCTGCCGACTGAAAACTACATTTTTATAATTGACAAGCATTTTGACATAAATAATTAATTGTAAGGCCTCATTAAAACAGACTTTTCGTTTGTGATTCTCGATTTCCAGATAATTTAGTTCCGCTGGTGTACATCCAAGTTTGACATGAATCTATACATTAAAAGGCAAAAAAGTTTCTTTTCCTCTTTCTCAGCTTGTGCACATTATAAGAGGAATCTAGGCATACCGTTAGAAAGGTACAGTTGGTTGCACGAGACGTGAAACAGTGTATTAGATGCGCGGTAGCAAATAGGCTATTGCGCATGCCCGCTTACTCGCCGCCAGAGTGCAGCACCGCCAGTAAGCTGTTAGCTCTTGTCAGATGCAGTTCACTACCTGCCATCCGAAAAACATTGACACAATAGAAGTAGTCAGTGAAACATTGACATTAGTTTGAAAATAGTATTTTCATTATTGAAAACAGTAAAACATTTTAAACATTAGTATTTTAATATTTATTTAAACCAGCGTAGACGCTCCTTGAATAGCTAAATGGTAGTAGAACTTTAAATAGGCAAGTTGGCGATCGGGTGCAGCCAGGCTAGTACACCGTCGCCCACCTCTCCCATTCGTCCCACTCCCACTCCATACCCCTCCCATCCCACTAGCTCCCCTCTCCCATGCGCGGACTGTCTCACGTCTCGTGCAACGGCCTGTAGTATCCTGTAAATGAGCAGAATCCTATATAATTCACATCGGCCTCTAGGCCTACGCCCTAAAGGTTTTCAATTCGATTCAACTAATTATGTAATTAGATAAATACCATAGAACATAGAGATACCATTTGATATAAGTATCAATAGTTTGAATCATTTGGTATCCTACAGAGTCAGTTTATAATAAATTTCAAATTTATTAGTATCCTCAGTGTACAAAAAATATAACAGATTCAAGAAATATATAGGCCTACACATCATTAAGTTAGCAACATATTTTGGGAGACATGTTACAAATTGATATAAAAAATAATAGTTTTAGTTGGTTTACATTACAGTACTACAACTCTTGTTTTTAGTCTCCATATTTATTTCGAGTAACTGATGACTTAATGAGAGCCTCACTTTTTGAGTAGTACCTAAATTGATTGCCTATGAAAGTAATTATATTAATCAATAGACAAATTAAATTACAGTCATATTTCACAACCATAAAACTTGTATTTTTACAATAAACTCATTTGAAACAAAAGACCTTTTATACGATCCCATCATAATGATTAGATAGCTTATCATTAACAACAAATATAGTAACAATTAATTGAACATTATGGTCCGAATTATGACTCAAAGTGTTACATTAAACCAAATATGGACTCTCTGGGTAGCTAAGTAGTTATAGCACTCGCCTTTGAATCTGAAGGTTTTCGGTTCGATCCTGAGAAAAGTTAGAAGCTTTTTGATAGTTTGAAACTGAACCCAGCTGACCTTGGTCACTGGGCTATTAATTAATGATCCTGACAAATAAATCGACTGCTATTTGTCAGTACCATAACAAAGCTACACCTCATCTGATCCATTGCAATCATGACTCTCACACTTCAGAAAAATATTAAGATTGGAAATGTGAAAAATTGGACAATTGTGAATGTGCTAGGCCTATATAGTTTTTGTATTTCTTAATGAAAATAGATTTTGATTTCCGTCATACTCAAAATACGCTCTATAGAGGGCATCGGTGTTTCCAGAGATTGGCTATTTGTATGTAGGCCTATAATGTAAAAAAATATACAGTTAAGAAAAAAAAAAAAAATAGTATAAGGTTTTGTTTGTTTTGAAGTCTGCTTCTGATATAAAAATAATAAGTTAATATCATTAAAACAATCGTGTTAGCATGATTGTTCCTGTACTTCACCCCCATCCTAATTTGTCTATCTCATCGCCTAATTAAGTTATCAAAAGCGCCATAGCAAGAGCACTTTTCAGGTAAAATCCACGGTCTCCAAATACACTACGGTATACTTCTTGGAAATATTATTTCGTGGAATAACATATTGGATGAAAATTTCACACCATTTCCACAAAAAGAAATGTCACACCCCGTGCTAGTAGATCATCACCGGTATAATTGTTACTGGTATGTCTGGTAGAAAAGTGTGGAAGACATCCAAATACATGTAGTTTCAATAAAAGTGTCATGACTGTGTGGAGTCAGTACTGTTCCACACGGCCCTGACAGCTGATAAAGCGCAAGCGCCCGCTTGACTCAGACTCATGGCGCAGCGACATCGGTGCCAGGAGTGCCAATGCAATGCCTACATTCAGTGCTAACATAAATTAACTTTAAAAATTATTATTAACAATTATTTTGTTATTAAAAGTGTTCCCCTGTGTTCCATTAATTTTAAAAATACAGTACACTCTCGTTCATCGGAACTAATGTGGCGGATGGCCGGTTCGGATGTCAAAAAATTCCGATGAAGCGGAGTCCGTTGTGAGTCATCATTTCCGGCCGTACGGCGACCTATCGTGATTGTATTCACTCTTGTTTTTAATAACACAAGAGATTTTATGGAAATAAGGCACACAAACTTTGAACATGGTAACTATGAACCTATAGGAATAAAAACAACGCTACATATAAAGATCCAAAATCTTTATTCTCATATTCATATTCTACCCATATTCCAGCAGTCAACTGACTTCCACGTAACACAGGTGCAGTCGCGACGCGAGACAGACTGAATGACAGTTTGGGAAGCGGTCGAAACGGTAGTTCACTTCCTGCCCCCTTCCTCTTTCTATTTTTGTGCGAATACTCCACGGCCTCGTAAATCACATCGATGGGTACAGATTATGGAAAACGCCTGATGACGTTTGATGCAAAATGCGATACTTCACTGTTGTGCGGAAATTGAAGGCTCTAAAACGAAAAAATTCTTTATTTCTTAAGAAAAAAAATTAATAATATTCAGATTTTCAGTTCCGATGAAGCGGAGTTCCGATGTCGCCGAGTCCGATGAACGAGAGTGTACTGTATATATTATTTTGGATTTTATAATATTTTTATTTTTCATTTTTTGTCGCCCCCAGGGAAAGTGCCGCCCTAGGCGGTCGCCTAGTTCGCCTAATGAGTGCGCCGGCCCTGCCCATTCAGCCGTTAATAGTCCTATTGTTAAAAACACTATGTCATAAGAGTAAATTATAGGAGCGTGCAATACAGTAGAAACTCTCATACTTAACCATGACACAACCAGGCAAGAACAGCCAAAACGTGGGCTATCAGGAGGAGCAATTTAAAATTATGAAAAAACTAACATAATGCTCTTTAAGAACATAGAAAAGTGCAAGATTATAGTCATAGCACATTCCACATCAACAAACATGGTTGGATGGACATCTAAAGCATAGGCCTAGTGAAGCTTTCAAGACTGAAATAGTCCCCAACAAAGCATGTGTATAACAGATGGTCAGGCACTAGGTCAGATGGGGAGGGGTCAAGGCCGGATAAGAGAGTTTCTCCTGTAATTGAGAGCCCCATCTAGTTTTTAAAGATGATTGAAATTTTAACTCACAGATGAAACGTGTAGTAACACACTATTCTGTGAAAAGTATGACTGTCACTTGTATGCTATAGTATACTCCTGGTGTGCCTTTCTTCAAAACCTGCAAAAAAGCAAAATTAGCTTTTTATAATTTAGAAAAAATGTAAAAAAATAATGAACAGGAGGGGCCCAAGAGTTGAACCATGGGGCACCCCATTGACCATATTATATACCCAACGATCAAACAGAACTGTGCTACTGAAAACTACTAACTTATGCACCACACAGATAACAGGAGAACTAAGTTAGACTTACGTTTTTGGAAAATCTTGAGTTTAACTAAGACCATGGGAAATTGAAATTTTTTTTCCAAAAATTCAGGAATTTTACGCTGATTTGGAAAATGATAGTTTTTCCTGTGAAAAAGCTTAGAAAACCTTGGAGAATTGGAAAAACTGGAAATGACCTTTTTATTTTGAAATACGTCAAGTGGGTATTTAAATTAACCGGGATGTGAAGCTAATCACGAGTACCGTATGTAAAACTTATTTCGATCCAATTTTAAATAAACCAGGAACTGCGTAAAAAGGTCAGAAAAGCCATCAGATGAAGTATTTTAACACTTGTGGGTGCTGAAAATCAATATAATTGCGTACCAAAATTGCTGAAATAGTTTTTTTGTTTAATTTATAGATAATTCCATTTGCTAAAAAATCGTCAGAAGTTGTGTAGGAGTCTATTTTCTGTCAAATTTCATGGCGTCATTTCCAGTACGTAAATTAAAGTAGTCCGCCGGAGGGGCCGGGGATCGTTACTTGTATGGTTCATTAATGTAAGTTTCAGTATTTCCGTATGGTTAAAAATAGTTGTGTAGTCCTAATAGACTCAGGAATGTTTTAAGCTTGTTTACATTATCCTAAGTGTTTTTATTACACTGACTGACAATGTCCATTGTAATATTGTGTTTGCTTATTGACAATAAACGATTTATTTTGATTATTTGTTTTATAAGTGTTTTTTTCTGTTTATTCACAACTAGTTTCTTGTATTCATCTAATACATATACATATTTGTATTCTACATACAATTCCGCGTTTTTTGAGTATGGTACCGGTACCCACATGACATACTGTTAAAATAGTTTATCTGATGGCTTTTCCGACATGTTTCGCATTTCCCGGCTAATTTAAAATCTTATTGAAATAATTTTTAAATGTTCGTGATCAGCTCAATATACCGGTTATACCCAAACGGCGTATTTCAGAATAAAAAAGTTGTTAACGGTTTTTCCGATTTTCCCGGGTTTTCCGAGCTTTTCCGCGGGAAAAACTATCATTTTATGAATCAGCGACATTTTGAACATTTTTTTTCTATTTCCGATAATTGTAGTTAAATTAAAGAACTACCAATACTATAGTTAGTTAAGTTATATAAAAATACCCATGATTTACAACTTACTATTATAATCAGTTGTTTATGCCAGGCTACCCTTTCACGTCTTACTATTATTTTAACCATACTGCCCTCTCACACAAAAGAAGAATTCCGGCCAAGATTGTTAAAGTAAATTTACTGAGTGGACCCTAAAAAATCTAGGTTCTCTATTTTTAAAACCGCTAAATAGTAATCAACACTTTTAACACATAGATATTTAATGTTACCTTATTACTAGGAATGAGCATCGATGGCCGATGTTTTCAAAACATCGATGTTCGATGTTTTTGCCATCGATGGTGAGTTACCGATGTTTATCGTACATCGATGTTTTTCAAATTTTACAATACACGATGTTTTTATTCTGTTTGATATTTCTAGTCGTAAAAAAAGAAAAATTGTTGGTTTTTATTTACCCAGTTTGTAAAAAAACCTACTCTTAAAATAAAAATTAATTTTGTTATTATACACTACTAGAATAAAGATTTTCTATAAGGACGCGACTTATTTCAAAAGTAGTATATCTTCACTCAACTGACGATAATCTATGGAGCTGGGAGTGAGAGCAGGCACCAATAGTCCATTCATCGTAATTTGTAACTATTAAAAATCACGAAATAAATACATTTTTGATAAAGTTTCATTTAAGTTTGTTGTGTGTCATTGTGGTTTACCTATCCTTTTACGAAACTACAGAATTTTAACTAAAAGATTGATGTTTTGATCCAAGGCCTTTTTTTACAAAATTCGGGATTTTCATAAAAACATCGATGTTTGGTTCCGATGTCCATCGATGTTTTCCACACATCGATGTTTTAGTTCGATGTTAACATAGATGTTTTTCTATCGATGCTCATCACTACTTATTACCTCCAGCAAAGTCGATGACCAGAATTTCTGGATAGACTGAGTTAAAAATTTTTATACTACCGACAACCTAACTGTTAATGTATTACCAATGAATACAAAAACGTAAAGAAGGTCACATCCCATGTTAAAAAGTGGCAAATAATTTTCTCCGCTAGGAGTGCTGTAAACTGAACTTGAGCACTCCAAATAGAGATAGCGCCAGAGGAGTAGGCCTAAACATAGTACAAGAGAGACGGAGGCATTAAATTTCTTATTTAGTATTGTGTCGTTAAAACACCATTTTAAAAAAACAGTAGTTACCTAGCTTATTTGGTAACGTGGGAAAGCGTTTTTAAAGAAGAATCGTTATTTTAAGCCATTAAATCCTCTTATTGTTAGACTTTGTCGTATGGGCTTTCAAACTTTAGGCTAATGTTATTCCAATGACGATATTTTATTGAATCATATGTTTACAAAAATAAACTAAGTTATGAACGTCGTCATGATATCCTGCTATTTTCAAATTTGTTTTCTTGGTTTCCAAAATGAGCACTAAAGCACGCGGACGGCAAAAGTGTTTCTACATTAATTGTGAGAATTGGTCCAGTAATGGAAAACTGTCATAGGTTATGTATGATGTGTGAGGAGAGATTCTTTGCTGGTGACCATCTGTAACAAAGTCAGAATATAATCTAATAGGTTATTGTCTCGTGCGAGCTCTCATTGTGGAGTGCGATACTACATCAACAGAAACTTTCTTGACCATTTCTTCCATAAGATGTGATCTTCTTTACGTTTTTGTATTCATTGGTATTACTGTGTGGCTTTTAAGGGTTTAAATTAAATTTAGGCCCATAAGCCTACAATAATAGCAGGGTTATAATTTTCTCAATATTGGTGTGACTATCCTATAGCCTACATTGAACTTTTCTTTAAAAGTTTTACCAAACTTTAACTTATGGACTACTAAGTTAAATACACTGACCAGCCTTTTTTATAATATAGCCTACCTACCTTAAGAGTCATCTTCACCCCTGGGCCAGTAACCCATTGTTGCGAAGTCGGCAATGTTAATCATACGGCTTTTAATGCAAAACATGGTATAGCATTCCCCTGTTTCGGACGCCGTTTTTCAACCGATTTGCTTTAAACTTGGTAAGTGTTTAGTTGAATAGTTATACTATGTCGCTCATACCTCGGCATTTTGAAAATTTAACAAATATTACTCTTTGAGACGTCGCAAAGTAACTCGATTTTTCTTAGGAATATTTCAAAATTTAGTAACTTTTTCAAAATTCCGAGGTATGAGAGACATAGTATAACTATTAAACTAAACACTTACCAAGTTTAAAGCAAATCGGTTGAAAAACGGCGTCCGAAACAGGGGAATGCTATACCATGTTTTGCATTAAAAGCCGTATGATTAACATTGCCGACTGGACAACAATGGGATAGTGGCCCAGGGGTGAAGATGACTCTTAAATGATATTTTTTCTGGAACTACCACCGTAGCTCAAAACATTTTAAAAGCTGGCAGCAAAACTGATAACTTAGGCTACCGTAGCGTACCTAACTTACTTAGTTATAGGCCTACTTCTAAAATCTAAAACATAAGTATTGGTAATTGAAACAATATTTAAACTCTCACCTTTTTCATACTACTTTAAGCTTCAAAACTTGTTTTCTATAAGTAGGATTGATGATATCAGGAATTCTACTAGCCTAAATAAAAAACCACTCTGTTTGGTTTACTTTAGTCATGTAACCATTGTAAAAGTCATTAGGTGTGATACTATTCTTTCCCCCCAACCGCAAACTGCCACAAGATACGCATACTCCATCTCCACACTGAATCTTCATAGTTTTGTTTAATTTATTATAAAATATTGTCCCAGGTTTAATAACCGAGGTATCAATGGAATATCGTGGAGTTGTTAAACTATCATTTGAGTTGAGGAAATCGAGAGCAGATTTACTGGATGCAATTTTAGTAGTATTAACCATTTTTTTTGTGTCAAGTTTGATATCCAATAATCTGACTTGAACACCATGCCAATTAGTTGTTAGGGCATATTGATGAGATATGGCTCGATGAAGATCATACACTTGTTTGGCCCCCATCTTGGACCAATCAACAAAAGAAAGTTTCATTGTAACTCGAGGTGCATATGTCACCCCTTCACTTGGTTGAGGAGTAGCCATTTCCAAGCACCTTGGTAGGTCCCTAACACATTCCATCAGCAGTTTGGCTCCTTGTATGGCCAATCTTTCAGTCAACTGAGGAGTTGTCTCCTCTGGGCCAACCGCACAACGATACTGTCTCACTATTGGTCCAGTGTCAAATTTTTTAGGTTCTATCTTCATAATGGTAACACCAGTTTCTGGGTCTGCATTCATAACAGCATACAAGATAGGGGCAGCTCCTCTCCATCTTGGTAAGAGGCTACCATGGACGTTTAATATACCCAGTGGAACAGATTTTATAATATCCTCAGGTATAAGATGTCCAAAGGCCACAACAACACCTAGGTCAAACTTATTTTTGATAACATCACTTGAAAAAGGCCATTCAATTATCGGTAGATTCTCTGCCTCTGCAAACTGTCTAACAACTGAACCGGGTCGAGCAACAACTGTAAGGTTACTCATTAATGTACCTGTTCTGAGTTTGGAGCATAGTGGTTGAACACTTTTAAGTGCAAAGTCATCAGTACCGAAAAATAAAATTCTCCATGGAGGTCCATTTACATTGGATGAATAATTTACCTTTCTGAAAGTGAAATGTTTTTGAACTTCTGCTCTAGAGTATTTAAAAATCGAGGAATACTGGTTCAAAAATGTAGCATAACAAATTGTACTAAAATATACCAGAGGTCTATTTTGCATCTTGATTAAATGTAAATTTTAAGTTGTTTCAGCTTATTGTACATAAGTTAAAACTTAACTGCAATCAGTAGTATATTTACAAGTTTGATACATTCCTCTTCAGCACTTCGAGTCAATCAATCCAAGCTTATAATAGGCCCTAACCGAAAAATTGTTAAAATCTTGATAGTACAAACTACCGATGACAGCTCAAATAAGACACTAAAAACAACACGGATTCATCCAAACACTGGTAGAGTTTGCCTAAGCCTTACTTTGCTACCTACGACATGACTATTTCGTAGTTTAATTAGGAATGAGTAAGTACCTTTTCAAAATATTTTCCGAAGAAACGTATCTAATATAATTACTAACAAAAACATGTAAGCAATCCTTATAATTATAGTTCTAGGCTAGGTTAGTAAAAATTAAGTACTTTGAGGTTAAAGTTTACCTTCGTTTAGGTTCCATGCACAGCTGATATTTTTTTTTCTTTTCAGTACGCTACCCGAAAAAAAACTTGCCATGAGCAATTTGCTTACATTAAGCTCTGTTGTTCAATTGAGAAACGATTCCTTTATTTGACCATTTGGACACACATACATAAAGAAGTTTAAGTTTATATCTATTAATTTGAGACGTTATACTCGAACGGCAAACACGATAGCCCAGTGACGGTAGCCTATGTTGCACTGGGTGTCATTACAATACATTACCTTATAAGTAGTAGGCCCATGTTATTGAAACTCAATGATCCTATGTATAGGTTAAAGGTCAAATTAGGTTTGTATATATATTATTAAATTAAAAACTTGTGCTTGTCTACTGTAATGGCATTTTTACTAAGTTATATTTTACTTTACAATACCAGTTCCGGTTGACCGAGGATTTGATCGGTAAACTTGGAAGCCCCCCTCATACAGTTTACGTAGCAGTAATTAAGCAGAAGGTAAATTAAGCAGATTAGTTTGAACAACGCTCGATCCTCGTCCATCTGATCGTTGCGTGTATGGGGTTGCATTTAGGCCGACGGACGACAAAATTGGACTAAAGACTACTGGTGGAAATCCCACCAATCATCGTCTGTCCAGCCTTCGTCGTCATAACACTCATTCATTGGTAGTATTCCGGGCGCCTCACCGGTAACACCAAAACGGTAACTTCGTCTGCTATGTCGTCTGCTAACAAGGCATTTGCATTGTTTAGCACACGACAAATTAGTCACCGGTAAACCCGGTGAGGCGCCCGGAATACTACCATTGTGTGTATGTTGTCGCTAAAACTTGTAAGGCAAGTTTGTTTTTTTCCGTTCACACCACCTCACCCCTCTCTTACAAACTCGGTGTCTTTACTTAATCTACCGTACATTACAGCCATTGCTTGCCTTTGCGAATAACATTGAAAACATTTAATTTAACTAGAGATCACCCATATTGGTCGAGGTTCGACCGAAATTTAATTATAATGACGTTTATTATGTCTTTCAGGGACTCACAGTCATCTGTTTTATATTTTTAAGCAAAATTTAAAAAAATCGATGATAAGTATCAGCCCTAAAATAAACCGATTAAAAAGCAACTGTGACCTTTAATATTGCAAAACAGATACAAAATCAATATTTTGTCATGTGAAATTACCAGCTTGCAAACAACACTAAAATAAAAAATAAAAAACACCAAAAGGCTTTAGCTAATGGAATATTAGCAAGGATAAACAACAAACACTTCCCACCACTATTTCTGGCCCCTCCCACAAAAATCAAGTAAAATAAAAAATACCCCGTCGCAGCAGACCTGCGTACTCAGCGAATTTCCAAAGAATCTTGAGATTTTGTATTTTCCCCATAAACACCATAGGAATGGGTATGTAGGTTTGCTGCCATGGGATGTTGTTAGAAAATGTTAGTTTTGTTAGGAAATGTAATAGGTAAGGTAAATATTAAATTGTATCAATATTCGGCACTTTTTAATTTTCCCCATAAACCCCATGAAGATGAGTATGTGGATTTGCCGCCATATGGGTGTTGTAAGTAAATATCAGTTAAACCCTACCTAGTGAATGTACATACCACATTTTATCAAGTTATTCCAATAAAGAAGCGTGATACAGGATTTTGTTGATTTCCCATAAGATTAACATAGAAAACCTATTTTTGGCTTTTCTCCGTAACCTGTTAAGCGAAGTTAAAAATTCAAAATACTAAATTGTTTGTTTTTTTAAGCTCTTTTAAATGGTTTTAGTTAAAATTCTTGAATTTTTAAAATTAAGGTCCAAAAATGCAAAAAAACCCATTTTTACCCCTTTGAAACCCCATAAAACCTCGTTCCCATAATCCGATCATGCTAGTTTGCGAACTCATGAAAATAGACCTGGTCTTACACCTTCATACCAAATTTCATCAAAATCAGAGGTTCCTGTCAAAAGTTATCGGGACCACGGACACATATATATATATATAGATCTATAGATATATACATATATATGAAATTGAACGAATGGTGTTTTTGGCTTCTGGGGACCTCAAAACGAACAGTATTATGGTCCCGGACCTAGGTTTCACCATGACTACTACCGTAATAGCGTATTCCCTATAGGGAAATTCGCTAATAATACAAAAAATTGTTATACATTGAGAATATAACAATGAAAAATGTTTTAAATCATATTCATACAAATATGATGTTTTGAAATATGTCATATTGAATTTTAAGGATTATAAATTAGATTATAATTTTTTTTGTTGATTGACCAAACAGATTTAATGGAAATTCCCTGAGTACGCAGGTCTGTTGCGACGGGGGTATTTTGTATCTCAGAAAATCTGCCTCTTAGTTCCGAGTTTTCCCACCGTTTGATTAAAACTATGACGGCTGAGCTGCTTAAGGCCGTGCTAATTTCTGGTTTGATAAACTCCCCCCTTAAGAATGAAATTGAAATAAAAAACTAAAAATAAAAATTTGTGGTGCCATGGGTCAGTGAAGGATTAAAACTGGTATTTAGTTTTTCCCAAACAATCAATATACAATTTTTTTTTTTAACTCAATGTACCAAATTCAATGTACAAAATTTGAAGACCATTCGTAATGGAAGAATTATTCGTCGATTGAAAGCTTTGCCATTTTTACTGAAGGCTTAGGCACATATGATAATATTGAACATTTAGGGCTCTTTTTTGTCGTCCTAAAAGAAAGAACAGCTCATGCAACATTATCTATTAACACTGAGTAAAAAATAAGAGTCATTGTGATCGGCGCAGTGTGTCAACCCAATACAATAAATTGGTATTTTCAAGTGTTTCAACTTAAATAATAAGAGAACTGATTAAAGAAAATCTAACCCCTGAGCTGAGAAGTGAATCGTTAGCTATTTGGAAGTAGCTTACTAAGTCTGAAACAGGTTTTTTTTCAATTTATATTTGTCTCTTGAATTGATAGTGACTATTTTAAACATTTTATACGGTACTACAATGGTAACAAAATAATTTAAAGAAAGGAAAACGCCCCGTACCAGAGGTGACTGTAAAACAAAATTTTACTTTTCTTGGGGCAATTCTTAATATATTTTCATTTAATGATGTTTTAAGTTTTATGGTAGCTAGTGAGAAGGGTAAATAAAAGCAGAATGAAATAAAGTTTATAGGTATTTGATTTAGAGACTTGTCAGTTTTGGCCTTGAATAAATAAATAACTAATTCTAAAAATCACTTAGTGCTACCAATGCAGTAATATAGTGTCAGTAAGTGGTGCAACAATGTATATTGGTTGAGTAGGTATGGTTGACGTAACACAGCAGTAGTGGGGAATGGCCACTTTTAAAACCGACCACGTGCCCACCGAGCCACGTGACTTGGCAGCTGGCGCCAGCTGCCATGTCACATAGCTTCCGGTGGGGGTTAGAGGGTATATATGAGATGCTGTAGTTATATGTTATGGCATATAGGTTGGGGTGGAGATGGCGATAGTGTTGGCGTTAGGGTGAAGTGAATTTGCGCATAAAATTAAAAGTTAGTTCAAAATTGAAATTCGTCGGTGTTGACGAAACTCTAACAGTTGAAGAAAAATTAAGAGTTAGTTTAAAATTGAAATTCAAACTTATAACTGGGATGTGGAAAATATGTCAAGGTCATCCAGAGTAAGTTTTTAAAAATTCTATCCAACTATCACCATAAATAGTTTTTAAGTTGAAGTAGTTGGTGATAGCGGGATAATTGATTCGTGCCATGGGAGAGGTGTTTATCGTTTAAAAGTTGGCGATCGAATGAGAAGTGCCGCCTAGGGAGAGGGCTTATAAAATGGCAACCTTCCCCTACCACCCCTTCCCCCACTCCTTTAGATCAATAACCGGTCGCCGACTCTATGTGGTAAAACTGAACCAGACATGGCGGCCGCCATGGATAATTCTAACCTCAAACCTTAGTTTTGCATTGGTGAGCATGCGCCACCCCCACTCCTTTACCTTTCTTTTATATTTTTAAAACCGAACAGATGTCCGGGCAGCTGCCCCTACGGGTAGATGTTCGGGCAAGTGTTGGGGGCAGAGATGTTGAAATATTGGGGTGGAGATGGCGATAGCGTTGGTGGTCGGTTGAACTGAATTTGCGAATAAAGTAACTAGGGTTGAACTAAAAGTGCACATAAATTAAAAGTTAGTTGAAAACTGAAATTTGACGGTGTTAACAAAACTCTTAATAGTTGAACAAAATTAAAAGTTAGTTTAAAACTGAAATTCAAATTTATAAATGGGATCTGGAAAGTATGTCAAGGTCATCCAGAGTAAGTTTTAAAAAAGCCTACCCAACTACCACCAGAAATAGTTCTAAGTTGAACTAGTTGGTGATAGTAGGATAGGTTGAAGTAACTTTTGAATTTTATTAGTGAACATAGAATTAATGTGCAACAGCAGAGTTTAAACAAGTTGAACTTTTGTGATGAATTACAGAGTTGTAAATGCAAACACCGACGACGATGAGAAGGTAAATGCAGAGTCCCCAGATGATGTATTTGAAAAGCTTGAACAAATGTAACATTTCGAGTTGGTTTTCCTGTTCCATTTCCAATCGTTTAATTTCTAATTTCAATTTATCCTCTTCCATTCTAGTTACGAAGGGAACTTCATCCATCATATCCATCATGATTGTGTTAGTGTTTGAAATTTTAAAACAAGTGATGTTGATAGTTCAGAAGTCGAAGACGGAATGAGAAGTGAAAGGGAGAAATGTTAGTTAAATAAAGAAGTGGTGGGGGGAAGGATGAATTACAAAGAAGTGGTGGGGGAAAGACGTTGCTCTTCATTATTACCATCAGTAGTGTCAGATGGTGCAGGAGTTAGATTTAGTAAACTGTCCTCGTCCAAACTTTCAACCTTATCACAAATAGGACAATCGTATGTTATTTCCAAATTCATTTTGATGGTCGTAAAATTATCTACAAGTTCTTGTAAAATATTAAAAATGTCTTGTAACTCTTCTTTAGAGTTTATTTCAAAACTAGAATTCATTCGGGCCAATGGAGAGTTGTTCATTGTTAGAGAGTTGGTGATGGAATGAGGATCGGCGCATAGGGAGGGGGCTTATATAACGGCGACCTTGAGCTTATGATCAAATAAAGCGTTAAGTTCTTCTTCTTCATCTTTTAATTCAATTATTCTAACTGAATTAGTTGTTTCGTCTTCCTCACTCTGTGATGATGACGATGAAGAAAATAATTCACCAGGATTTAAATATTGAACCACAATTCTGAACCATCTCATAGGATATTTATCCATGATAGAAAGTAAGTTTTGAAACAATTCTTCCATCTCCTCCCTCTCAGTTATTATATGTTCAAACTTGATAAATTTTGCTTCCATGTTATTAGTTAGAGTGTTGGAAGTGAAATGATTTAAAGTTGAATATAATATTATATAAAAATTACAACCGGTAGTGGGGGAAATCTCAAGGTCATCCAATTGAAGTTTTAAAAAAGAGTATAAAACTGAAATTACACATTTGATGGTTCTACAGGGTCGGAATACCAATCTGACCTGTATTTACATCTTTTTATCATATGTGTACAAAAATCATCTTGATGAGAATTGGTGCGTTGACAATGAGCAAGATGGAGAGGGTGAAATTTGAAACATCTTTGAGGACAACATGTATGAAAATATCTTGATTTGTAAAGTTTCAGAGTTCGCAATTCCAGTGGCGGTAGTTGTTTTGTTTTGCATTTGCAGTAACAAGATCCGAAGAATTCGCATTTAGTACAAGCTGACCCATCCACCATCATTGGTCCTAAATCTGTACATTGTTGTTCACAACAGTAACGAGGTTTGTACTTGTATTTTTGCTCTTCCATGTTGACGCTGCGGAGTCCAGTGAAATAATATCCAGGCGTCTAGGGAAGGGGGCTGTCTAGGGAGGGGGCTTTTATATGGGGAACCTTGAGCTTATGATTGAATAAAATGTTTAGTTCTTCTTCTTCGTCTTTTAATTCAATTATTTGAACCGAAGTAGTTGTTTCATCTTCTTCACTTGATGAAGAAAACAATTCACCAGGATTTAAATATTGAACTACAATTCTGAACCATCTTATAGGATATTCGTCAATGATAGAAAGTAAGTTTTGAAACAATTCTTCCATCTCCTCCCTGTCAGTTATTATATGTTCAAACTTGATAAATTTGTTTTCCATGTTGTTAGTTAGAGTGTTGGAAGTGGAATGATTTAATATTATATAAAAATTAGAACTAGTGGTGGGGGAAATCTCAAGGTCATCCAAATGAAGTTTTAAAAAAGAGTGTAAAACTGAAATTACACATTTGATGGTTCTACAGGATCGGAATACCAATCTGATCTGTATTTACATCTTTTTATCATATGTGTACAAAAATCATCTTGATGAGAATTGGTGCGTTGACAATGAGCAAGATCTAGAGGGTGAAATTTGAAACATCTTTGAGGACAACATGTATGAAAATATCTTGATTTGTAAAATTTGAAAGTTCGCAATTCCGGTGGTGGTAGTTGTTTTGTTTTGCATTTGCAATAACAAGATCCGAAGAATTCACATTTAGTACAAGCTAACCCATCCACCATCATTGGTCCTAAATCTGTACACTGTTGTTCACAACAGTAACGAGGTTTGTACTTGTATTTTTGCTCTTCCATGTTGATGCTGCGGAGTCCAGTGAAAGAATAAGAGTGTATAGTGTTGAATAGCGAGTTTTATGTACTATGAAAAGTGGTGGGGGTAATTTCAAGGTCATCCAAACGGAGTTTTAAAAAATTATACCTTACTAATGTAAGGAATGTTGATACTTAAGAAGTTTGTTTCTCTTTGTTTTCTTCAGACTTTTTATCTTTCTCAGCTTTAGCCATAGCAACTAGTTCTTCTATTGATAGCGGATGTACTTCAGGAAATTTCAAAATTAATTTAGCTTGGTATCCTTCTTTAGCTAATACATCTATATCTTTAGTCATTTGTTCAACCGTGTTGTAATCTTTTCCATAGATTTTTCCATCAAGTTGAATCATCATTCTGTACAACATTTTCTTAAATAGGTCTTGTCGTGGTGAGAGCTGAGAAGCAAATGATTATTTATTCAAGTATCACATCCTTTTTATTAACTCACATTCAACACGTGATTCTTTAGTTGTAGTTTTGTTTGTCAAAAGTTATTCAACATTGGTAATATTTTTGGAACTTGATGTTATGTTGACCAGTAGGCGGTGAAGAAGTTGTAGGTTGTGTAGAAATAAATATTTCATCATCGCAATATTTTGTTTTAGTGAACATCCTTGTATTAGTAGCACTAACATCAACAGTTAAGTGATAACCACCGGTAAGTAAAACTCGCATTTCGTTGGTTAAATCTTCGAGTTGTTCAAAAGTTGTAATGGTGTTGGTATCGTAAGATGCACACTTGACTTTGAGACACATATTTAGTTTTTTATATTAAGCAATAGAGTGAGCGAGATGTGTACGGTACGAAAGGTAGTCGTAGACTGATGAACTTCACAAGTAGATTTCTGCTTTTATCATCACACAAAATTGGGTCAAGGTCATTCCGTGGAATTTTTAAAAAAGCAACATATTGTAATGTACAAAGAACATTACAATATGTTGCTTTTTATTTTTTTGTTTTATATCATATTTATTGAGAAACAATTACAAACAAATATTTACAATGTTATGTACAAACTAATCAATAGTAGGTGTTACATGAATTGTAAGTTCAGTAGAGTTATTTCTACTTGGTCCGTGCGAAACCAAATAGAGTGCGCCGGGTTGAACTACACGAAGATCTTCATTTTGAAGAAGTTGTACAAAACGTGTAGGTAGGAAGATTTGAAACTTCGGTTCGTCACCAACTGTATACGGTGCCTCGCTCAATGTGCAATTAATAGCATCACCTACTGAAGTTTCCATTTTCTTGATTGTATGAATGATGTAATGTTTTTCTTCTTTTAGTTCAGAACATTTCTTCGTAGGTAGAATTGATGATTTAGAATGAGCGTTGAACTGATCGACCAAATTTTGAAGTAAGTTCTGCGATGCCATCTTGATGTTATTGTTAATTTTCTTGTAAATAAGAATGTCCGTTGGAGATGTTGTCTCTTCGGAGGTTCGAGTAATACTCATGCTGCGTCATGGTAGCGCTCTCACTTTTATAATCGACACTACCCCCACCACTTTTTTGAAGGAAACTATTCAAGCGGTAGGCATTCTTTAAAGCGCACTGCGACCTTCGATGTTTAAAACTTTTTGATGAAATAAAAGTTCGTTGAAGTAGCATTGGAAATCGTTATCAATTATTGCATTAATCACTTCGTTGCTTGTAAATGATTGTATCCAATTTGCTTTTTCCAATCCTCTTGTGTAGATAATTTTAAACTCTTTGCAATAATGATTCATAATGTGCGGCATCATGTTATAATTAATGAAACCTTCATCCCATCTTAAGTTGTGAAAATGTTTGTTCAACCATTTGTTTGTAACTTTCGCTTTAGTTGTTAGTCTATTAAATGGTACTGGAGGTTTGAACAAATAATGATAAACTACTGATGTGTTCATGTCCAAGATTACTAATTCTTTAATAATAAAATTACCATCATTTCCTCGGAAAGCTTGAAATTCAATTATACCTCTTTTAACTTCCATTATGTGTGGTGCATTAGAAAACGAAACCCGTTTATTCATGATGAAGTCTTATTAACAACTGACTTAAAAATTGAATGAGCCGACGTTTATAACAGACAGGATTGTTCTTCTTCTTTCACTTCTTGTGCCACTTCATCGATATTAAAATTGGTGTGATAGTTGTTTAATTGTCTCCACATTTCAACTTCTTGAGGTATTCTATTAAAGATTGAAGTATCCACGGGACCGTATAAAATTGGAACAAAAGGTTGTTTGTCCAATGTATCGATTAGATAGTCTTTAATTATTGCACTTGAAAATATTAGTTGTTTCAAATATCTGGTGACGGGACCGGTAGTACAACTTAAAGTGTAAAATTCTTCTTTAGTAAAATATAATTTAACATTGTGGGTAGTTAAATCTCTGAAGCGAACAATTTGTCCTCCACGATGTTTTACTATATCAACTTCAATATTTGATTCCAATAAACTTAATCTTGTTCTTCTTCCAAATGTGTTGTTACTTAAATAGCACTCCAAAAGATGTAAATGTTTCATGAGAGATTCCCAAGTAGTTTCACTGAAAGTAACCATTTTGTTTCCATGATTTAAAATAACAATTGGTGAATAATCCATTGATTTTAAAATTCCAACTGATATACTTTTTGTCATACATGAAGAAATTGGGTAGATAATCCGAAGAAATACTTCTGTTAAAATATTGGTTGTAATGTTAACTTCAACCTTCTTCCTTTTTACTTCTTTTTCAGCTTCTTCTTCTTCTCTCTTCTTATGTTTGTTAAACTTTAGGAACTCGTCCATTTCTCGTTCAACTTGTTTTTCTATATCTGAACTATTATCATCCATTAGAGGTGTATTTTCTTCTCCGTTAGTAGAATTCATCTTGCGAATGATGTTTCCCATACGACGGTTGAAGATAGAATGAAGTTTCCACTAATTATTTTCTCGCTTTTATATTTTTCGTAAAATCCTTGAAATTTATACAATTACATAATTGTTTGTTTTCAACTTGTCTTTCACAAATGAAATTCTAACCTCAAAAATTGAAGCAGATAATTCTAACCTCAAAAATTTGCAGTCGTTGTACAATTCTTCTTAAAGTACATTCTTCACAATTCCGGTCAGCGGTGTGTAAGTAACTATTTTATCATGTAGAATTAGACAGTATGCCGAAGTTCCATCCGCTACTGGTTCTTCAAATTCCATTTCAATTTTTATATCCACACTTGATGATTTTACCGATTCATTTTGTTTTGAACAATCGATTACAATTATTGGAGCCTTGGAATAATACTGGTCAGGTGATAATAGTGGTGTATTAGTTTTTCCATAATATGACGATTGAAATCTTGCATACATATCGTATAAAATGGAAAAACGTTTTTTGCTGAACATGACATTCAAATTGTCATAGGGAAAGAATTGAGAGTTTAAGAAAACTTTACAATTCTTTATTTTACAGTGATCAAATTGACCAGCATTTGCAGTGATAACATCTTTTCGCTTAGTTTGAAAACCGAGTATTATGTACCTTGCTCGTTCCAAGTAAGTTGATGTCTTGACGGTCCATGTTTGTCGTTCTGTCTGAGGTAGTGTAGGGTATTCATGAAATTCCCAACTTCGGAATGGCATCACAATATCACGGTCAGATTTCAACTTTTTTAATAATAGGATTCTATGTTCATCAGCCAATCTTACATGAGGTACTCTCCAAACAACTTTATCCAACTATAGTTGCCATTCCAGTTTATCTTCCGTAGTTGCAGGGTCTGCAAGTATCAAGTCCTTATTAGTTGAAGATCTGAGTAATACTAATTCTTGTTTGACATTTATTATTACCCGTTTGTAATCTTCAGCGAATCCCAAAAGCAATCGTAAAGGTACATGAAAATCAAAGTGACCGTTGGAAGCTGGTGTTATAGTGTCTTTATCGGGGGCAACCCATCCGGCGGTGACTATTGAATTCTTCTCATGCGGTGTTAATGATGTTAATCCTTTCAATGTCGTTGTTAAACCAACCTTTTTTGTTGAATCAACCGTCACCCCTGATATTTCATATCTTATTTCATCAAAAAAATATGCCATCGGGTTATTTATAAAAGGAACTGTTGAAGCAGTTTTTCCATCCAATTTTAATACCCGTCCTTCGATGTACAAGTAACTTTCACACGGTAAAGTGTAAATATCTTGTTGTTGAATGGGGATCCTTATTTCATCGTTATTGTTTAATTTTGATGAAGTGTAAGGGTTGTGCGTGTGATATTCCTTCTCCCATAGTGTTTCGTCGAACGTTGGTCCTTGAGATATATCCAGGATATCCATCGCTGTTAAGTTTCAATCCAATCTTCTGTAGAAAACGAATGTTGTCCGATGTTAACTCTTCCAATGTTGAGGAGCTACTGAGCTCCCGACTCTTCCGTTGCGGTTTAAATGATAATCCCATGTTGACTTTTATGTTGCTGCTCTGATGTGTATCCGTATAGTAATTGTTTCTCCTCTAAAGTCAACACTATGACCGTCTTGATCAAATATGTTCAGTACGATGTCTGAAATGAAACTGGTGTTTAACGGTAGGTATATCAAGTTTTGTGGCTTCTCAACAATTTTAAAACCGGGAGCCACTGTTGGATAAAATGTATGTAAAATATGTTGATTAACTCCATCTCTATACGATCCGTGTATAATGTTGCACGTGACATCGATACTATTTACTTTCAATATTGTTACAGTTGAATCACCTGAATGAGTAGTTCCAGGAGTTAAGATTTTCTTTTTTGTATCTGTAAATCCAAGTAAACTGCCAATCGACTGTTCCAAGCTGACATCAATATAATATTTTGAAGTTATTTCTGCTTTTAAAGTATTATTGTTTCCTTTAACGGTGATATTGTCTTCTCCGAGTTGTTTCTGTAATAATTGGTTTATATCATCAATTTCATAAGCTCCAGTAGGAAATGTAATTATTTTCAATTCTGAGTATTTTCCTGCGGCATCCTTAGTTTCATAATAATGTAGTAAATTGTTCTTCCCTTCCGTAACATTGGGAATTGAGTTGTAGGTAGTCAAATCAAGTAATGCCGCTTCCCATAATCGTTCCTTGGATAGACGCAATGCTGGGAACAGCGTACTTTTTAATGTGGATGAATTTCCACTCAATGACACTGTATACGATGACATCTTAAAGCTGACTGACACTTTTCGCTAGAAACTCCAAACATAAATGCCCACATATTTCAGTATTGTTAGGTTGTTCTCTTTTGTAATTGTAAAAAATGTTTTTTGAGTTTCGAAAATAATGTTGAAGTTCTTTTGGCGGTGGTAGATTGCCAAAACTGTCAAAGTAGTAAACGGTTTGTCCGAGCTTTTTATAGCATATCAATGAGTACCTGGACCATAGGTGGAATCCAAATTTACTATTCCAGTTTCATTTTTCCATATTTTAGTTGGTAATGCATCTTTCATAAAAACTCCTCGAAAGAATGGTATTTTCAAACATTTTACATAATCATTTAACTGATGATTTGTTAAGGCTTTATTTGGAATTATTAATTGATTCTTCTTATTTAGTACACACGGTATGGTCTTAGGTATAAACCTGCTCCGTTTTTTACCATTTGCCAAACAGAAGTCTTCTTTATATTGCTTTATGAGTTCTACGACGTCCTTTTTTAATGTTTCCACCTCTTTTGGGAGTGCCTCTCTTTGCAGGTCTTCCTCTGCGACGTTTTCCACCACCTAACTTTGCTTTCGTCTTCATGGCTGTAGTTACTGCCCAAGCCGATGCTTTTTCTGCAATACTTGCGTCACTTGATTTTACTCTTTGCCAAGCTTTTTCCGCTAGAATTTTATCTGCTATTGATCTATTTGTTGAATCTTTATACTTTGAATATGCTATATCGTGTTCTTTGCAAGCTTGATCTAATTTATTAATTCCAGGATCTCCTCTTGCTAAACGTTTTGCCAACTTAGTTCCAGGTCCACAATATTGATAACCTCCGGGCAGATGTAATTCGTATGGTAAAGCGTCTATCGCTCGATTCACAACAGCACCAATTGGAATCCGTCTGAGCAGGGATAATGCAGCTGATGTTAAACCACGTCCTCTCTTGCCGCTGTCTTGACGACGACTGAGCGATACGGTCTTCATTATGCTGTTTTATGTAACCAACGTCTTCACTCTATGAAATACTTTATGATAATGAATCCTTTTTTGTATATTCCATACTTAAATATTCATAAGTTTTACTAGTATCTATCAATGATTTCATCTTTAATCCATTGGTTTCTCTGAGAATCTTCGATTTTATTGTGTTTCATCGATGCATTAATCAAATGATTGTGCATATCAATAACTACATTACCTACAAGATTCATTACATACTCTACATTAGTAGCATCTTTGTTACGTGTAGGATTATCAAGATATGTGATACGTTTACCATTACATGTATACGCAGATGGATCGTTATTAGAGGTTGCTATAACTTGTTTAATAGTAGCAACATCATTCGGAGCTATTCCTGCTGATATGTTAGATATTCTTCTATTTTTTCCATCATATACGTTATTTATTTTATCTAAAACTATAGTTTGTTTTACAACAACACAATCCTGATCATCTTTACCAGATTTAACTTGGGTTAATCGTCTACCTTTACATATAAAATTAACACCAGTAGCTGATAGTTGTGGTACTTGTGTTAAAATAACAGCATCACGTTCTTCCGTGCCTAAACTTATATTTGACAATCTTTTATTTTTTCCATCCCACTTGTCATTTTTTAGTTGTAGTAAGGTAAACTTTTCACTTCCTTGCATAAACTCATCACCTTTCTTTGACACCACCTGATTCTGTTTAACAAAAGCGGATGTTCCTTTTTTCAAGCTTTCATTCATTTGTCTCACGGTAGCAGCATCAGATGGAGTTGAACCATCTTCCAGATTGGACAACACTTTTCCATGACAATCAATAACAGCACTATTATATAAAATACAATTATCTTTAATGTATTTTATATTAACACCATCACTTTCTTCTTTAGGATATCCAATATCGTTTATAGTATATTTATAGAAGGAAAATCCATCTTTTTTCTTTTCTGGTATTACAGAGTGCAAATAACGCTTATTAATTGTATCTGTATCCTCGGTTGGATCTGCCACATTAGTTATTTTATAATTTAAAGCATTGTACTTTTTTCCACTTTTAGTCTTTTCCAACAGTAAAGCGTATTCCATCGCAGATAGAAAATAGCCTTTATTAACAACATCTCCATTGTTGACTGGTTTTGCAACGTTAATAACCATGTGAGATTTTGCATCATACAGTTGGTTGTTGTCGAGTTTTAAACTTGTAGATGTTTCCTCCTTTACTGTCTTTAAATTTGTTGCATCTCCATCTTCTTCTGGATCTTTAACAAACTTTAAACGTTTATTATTTATGTTATAGTCACCTTCGGGTGTTTGCGGTAATCCACTTCTTTTTCTGTTTTCTCCAACTTGCACTCCTAACGCGGAGTAGCGTCCGAACTTGTCGACGCTCATGTTAGAACTGACACATTATACACCTGCAACTCTTATATATCCGCGGACAATTATACAATTATGCCGCGATTCCTGAGTTCGTCAATCAGAGCTACCCATTCATTATTTAAACCTGTATGACCAGCTTCCATGGCTTCATGCAATAGTCTCATTCTATCAACCAATTTATTGATGTCATTGTAGTAAATTACATTTGTATTGTTTAGATTTTTCATCAATCCTTTACCAGATGTTGAAGTATCTCCTTTACTCTTTTTACCATGTTTTTCAAGAAGTGATAAATCCATAAGTGATAAAGATTTTCTTTTCAGTGGTTGTCTCACCGCTGGTGCAGTACGTAATGTTGGCAATTTTCGTGGAGGAAACAACTTTTTTATAACGATGTTATATTTTGTTGCACGTGAACGATTAATCATTCCATCCTTTAAGTAGTTTCTTTTATGAGCGTTAGTATTTTGTAGAATCTCCTTAAAAACACTTAAATCTTTGGATGAATATCTTAGTGGTATGTTTTTAAAAATTAATTCATATAATCCTTTTGTTCCTTTATATCTATGCTCACCAATAATGATGTAATCGTCTTGTGTTATTTCAAGCTTTGAATCGCCAATCTTCAATTCATTCCCATCAATTCTTGCTCCGTATACGTGTGATCTACTCAAATTCGGGTTTGATTTCATGTCATGTAGCATTTTCATTATATATTTTCTTCCAAGAGGTCCATGTTGTAATATATCGCTACTCAATTGAGTTAAATTTGGAATAGATTGTTCAGCTTCAGGTATTGGCTATTCTTCTTCCTTTTCAACAATTGGTTCTTCTTCTTCTTTTGTTTCTTCTTGCTCACTAGCACTTGTATATGAATCATCATCTTCTTCTTTTTTTAATGCTTGTACTTCTTGTTTAGAAACTGGTAGTAAAACATCTCCTTCATAACGAGGTTTACCAATAGTTTCTGATATCTGTTTTAAAGGTTCCGTAATAGGTTTAAATGTAGTCTCTAGAAATTCTTCTCTTTCACTTAAACCCATCCTCAATGCACGATTCTTCATCCTAATAGAATCACTGAGTGATTTTATTTCTTTCAATAGTTTTTCTTGATTCACCATGTTTACACTGTGAAGTTCAACGTGTAACTAGATGTAGCATCGGTAGTTCAACGCATAAATACAAATTTATCCAACCCTATACGATATCTACCATTTTTAATATCTTCTTCCTTCATAATAACGAGAAAGCTATATTTCTCATTCCATGCTTTGCCACACATCTCTTTAAATTTTTCAAATGGCATATCCGCATTTACATGATCATTATATATATGCTTTAAATTTGTTTCATCTTGCTTGAAGATGATCAACATATTTGCATTGTCTCTTATAAGTTGTTTTGGAATTTTACTGTATGTTTGACCAATATAAATGCTATCAATATTATGATGTCTTCCCATAGCAAAATAATTCCTTATTGTGTCATGATTTTCACAAGAAACATCGTCAAATATAAAAATAGAAAATGGTTTTGCTTCATTTGGTTGCATAATTGTTTCACTGGCATTAAACTTGTAAAAATTCACTTCAGGTACACTTGCAAGTACTTTATCCAATAATTGATATTTTGGTTGTTGCAATGATTTTGAAAAAATGTATATATTATTAAAACGCAATCCTTTAGGATTAGTTATAAGGTTAAAAACAACATTAGTTTTTCCACAATTTGAAGGACCAGTTATTAGACATCTTATCGTATTTGGTAGTAATTCACCATGTTTTCCATGATTTAACTTATCATTGTCAACTGTCAATTCATCAATGTTATTGATATTAAATCGGTCTTTTTGTTGTACAATCTCCATCTTGTATAAAGGTTAAACACACAATGAGCTATTAAACAACTATACTAAGTCTTTTGAAGGAATCCAAGAGTGTTCACTTTTATCAAACCCTAACCACCGGAATTTAACCATATCCTTTTTCCTTTGTAAAATCTTCTCGACAAGATATACATCACCAACTGTTGATTTCAACAATTCATGTCCGTAGAATCCACCTTGAAGTAATTCACCCTTGTTATCCTTTAATAAATAGGTTTCAGGTATAGTTGGTTGCACTTTATAAATTGTAAATACTTCATTAGTCCAATTTGGTAGATATCTTTTACTAAATACACCTTTGTATTTGCTTATACGAACTTTATCGTTGGCCTTGAACTTCTTTGGTTGCAATTTTTCCAATTTCGGTGTTGTATTATTTTTAATGCGTTGTAATACAATTTTCGCATTAGCACTGTTTACTTGGATAGGTTTCATTCCAATGGTACGATGATATTTGTTGTTATACTGTTTTATAAGTTGTAATAATATGTCATACCACACGTATGATCCTCGTTTTGAAAATTGTTTATACATCGCACCTTTCAATGTTCTATTGAATCTTTCAATTATTGAAGCTTTAACTTCAGAATTTGTAGAATAATGATTTATTTGATATTTCTTCATCAAAGCTCTAAAGTCTTTATTAAAATATTCTTTTCCATCATCGGTCTGTAGATGTTTAATTTTAAATTTATTTCTTTGTATTGTGGTTTCCATAGCTTTTGTAACACTTTTACCAGTCTTCTCCTTCAATGGTAAAGCGTCAGCTATTTTAGTAAAACAGTCTATAATTGTTAAAATATATTTAAATCCTTTGTTTAATTTACTGTGCGGTATCATTTCAATGAGATCAGCTTGATAAAGATCATTCATTCCTTTAATGATTGTACTTCTTCTTGGAAATCTTCTTCTTGCTGGTTTATGTAGTTCATTTACAATCTTGTCCTTCACACTTTCCATCTTCAGATGTTGCTTGTACACCGCATGTAAAAATACTGATCCATAGAATAGTTTATTCTCATTTATATAGTTTGAATATAGGTCAAGGCCATTTCATATTAGTGTAAAAAAGAGGGAACATGGCATTGGGCTTGCCATGTCCCCTCTTCTTTACGGAAAGGAAAAAGGAAGAAGGTAGAGGACGAAGAATAGGTTTACTGGTCGATAGGGTTTAGAGAGTAGTGGCCGAATGGTAAAGTATTAATTTTATCTTCTAAAATATGGCGCTTGTCATCTTTGTAGCTTAATGCCCACTTTGTTTGTTTGACACTAAATAGTTGATGATTATAACTTCTAATAGTGTTGAACGTTGCAGTTGTTTCAACATTTTCAAACAAACATCTTTTATAATGTTCAAACTGTACGTTCTTCTTAAGAAAAGAAGTTTTTATTCCTTTGGCCTTCTTTGTGACTTGATGTTCGTTCCTCTCATTTATGTACAGTTGAAACGAATACAGTTTGGACATTAATGCTACAATTTCCATCATTGGCACACCATTCGTTTCATCTTTAAATTTTCCCAATACTTTCTTGTTTCTGTCATAGTCGTAATTTGGATGATCCTTAGGATAATCGGAAAAGTCGAAATCATCTTTATATATAAAGGTGCGTAGATCTTCATACATGTCATTTGTTTTAATCCAGTAAATTAGTGCATCCGTATCCATATATGCAATACCAATGTTCTCTCTTCCATAATAGTTAACCATCTTCTTATAATGAAACTCGTACATATGTGTTTTTGAAATATCCAAGATTGACATTCCAAGATACAAAGGACGATCCATTTCAACTGACTTCTTGTTCATGGAAATAACAACTAGATTTTCATTAATAATTACAGATGAACCAAAGTTTGGTTGTTGCACCAATTTCTGCAATTTTACTGGATCAGTTACCAATTTGATATCCTTATGTTTCCTTTTGTTTTCCAAAGTCTTGCCAAATATTGCGTTGTTCATTAATTTGAAAAAATCTTTTTGAAAACTTGATGTAGCGGTGGCTCTTCTTCTTGTGTTGTTGTCGATGTAAGGTTTTAACCAACAAGATTGAGAAAATTGTAGTACTCGATTAATTTTTGTAATTCTCAATCCTAAGTCTAAAGCTTGTTGTATTATCCAGTAGTGTCCAACATATCGAGACTTGTCGGTTAAAGTCATCATTAATTTCGGCCATCTTCCAGTAGGGGAAATTTCAGTCTTTGGAAGAAGTGGTAAATCGTAATGATGATCGTGAAGATGTTCAGGATATTCAAAATCAACATCAAAAATGTAACCAGTTTCACCATGCTTTGGTAAATCCATAATGTTTCCAATCGATTCTGGATCTATCCATTTAAAATTATCATATGGAAGGGGATTTGACATTGCCCATCCGTATAAGTTATTTGCATCAAAATAACCTAGGAATGTTGTTGGTTTTGATGCATCATAATCGGGCAGATACTTGTTATTCGCCTTAACATGTCTGGTTACACTTTGTGTCATTCCCCCTCGAACTCCTGATTCTAACATCAAAACCATATCTACATCAGTAAGAAGTTGTAATTTACAATTTGTTTCTTTCAACATGGCTTGCCATGCTAGTCCAGGTGAAGTGTATGAATGAAGAGGGTCTAATCCATATGCTGCAAAACACGTATTTCTAAATTCTTCCATTATATCACATAATAAAGTGACATCTAATTTAACATAAAAATCTGAATATTCTCCCAATGTTGTAAATCCTAATTCATTCCATACTTTACATGCATGATCATAATCCTCTTGAGATATGTCCATGTTGTATAAGTTACTTTTGAATTCTTCTTTTGGTGGAAGTGATGTTTCATTAAATTTTTCTAAACTGTCTATATAATCATATGGGAAAACACCTTTCCGAAGTACGAGATCCAGTTTGTCGTTACTTACAATCTTCTTTGTTTCAATAAAATCTTTCTTCCTTAAATTTTCAGAAAGTTTAGACAAACTCGATGGCATAAATCGGTAGGAGTCTAAGAATCTTAATTTGACATTTCCAACTGTTTTAGAGAAACTTATAAATTTTTCTGAAGTTTCAGCCAACACATCTATTGAACCATTGTCTCTTCCTAATTCAGGTATTATAAAATGAGCATCATACCCACTGAGGTTATGCAGAACCACAGGAATAAATAGTGGTAAACGATAGCTCAAATTGCATTTATTACAAGCAGCACCCCTGTAATAACCTGTAAGGTGGTCATGATCTTTAACTTTATAATTGTCAATGGTAAATTCATTTTTACATAAGAAACAATGAGTTGCATTTTCATGTTGAATTTCCTCTTCTTCCTCCATCGGTTTCATTGGTACGATATTCGTATATAATCTTTGTACATTTTCAGCTATTAAATATAAATGGTCAAGAAATATTGTTTCCACATTTTCACCACGATATACTAAAGGTTCTGAAGTTAATCCATATTGGTTTAAATGTTCTTCTGATAATGTTGATTTAACCATTAAACAAAAACTATTTGGTTTGTGCATTTGATATTTGACACTTTTTCTAGCTTCACAATTTTCATCTTCTATAGGAATTAGTGTTGATTCAAAGTCCGCATATACAACTATAGGGATACGGTATTGATGATGAACCTTTTGAAATGTAACAAATGCTCTGTTTTCCAAAGGTAAATTAATCTTTGCTTCATAATTATTGTTACATAGCCTTTTGTGCTCTTGTAACCATTCTCTTCCTTGTCTTCCTTCTCGTTGAAAATTAAAACATCTCTTGCAAATTATCTTTCTGTGTCGATCTTTAGAAAGCTGCTTGTTAACAAGAGAGTCGAATTTCTTTATGTACACATAGTGAGACACATCTCCTCGCGTTAGTAGTAGTAAATCCGTATGATCTGGTAGCTCTTCTTTTACAACACGTAAAGGAAACACTTTGTTTGAACTATCTAATGCAAAAACATTGATAGATGTACCAGGATTTTTATTCTCAAATTTTGATATATCTTTCAGTGATACAGGGTAAGTAATTCCTTGAAAATTGTACCTATGTCTTTGATTTTCATAGTGTTGGTTAGGTTTATCGAAATGATTTGGTACAAACTTAGATGTCATCGCATATCTAAAACATTCATTATCTTGATTTTTCACATTAATACATGATCTTGTATCCTTAATTCTTTTAGGCAAAGGAATGTAACTAGATCCCATTAGTCCATATCCATGTTTATGAACTCTTATATCTAATACTTCAATACTTGTAAGACTCCATCCGGATCCTCTTCCTTCGTGTTCCTGAATTTTTGTTAATATTTCTTCTATACAGTTTTCTACTATTGAATCAATGTTTGAACTTTTCATAATGGTTCGGTTTTTTGTTATGAATCCTCTTGGTGATAATTCTTCTTGTACATTTATAAACATAGCTTCTAGTAGTAAACCAAATTTAAGAAAGTTCAATCTTTTCAATTCTTCTTTTAAAGTTTTACTTATGACTGGTTTTGCTTCTCTAATAAATTCTTCTAGCTTCAAGTTTTCATTTTGAATCTTATGATGCATTACTACTTTACCAGGTAATGCAAATACTTGTAGATTCGGTAAAGTAGTTGAAGATGTTGCTGTTATTTCATCTTGTTCATCTTGTTCATCTTGTTCTTCTTGTTCTTCTTGTTGTTCTTGTTCTTGTTCTTGTTCTTGTTGTTCTTGTTTTTCTTCTGGGTTGTTGTGAATTAGTTCTTTATGACAGTCTAATAGAATTTCATCGTGAAACGATTCCGAACATTTATCGCAACTATACATGTTGAGATGTTTACTCTTCGAAATTTCGCCAAGAAATGAAATGGGCTCTCATGTTCCTCCTTTTATAACGGTTCCCCCACCACTATTTCATCTTCTTCACTATCCAAGGAAATCAAACGTTTTGAACAAAAATATTAACCTTCTACAAACTAATTGTTCATTCGTGTTCTTTATTCCCATTGGAGTTTTAGTATATACTTCTTTATATTCGAGCTTTAACGAACTTTCCCCCACCCAACTAATTCTAGTTACTTTTAGGTAGAAATGGCTAGAGCACAGACACTTGGTTAAACTAAATTTGTGCATAAATTAACTAGAGTTGAACTAAAAATTCGCATAAATTAAAAGTTAGCTCAAAACTAAAATTCGACAGTATTAAAAAAACTCTAACAGCTGAACAAAAATAAACATTAGTTCAAAACTGAAATTCAACAGTGTTAACCAAATTCTAACAGTCGAACAAATAGGTCAAGGTAATCCAATTTAACGCGAGAACGAGGAATAGAGCACTAAGGGGCATGTTAGTCCATTACCACAAAGTGATCTATTCCTCGCTCTCTATTCTACATCTACTTTTTTGGGTTTACTTATTTATATTAAAATGTTCAAATTTTACTATGTAGAATGTCCATTCTTGCTCTTCAACTCTTTGATTGTTTTTAGCAATTGTAACAAATATTCGTTAGTTTTCACCAAAGTTTTTATTTTGCTACATCCAATTTCAATAGAAGGTATTATAAGTTGTAATTTTATAAGTTCGATCTTTTCTTTCTTGCGAATTTCTCTCTTTATTATGTTGTTCCTTAATTTTGCTGAAGATTTAAAGTCCATGTTGTTTCTGCTAAAGCCACAATAATAAAAGTCTCTTCAAACAACCTACATTTATACACATTCCCCCACCATTTTATAATCCCCACTCCTTTCCCCCTTCTTTATAGGATTTGAAAGGGATAGGGTGTAGGGTGGGGGAAGGGTAATTTTGTTATTACACTAGTTGTGCAAGAAAATAGCCGCCAGTGTCCACACCTTGTTCATAGCACTCCATCATAGATTGTGCCCACTGCAACATGCGGTCTCTGTCATTTGGTGTGACAAGGAAAGAATGACTATCACCATACAATATAAAAGAATCAATTCGTACATAACATCCTGAGTCCAACCATTTATTAGCTTCAGCCATAAACTTTTCTATTGTATCAAATGGAAATTGTGGATCAATTGCTATGACTTTACGTTCTTCACTAAGTTCAACAGTATAATCATCATCGTCCTCATCATCTTCACTTTCACTGTTGTTACTTAAAGTGTCTTCAGATTGTTCAAAAACATCAGAAATTTCGGAAGAATTGAAATTTTCATTTAGATGAGGAGGCATTTTGAAGCAAGAAATATTGTAAACAGGAGAGACGAAACGACAAGAGCGGCGTGTAGAAGAAAAATGAAGGAGTGACCAACGCTTGCTCCGCTTTTATAATAGTATGCAAATGAGGGGTAGGAGCTGACCGTGACCAGTCATCGACCCAAAGGAGTGGGGGAAAGTACTTTTCTTACTACTCGGATGGAAGTAGGTTAGTAGGTCACAAGACTTAGAGTGGTAAAAAATAATGGGGGAGAAACACAACGCTATAACGCATTGTGTTTCTCCCCCATTATTTTTTATAGCAAAATTTGGAAAAAACTAAGTGAATTTACTGTTTACGGCCCCACCTTGTAATACGATCCTTTTTATCCCTGAGGAGAAAGTCTTGAGAATCTAAATTGTTAAATCTCTTCTCTTTACACAAATTCTCACAAACTCTAATTTTATATTTTAAGCCGTTACATTTTGCCAAAATGTGTTGGTGGTCAACAACACTTAGAAAAAAATATTTCAAACCTTTCTTAAGCCTCTCTCCTCTAACGGATATTATTTCAGGATCGTCTTCAACGGTGGGGGTTTCTGTCAGTTGTGGTCCAGAAAGATGTTTCACGACATGTACACGGCAAAAACTTTCGTTTTTAACACATTTCCTCCCACAAGCTGATCCTTTCTTAATTCCCCTAGTAAGCACTTCAGGGCAAGTAGTGGGACGGCTAAATGCCTTACGACGCTCTTCTTGTAATAATTGAAATTGCTCTGAAGGAGCAGGCTTAGGAGCAGGTTTGGGAGTAGGCTTAGTGGATTTAGTTTTATAATAGGTGTGGTCTTCAGGCATAGTGAGTGGTGGGGTAGGAGGCAATGGTGACAGTGGAATGACAGGTGTACTAAGACTATGAAGCAAAGTTTCAAATGAAGGGGTATTAAGACGGGGAGCTGGCTTCTGTAGAGGCGGCATGATGGTTGATGGCGGTGTAGAGTCGTTTGAAAGCGAAGTAGAAGGCGAAGGCGGTGAAAAAATGCTTCGAAGTTTAGAAGTCTTGGTAGGTGGAAGAATAGTGCCAGAAGTTGAAGGTTGGGATCCAAGTTGCTTCTTGTACCAGTCAGGAGGATTTTTCAGACGAAGAGTTTTCTTAGGTGCAGTAACAGCCGTAGTAGAAGTTAAAGTAGAAGTAGAAGTTGAAGTAGAAGTTGAAGTAGAAGTTGTAGTTGGCAGAGATGACATGGTTGTGGCTCCAAGTTCGCAGCGTAACGTCTGGAATCAGAATGAAATGTTAGCCGCAGTCGGTGCGTCTTTTATAACAATATGCAAATGAGAGGGGTAGCAGCTGGCCGAGACTGATTATTGACCTGGGAGGTGGGAGAAAAGGGGAAAGAGAAGGTATTTATTTTAAATAATTCGCATAACTTTTGACTAAAATAAGATAATCACATTCTTCTTTTACTAAAATGTTTGTCTTACATAGACCTTTTTAATGATGTATCGCTTGTCCAAATCCGTCAATCCGTTATCATGTTATAGCCATTTTGATTTTTCAGGTCATGACCGGTCATTCACCCGGAGTAGTGGGGGAAGGAGTGGGGGTAGGAGTGGGAGAAAGGAGGGGGGGGGCTCCATTTTTTCGGGGGAGGGGGCTCCATTTTTCGGGGGGGGGGGCTCCATTTTTTCGGGGGGGGGGGCTCCATTTTTCGGGGGGGGGGGGTCATTGACCCTTCCGAATGTGGGTCAAGATCATTCAAGATTTATAATGATCCAAGGTGATGGGAACAGTAATACTGTTCCCACCACCCTGTTTGCCTAACGGTTCCCACTCCCAACCCACTAGTTACGTTCTGCGAGGGACATCGACGCAATTTTGTTTGGACCGTCCGGGTCTACCGTAACGGTCCGGTCCGGGTCTACCGTAACCGTGAATTCCAAGGGAAACTGGAACAGCTAATGCAGAAACGCAACTCTAACACCCACCCAACTAATCCCACCCAATCATATTCCTAAACAAAATGCAAAAACCTAGTCCGCAATTTGCGGATGTCCCACCCCTTCTAAGTGAAGTTCAACGGAACTTCTGAATTTACAATTAATCTACCCCCTAACATCTAGCTGTAAGGCAAAACAACATTAATTAGTAATACCAACACTTAAAACTAACACATCATTATTAAAAACCAAATAATTCAACACAATCAAATACCATTATTATTCTTAAAATTAATACACCTTAATGCTAAAAACCTCTTAAAATTATACCATCATTATTCTTAAAATTAATACACCTTAATCCTAAACCCAACTTATAACTAACATCGCAATGCGCAAATAATTTCTTAAATTAAATACAACTTAAAACTAAACACACACACACACACACACACACGCACATACCACATTGCATTAAAAAACGCAACGTAGTAGAAGAAGTTCAAATATATATAGGCCTACTATATATTTGAAACCTCTTGCTGAGTCGCCAACAACCTTTCGCTATGAAAGTTTGTTGACGACTGACGCTAAGATCAGGCTCGTATTGCTCCTCGGATTCTCGAGTAGTGGGGGAAGTTGTTTCACTCCAGTACAGTGTTCAATCCAGTCCAGTTCGCAGCAGTGTAAAAGGAAGGCAAAGGAGTGGGGAGCGGTGCATGCGCAACAACACAAAACCAAGGTTTGAGGTTAGAATTATCCATGTGCAGTAGCGCTAAAGTGAGTAATACAGGACTAGGCGCATGCGCATAGCATAGACTGATTCCGATCCGGAGAACTCGTTGCATGCGCAGCAGGTTTGAGGTTAGAATTATCCATGGCAGCTGCCATGTTTAGTCTGGTTTCACCACATAGAGTCAGCAACCGGTGGTGACCGGTCATTGGCCTAGAAGGAGTAGGGAAAGGTGGTGACCGGCCATTGACCCAGAGGAGTAGGGGAAGGAGTGGGGGAAGGGGGGGGCTCCATTTTTTCGGGGGGGGGGGGAGGGGGGAGGGGGGGGAGGGGGGGGTCATTGACCTTTCCGGTCATTGCCCCAAAACCCCCTACTACTCAGGTGAAAGTCGGTCATCAGCGGCAGCTGCCCGGAGTAATTGCTAAAGCTATAAAAACCAGGTAGTTGGCTCGGGCATCTGCCCGGGGAAGTGGGCCGCTGCTAGGCTATAAAACTAGACTGCTTATTTGCGCCGCGACCATTAACTTACTGGCTTTCATGTTGATTGCATCCTTATAGCTACTACATTATTTACGTTCATTTACTTCTAACCTTACCACATAGTGTTTCATTACTACATAATGTTTAGTTAATTCTAACCTATAACTCTATTTTGTTAGTACATGACATTCTGTTTCATTTATCTCTTTATAACATATTTTATTTCTCAGTCTTCTTTTGACTTCAACATATAACACACCTCCTGTAATGGTTGCGCAAAGTTTAAAATTGAAACTATTGCGAACACAACACATATTACAAAATAATTCTAAACTTTCACTTTCAAAGTCTAAAACTAATTTAAGTAAAGTAAGAAAGCGGTACAGTTTTAACCCATTATACTCTTCAACAACCTCGCGGGTTAATGTTGATGATAGTATTATTCATGACATCTTGCGTTATATGTTACACTTCAACAATTTTGAACTTGTTACACCTATCGACTGTGTTCAACAAGTTTTTTTTATTTTACCCCCACTATTCCTTATATAAGTGCTCTAACCACAATTCCTACTTCATCCTTCTCTATTCTGTTCAGCTGAGCTAAGGTTTGAGGTTAGAATTATCCATGGCGGCCGCCATGTCTGGTTCAGTTTTACCACATAGAGTCGGCGACCGGTTATTGATCTAAAGGAGTGGGGGAAGGGGTGGTAGGGGAAGGTTGCCATTTTATAAGCCCTCTCCCTAGGCGGCACTTCTCATTCGATCGCCAACTTTTAAACGATAAACACCTCTCCCATGGCACGAATCAATTATCCCGCTATCACCAACTACTTCAACTTAAAAACTATTTCTGGTGATAGTTGGATAGAATTTTTAAAAACTTACTCTGGATGACCTTGACATATTTTCCACATCCCAGTTATAAGTTTGAATTTCAATTTTAAACTAACTCTTAATTTTTCTTCAACTGTTAGAGTTTCGTCAACACCGACGAATTTCAATTTTGAACTAACTTTTAATTTTATGCGCAAATTCACTTCACCCTAACGCCAACACTATCGCCATCTCCACCCCAACCTATATGCCATAACATATAACTACAGCATCTCATATATACCCTCTAACCCCCACCGGAAGCTATGTGACATGGCAGCTGGCGCCAGCTGCCAAGTCACGTGGCTCGGTGGGCACGTGGTCGGTTTTAAAAGTGGCCATTCCCCACTACTCACAGCAAGCACAGACACAATAAGGTCCAACTCCATCATATTGACGGATCCATGAAACACAAACACAATCAAGCATGGTTTAGGCCCACGGGCATATTATTCAGGAACAACCTACAAGTGCTATTAACAGACTAAAGTCACAAAACTGCCTCTGTTCTTATATAAACACTTTTAAAATATAACAATATCAAACAACATCATTTCAATCGCATTATTGAAGCTTTCACAACGTAAAGAATGTTTCCAACATCAGCGCTATCAGAACGTTCCTGGTCGCTGCACTTCAAGTGATTTTCTGCTCCGGTAGCTCAAAAAGAGATTTCGTGGAGCTCACGTTTCTGTAGTAGATTGCACTGTAATTGATCATAAGTGTATAATCTAAATATATAAAAGGCAAAGCCCACACTCACTCACTCACTCACTGACTCACTCATCACTAATTCTCCAACTTCCCGACTAGCTAGAGTGCTGAAATTTGGTATACTCATTCTTTAGGCTCAAAATAGGAAAGTCTGACTATTTTCATATTAATATTCACAAAGGGCAACGCCCTAGACGTCCTCAAAGTTACCATGTTATTCTTATGGAAGCAACATTTTTGTATTCTAACATATGATTATGGAAATTGAATTAGGTTTGTTTACATCTGCCACATGATTCATTCAAGAAAATGCTTATAAGCATAGAAGTAACCAGGTGTGAGATATAATGTTTATTTATGTTTGACATTGTCGAGATTATAGTGATGTACTATTACCATTGACTTTGTACACGTGTACATAGTCAATGCTATTTCTTTTAGTCTGGTGTACTTTGGTTGTATTAAGTGCAGTTTACTTTTTTCGTATTTTATTACTATATACTTTTTTACTGTTCATAGGTACTAACAAACGGTTTTGAAAATATAGTTTTTGAAGCACTTGAGGGCTCCGCCACACTGGATTTCAAAATTAGGCCTACCATAGGGCATTCGCGGGGTTGAAATTTTTGACATGGACGTTCCTCTTTGCTCATGGGTGCTCACTAAGAAGCTGTTTTACCATTATAGTTTTCGAAATTGTTTAGGGCTCTACCTCAAAAGAAGCTGACAATTATTACTGTATAGTCTACGGGTTGAAATTTGACAAGGATGATTCTCTTAGCTCATAGCGCTAAGAAATCATATCTAATCTAAGAAATGTTTTGCAAATATAGTTTTGAAGGCCTTTAGGTCTGCACCCCACTGGACTTTCAAATTACTCTAGGGCCCACGGGGTTGAAATGTGATGGAGGATTCCCTTTGCTCATGGGTACTCACGAAGAAAAGGGTTTGCAAATATAGTTTTTAAAGCACTTTAGGGCTCTACCCCACTGGATTTCAGAATTACATTAGGGCCTTCACGGGCGTGAAATTTGACATGGACATTCCTCTTTGCTCATGGGTGCTTACTAAGAAACGGTTTTGCAAATATAGTTTTCGAAGTTCTTTAGGGCTCTGCCCAACAGGACTTCAAAAACATTTTAGGGCCTCCGGGGTTGAAATTTGACATGGACGTTCCCCTCACCTCATAGGTAGGTTACTCACTAACAAAAGGTTTTTCAAATATATATTTTGCTCCATGTAGACGGAGCGCGATTTTTAGGGCTCCGTCCCACAAGTCTTGAAAATTACTCTGGGCCCGCGGGGTCTTTGTTCATAGTTGTTCACTAAGAAACAATTTAGCAAATTTACTTTAGGGCTCCACCCCACAGAACATCAAAATTACCATATATGCTAAGGGATTGAAATCTAACGTTGATGCTCCGTTTTGCAAATAGACTGACTTAGTTTTCGAAGTTCTTTGGGGCTCCGCCTCATAGGACTTCAAAATTATTCCTGGGGCTTCCCCCCATAAATCCTCAAAATTACCATAAATCCTACGGTGTTGAAATTTAACGTTTATGTTCCGTTTTGCTAATAGGTGTTTACTAAGAAACAGTTTTAGAAATATAGTTTTTTTATGTTCTTTAGGGCTCCGCCCTACATGATTTTAAAATGACTGTAGGGCCTACGGGGTTGAAATTTGACATGGTTGTTCTTTTTTGCTCAATGGTTCTCATTAAGAAAATGTTTTGCGAAATTCTTTCAGAGCTCAACACACAGTAATTTGTTGTTTCAATGTCATTCTTAAGGAAATAGATGTTGTTGCTCTTTTAATGATTTTATTACCTAAAAAATAAATTCAATCACGGGCGAAGCCGTGACGGGAAACAGCTAGTCTCAGTATACACTTGTCAAGGAAGTTGTTAGTAGTTATATAACAAACTATTTCTTTAGGGCAAATATTATAAGTTAGCAAAACAAAGTAATTAAAAATCAAATAAAATCGGCATACCTACAATTCATTCTGTATATAACACTTATATGGATAAGCATCTTCATGAGGCCAAAAATCTATGTGATGTTACGGTTGTGGCTGAATCATTCCCCACATTATCATACTCAACTTGCTATAAACTATCAAACATGCACATCATTACAACTCGGTCCGCCTATAACACTGTGATGACCCAGTCCATACATTAGCATCTCGATGAGACCAACCCTCTCTGTGATGTTAAAGTTGAGTCCAAACCATTCCCCACATTATCATACTCAACTTGTTATAAACTATCAAACAGTGACTTGCACATCATTACAACTCGGTCTGCCTACAACACTGTGATGACCCAGTCCATACATTAACATCTCAATGAGACTAACCCTCTCTGTGATGTCTAAGTTTAGTCTAAACCATTCCCCACATTATCATATTCAACTTGTTATAAACTATCAAACGGTGACTTGCACATCATTACAACTCGGTCTGTCTACAACACTGTGATGACCCAGTCCATACATTAACATCTCAATGAGACTAACCCTCTCTGTGATGTCTAAGTTTAGTCTAAACCATTCCCCACATTATCATATTCAACTTGTTATAAACTATCAAACGGTGACTTGCACATCATTACAACTCGGTCTGTCTACAACACTGTGATGACCCAGTCCATACATTAACATCTCAGTGAGACTAACCCTCTCTGTGATGTCTAAGTTTAGTCTAAACCATTCCCCACATTATCATATTCAACTTGTTATAAACTATCAAACGGTGACTTGCACATCATTACAACTCGGTCTGTCTACAACACTGTGATGACCCAGTGCATACATTAGCATCTCGATAAGACCAACCCTCTCTGTGATGTTAAAGTTGAGTCCAAACTATTCCCCACATTATCATATTCAAAATGTTTTCTGTGACTTAAAATCATTTACCCTATCAAGGTATTTTTCAACATATAACACAAACTTTATTCTACATACGTTAAGTATTTACGTATGTAAATCCGTAAATACATTTTTTAAGCTGAAATTTTATACTTTATAGCTTGTAGATTCTTAAGTAATACATCCTGCGTTTCTTTGTTAGACAGAATTCCCTTCTTTGTTTTTCTTGTCAGAAAAAACTGTCTCGTAACTAGATCCTCGCATTACATTTACACTTAAAATATTTTTTTCGAAAAGTGTTATAAGGAATTTTGTTTTAAGACTTTGCTTCCAAATTCAGTATTTCATATTCAGTTTATTTTTTTGTTTTCTCAGAGCAATAAATACAAATTATGTGTTACATTTTAACTGTTCAAATGGCTTATCAACATAACAACGTCATGTTTGATTCCCAATCACTATCTAATTTTAAATACTTGGCATTAAAATGATAATGGACATGAATATAATAAATTTGAGGAAACATGTAAGATTGAATTTTTAACTAATCAAACCCCTTTATCGGTATTTTTATTACTCATATTTTATGATGTTTTATATAATATATTTGGTATCTTTAATAAAAAAGGAATAAAAAAATCATACACGTGTTAATATTAATACACCGGTGTTCACTTCAAGAAATATATTTTAGAGTGTTTGTTGAGTGTAGGCCTTACTGCAAGTGTTGTTATACATAAGTTTACATAGGAAGAGACAAAAATAATTATGGTGTTTGTTTACTAACAAACACCATATTATGAACTAGTTTTGGGATTTGCTTATTTAAAGTTTATGGAAAGCAATTTGGACTTCTCCTAATCCGTCACTGATTGCTCCATCGTACTACTTGGAATTGAATTTCCATCATCTCACATTTTATAATAAAACACATACAATTTCATTTTGTTAATTACTATGATAAAAAATTTGTACTTAGAACAGAGGAAGAAATCTAATTATAATACAGTAAGCCGTAAATCTGTGGACATAAGGACATCCCTTTATAAGCAATTCAATTATGATATTAATTTTAAATAAAAATTCAACGAAACTCTTTTAATCAACTGAAAAGGAACGGACATAATTTCAAGTTTGTCTTTTTAGTGTTTAATTTTCAAGCAATACCTCCTTAATTGCCATGCATGAATTATACCCTCCCCCCTATTAGTTTAAGTAGATATTTATTTGCTGGCCAGATTTTCCAAGTGGTCCTATAATATGCAAATTGGAAATCAAATTAACAGTTTTGCCTCTGTTTATGAGTATTACATGTAATTACTGAAAAATAACTACTTAAAGTTAAAACTGGGATAGCTTCCTTGAGCATAGTGTAAAGAAAAACGCATCACTATAATGTTGTAGTACAAATATATTCCGTCTAAACACAGTTTTTAGAATGGAATTTTATAACGAAGCAGTTGAAGAGTTGGTTTTAGGTTATAAGAGATTAAATGAAATGCAATATTTTGATGTGAAAGAATTTCTAAGAATTTTCATACATTAGTTTTGCTTCTTGGCACATTGTTGAAGGCTAAAAACTTATCACCCATAACTATTATTACTTCCAACTCATTTCATTACTTAAAACGTTATGTGAGCTTTTTTAAAAATTGATCTTTTACACTTTCGGCTGTTTAAACTTTTATTATGTACACTTTATTTGCTTTCTTTACAGTAATCGTTTGTTTTATAACACGTCTGTGAAAATTAATTTTACATGCACATTTAGCTTATTAAGAACCTCTGCTTTGAAACTGTAAAGATATTCGACGAGATTAATTATTCTGAAGAGATTAATTAAATCTCTAGTTATTATAATTACTGCTACCTATATGCTATCTTTTTAAGCACCTAATAAATCACTCGAAGTAAATGGCAAAAAGGCTAAGTACCAGGCATTTTAGCAGGTTAAGTCACTGTTAAGGAATTTTTGTCCATTTTTATTCAAACACGGATAAAACAAAAGTGAATTTGATAACACATTTTACAGTATGGCTAAGTTGCTTTAAAATTCAGTTATGAATATCTCACAAATAATTGACTTTCGTACAATGATAAAACGGAACGTTGGTGGTAAGGCTGTTACTATGCCCCCTGAGGGCTTTTGAAACTCAAGCTTTAGAGTGGTAAAGTTATGACCCTACACAGGCGGGGTAGTAACCCCCGTCCTTATTCTTTCTCGTAAATTTTTTATTTAAGAAAAAATATTTTTAAGCTTTATAACCATGCGACTATTTACAAGATTTAATTCAGATAATTTGTAAGATTTACAAAGCATATCGTGAGTGTTATAGTAGTCAATTGGAATGAATTCAAACGACTTGTGGTTTAAACTAGCCACCTCTAATAAACGAGGCTAAGGGAAGTAAGAGTTTAAATACAACTGTTTAACTTTTCTAGTTTTTTTTAATCACTAGGAAAATTAACATTTTATATTTGAAATTCTCTTAATAAACATAGTTCGATTAGTCACATGAGATTTTTGTTACAAATACCTAACATTCTGATTTAAGAACACATTCATTTGATGGTAGTTTTGATCGTAAACGATCAATGTCTACTATAATCATAACCTCACGCTCATCATGCGCTTAATTTGCACATGCTGTTAATAGCATTGTGTAGCAAATTAACACCAATGCAATTATTTCAAAAATTAGTACTGTATACTAGCTTTTTCTCGCGACTACGCTCACGATACTTGTCAGGTAAAGCTCGTTCGCTACGCTCACCCGCCGTCACGATCACCCACCGTTAGGTTTAGCTCGTTCGCTTCGCTCACTCGCTGTCACGCTCACTCAATACATAAGAAATCGCCGGAATACATAAAACTGCAAATCGTTATTGAATTGGTTTCTTATTAACCAATAAAAGTAGATAAAATAGAGAACTACAAATCTTTTTACAAAAAGTTTTTTACCTTTCGTAAACAATATTTTTTTTAGATCAAAAGTATCCTATGTTACTTTTGATACCTCCAAGAATATTTGTACAAAGTTTCATGAAGATCGGTTGAGTAGTTTTGTCGTGAAATTTCAACAAATATCCAGCTTTGAACAACTTTAACATTTATGATATTAGTAGAGATAATATACCCACACATATTCTAAACTAGCCATCACTTAAGTGTTCACATGATCCACACGTAGAATTTAGACTCGGTTCCAGGCTACCTAGTTGGTTTCACCAAATTTGTTTATGATATTTAGAGTTGAAATTTTTAATAATTTTTGATACTTTAATTAAATGAGCAGAGTATTCAAGTGTAGCTTCTACGAACTACATCAGATTTAAAAAATTTTTATGACTTATACAAGCAACAAAAACGGTCCCACGAGGCTGAAGAACCAACCATTCAGTTGCTACAGCGAAAAAGCTAAATGGGTTTCATAAAAATAAGCGCGGAAGGTTACCGGTGTGAGATACGATAAAAACCATATGATAGGACCTTGTAGTAAAAAAATATATTTGACCGATATTGTCTCAGATATTTAATAGGACCAACCGTTACCAAGGGCTAAAAAACTAAAACTATGATTTCAGAAATCCACCATTTAGAATTTTTTGAACGGGTTAAAATTTAAATTCTTTAATTTGATAATTTTGCCTTAGTATTAACTTTTAACATAGTCTAACACACTACATATGACCGTGTTGTCCCGCTCTAATGGGTTGGTTTGATACTGAGCACCCGACCGTACCGGACCACTGAATTGCATTGGGCTATACGGAATGGAATTCCAGTGTATTCCAAGTGGCATTCGTGTCGAATAGAAGATTGCTAATGTATCTGTGTCCTACTGTCGGTGGAACAACCCTGGCAATGTATTTGACTTAATTATGCTAGATTTGGCCTAGTATCTAACTAGAAATATTGACATTTGGTATGGATAATGTAAAGCAAAGTAAATATGTTATAACACTTTATGATGAAAACAATTTGAGTGGTGATTGAATAGTAATAAAAGTGGATGAACAGTGACACAATTTTACTGCAAAAATGTAGAGAATTATTCTAACAACCACAATGTAATATTCGGTTTGGATGAAATTTCGTTGGAATGTGCGATACGGGTACGGGTTAGTAAACGTCTTGTACATTAAAAACTTTTTATACAGTAATTATTGCTAATTAAAATTCTGCTGTTAATGAGATGGAACTTCAAACTTTATTTAATCTTTATGTAATTGCAGTAAAGGTACAATTATTTTACAGGGTAACAGTTAGTTGGTATGTTTGTCTCTGTTCGAGTATAAAGGTATACTCACCTAAGGCTCCTTGGGGGCTCCGCCCCTATGCCCCTTCAGGGGTAGCCTCTAATCATTAAAGTCAAAACAAAATACAGATATAAGTTCAAAATTTGACTTTAGTTTCATGTTTCTGAAAAAGGCACGGTTTCTTTCTTGAAGATACCTACTATTTCCCTTTCTTGGAATAATCATTGGCAAGGAGGGGTTGTTTTTAAAAATTTCGTAAAATAATCCCCTAACTTTTTATGGTTAATAAGGTCTCAAGCATTACATTATAACAATAACAGTTCGGGTCATAAAAATTGATCTTGAGTGTTGGCTTCAGATCCGTCAAAATAGAAAGTCCAAAAATTTGGTTCATTTTAAGTTATGTTTACTTAAGCAGTTTATTTCCCCATTACTAACAGTTTTATATTTCACGCTTAAGGGAGGAAAACAAATATTAAAATTAATCAATTAATCCTAACAACAATAAATTAAGGAAATAAAAAAAAGATTAAAAAACTATACGGTTATAGCAATACACTAAATTATCTCTATAAATCGGGCGAAGAATAGTCGATGTACCGATAAGGGGTGGTTAGAAATTTCCCATGTTAGGAGGGGGTTTAAATTTCTTGGACTAGTACTAATGCAAGGCCCTATACAATGGGGAAATTGTCAACTATTATACTTTTAGGGGTTGAAGGAGTTGAGATAAGGAAAAAAATTCATGAACTGAATTTGAGGGACGTCTATTTTAGAAATAGTACTGGGAATTATCGATATAGTATTATATTTACCATTTCACAATTAATTGTATTAATTAGAAGTAATGTGTTAGATGTGTGCTGTTGCTCTACCTGTTAGTCTTGCTGTGACTTTATTGGTGCCTCGGATGTGTGGTGTGAAATCAACTTGTTCAATAAATTGTAAAGAGAGTCAGATGATGAGGGTTCTCGTAGTAGCTCATTAAAAAAAACCATTTCTCTCGTCTACCCAGACACATACAGGGTGGTTGAAAAGTAACTTGCACCCTCTTAACCTTTTAAATATCTGAGATATTTGATATTGGTTTGTGGCAACCTTATTGGACATGAGGTTATTGTACCATCATAATTGTAGCCCCTCATATCCAAGAAGGTTGCCGCAAACCGATTTCAAATATCTCAAATAGTTGAAAAGTTAAGGAGGGGGTGCAAGTTACTTTTCAACACCCTGTATGTTATTCATTGAGCAGAAAAATCACTAGTTATTACTCAGTAAGTCTTTTTCTTACATACAAATAATAAAATAAATATCTAACATATTCACAACATGTTTTAACTTCTTCGTTTCAGTGACAGGGTAAACTACTCGAATGGAAGAGAAAGAAGTATTGCCAACATTACAGAAACATATAGTGGTAACTTGTCTCCCTAGAGCTGCTAAAGTGACCGAACATTTATTTACTGACAACATATAGACAACTAAGATAGAGTATATCTTTTAGTTGCACCCTTGGTAAAAAAACTCATAATTAAGTTTCGTGTATTATGTGATTTATTTTATTTGTTCATTTAAGTTATAATGGAATATTTCTGTTTGCTTTAATTGACTTTAACTAAATACATCAAATCAAATTTGCTATTAACAAAATAGGCATTAGGTGTTTTATATTTTACATGAACATGTGCCCACTAAAGAATAACGTAGGTTACATAGACACGAGCATAAAAATTGACAGAATAGTTAAAAACTCTCTGTCTATATAAATCGATGAAGTCAAAAGTGCAGCACCTGATATATTCCAAGTAAACCACTCATGTCAATATAAACAATAACATCAGAGGTGCAGGACCTTTTCTATCATATCAGCTGTTATAAAGCCAATATAAAGCTGAGAGCGGCGTGTAATCAAAGACCAGAGTCGTATTGTACAAATGTAAATTCCTGGTATTGTCGGTGAAACCTCCAAGTGTCTGCAAATAATCTGTGTGTTTATCTGTAGACTATATAAGCTCAAATAGGAACAAAATTTTAATTTTTGAAATTATTAAGTATCAGTACAGAAAACTATACATACAACTTAGCGCAATAATGATTAGTTTTTTAATTTTAGAAAAGCGATATCAAGTAGAAAGGACACGTAGAACCGACAGTGTGACTTCACTCCCCCCTGTCCCCCCCCAGAACTCATCGGGACAGGCCTGTATATAAAAGTTTACCAATAACGGACCGTCCTCATCCCTCCAGCCTTAATATCTTTACTCATGGCCTTTTTTGTCGTGTAAGTTAAAAACCTTTCTATTTTTAAGGCCTTAGGGTTTGATTTCAGTGATTAAGATGAGATATTAAATATTTTCAACAAACGTCGATGAAATATGTTCAATACTTAACATATTACTTGATATAATTTGTATATTATATCAATATTATTTGATATAACATATTATTTGATATAATTGATATAATATAATATATACTTAACATAGTCACTTGATATAATTTGTCAAAAATAAACATAGTTAAATTATTAATATATTCTAAAAAATGAGGGATGTTTCATTTTAAAATTAAAGTCGAATGCAAGTTGAACATGTCCGTGAAAGCTTTAGTTTATTTTTTCATGCAAAACATCCGTTTTATGGTATGTAACTCGTCGGTAAAATTGGTGTTTAATGTAGCCTTTTAAAAGTGTACCGAAAAATCATCATTTAAATCTTTTCCGAGCTCTAGCATTTTCCTTGCTCTAGACTTCGTGTTTGACATACAAAAAGATGGTACTAATCCAAAACAAATACGGACAATGTAAACATAAACGTTTTGCAGACTACTTTTGAAGTACGTAATTTGAAATTATATTTTTAGGTATATCCGCTCTGTTTTGTATAAGAATATCTATATATTAATAGGCAGGCATGGTTTTCCTCCTTTTTTCTCAGCTTTTGTGCATTGTAGAATAAATGATCGCAAAAAAATTGTGTCCTGTTTATGAGCAGAATGCCATTATAATGCACATCGCCTTCCAGAGATTACATATATGGTTCAACGTATATTTACCAATTTTAATCTTATGGAAGAAAGGTAATTATAAATCTTTTTTTAAGAGGTTTGTGATATTCTTTTTGCCTTACTTTGTCCCGTTCACATAGACTATTGTTCTGTGCGTGGATCGTATTAGACAAAGTAAGGGGGTGAGCCAATGTCATAAAAATGAGTGTTTGTAATTAAACTTGGTTACTTCTTGTCTGAATAGGTTACTTCTGGTACACTCTATAGGTACAATGAATTTACTGTTAATCGATAGAGCGCAACTGTTTGACCTATTATGACATTGTTTGGATTTGTAAAGAATTAATTATTGAAATTTTAAAAGGCGTGTACGGGTGGTCTGGGACACCCGGTTTGTATTGTTATACAGTATAATTTCAATTATTATCATACTTGGTACTGTTTGAACAAAATATTTTCTTTTAATATATATCTTATTTACTTCAATATAAGAGGTATAATAATAAAAATCATTCTGTAAAAAACTACTAAAGCTTCTTCTAAAATTGCTAGTTATGAGAATTGTAATGAATGGTTTTTGTGTAACCCTATAGTTGTGAAAATTTAATTAAAAAAAGTTTGACTTCACATGTGATGAGTTGCGACGAAATAACGTAGGCTACTAAAACAATAACTAACTTGTATAAACAAAATAAATTTGAAATTATGCGTAAAAACTAGTAGTGGAAAAGTAAGGCTGCTGGCTCACTTCAAGGTCACCTGAGCGATGACGTCATCGAGGTCAATGACCCCACCGATGACGTCATCGATGACGTCATCGATGACGCAATCGATGACGTCATCACCAATGACGTCACATCCATGACGTCACACCCATGACGTCACAGAAATGACGTGCTGATGACGTCATCACCCCTTACGTCACCAAAATGACGTCATCGATGTCACAAAGGTCAAGGTCACGCTGAAACCCAAAATTTTTTGGCACTTTTGCTGTTTCTCGCACTACGCTCCGAGTTTCAGTCCGGTTCCCATGACCTTGACGACTTGGAGCGAAATTAGACAAGAAACAGCAAAAGTGCTGAGGAAACTTGAAGTTTGCAACGTGACTCTGCCTAAACCGTCATGTGACACCGCTCGGGTGACCTTGAACTAGCCCAGCTGCCTTACTTTAAACATTACTGCAACCGCGATGCGCACCCTACGACAGACACCGAGCGACTGACTGTCCGGCCCCGCGCACTCTAGGTATATGGGAAGTGGTGGGGGAAATTGCGACGACCTTGGGAAACTTGAAAATGTCAAGCCGGGTAGCACCGTTTCGGTGCTACCTTAAAGTTACATGTTAAAGTGTGATGACCTTGAGTAAAAACATAGTAATACTACAAGTTGATACCGTCCCAGAGTTAAAGTGTGATGACCTTGAGTGAAAACACAGAAATACTACAAGTCGATCCCGTCCCAGAGTTAAAGTGTGGTGACCTTGAGTCAAAACACAGAAATACTACAAGTCGATCCCGTCCCAGAGTTAAAGTGTGATGACCTCAAAGTTGTAGAAGTGTTGTGACCTCGAACTACCCCAAATTGTCAGGAATTGGAGTAGCAACCGCGATGTGCACCCTACGACGGACACCGAGCGACTGACTGTCTGACCCTGCGCACTCTAGGAGAAATATTCCCGGGTTGTCGAGGAGAATAGACTTCATCCAATCGCAGATGGTTTCTAAATAATGCACGTTGTCGATTGTGAATTTCCAATTCGTAGTGGGTACATCTTCGGTGGAAGACATGGCATTGCAAGCAGGTGTGTCCGCCATGGTTGTTGGAGGAAGAATGATGCTTGTTGCAGCGAGCAATGCTGGTATTACAGAGTAGTGGGGGAAATTTCAAGGTCATCCAAATGGAGTTTTAAAAAAAGGAAACTTTGTCTATTTACTTATAACATAACCACTTAAACTAAAAGGATTGGGATCAACAGTACGTTTAATCATCATATTCATTATATTCTTCATGTTTCTCAGTTTTCACCTCCGCCCGGATAGTACCTCCACTCTTTAGCTCCTTTTCGGCTTCTTCTAGTTGCTGGGTAATCGCCATCTGACATTGAAGTTCAAAATCATCACGCGGCACAGATCCGCAAATATCCATCTGAGCCAACCAGAGCTGCCTGAGGTTCTTTTCCTTTTCCTCGACAGCTTCGACGGCTGCATGTAATTCCTTTTCTGTAATAGATGAGTCCCACAGTTGTTGATTTTCGGTTTTGTTGACAACCTCCTTTTTGGACTCCTTGTACAAATCGTTCAGCTCCTGCTGAGTCTTAATGGTTACCTCCTCGTAACTAGCACAACTTACATTGAGAGACATCTTGATGTTGTACGGTTGACCGTTGGAGTTGAAATGAAGCTGAGTCACAGCGCTTGGGGTACTATAAAAAGTGGGAAAAAGTGGTGGGGGAAGTTTCAAGGTCATCCAAATTGTGTTTTAAAACTGAGCACATATGTCAGTAACAAGATAGGTGTTTTTTCTCTTTTACATCTTTAATATAATAAAGAAATAAACATATTCTACAATGGTAAGAAGAAGGAAGACAACTGCTAGTCAGCTGAAATAATCCAAAGTCTGGCTCGCTTCAGTCTTCATGGACGCCGGTGATGAAGTCGCTGGAGAAGAGTAATGTTCAGACTCTTCTTTTGGGTGTCGGAGATTGCGTATATTGCAAGCATAGACTTGCACATTTATACGGTAGCCTCGCGCCACCATCAGCTGCAACTCCTTGTACAAGTCGTTCAGCTCCTGCTGAGTCTTAATGGTTACCTCCTCGTAACTAGCACAACTTACATTGAGAGACATCTTGATGTTGTACGGTTGACCGTCGGAGTTGAAATGAAGCTGAGGCACAGCGCTTGGAGGTACTATGAAAAAGTGGTGGGGGTGTTTGCATCGAAGCAGGTTTGACCTTTAGCTTGGTGGTGGGGGTAACTGTGAAATGCAAAGGTCAAAGGTCAAGGTCACCCGCGAAGTTTAAAAAAAATGCAACATATCAATATGTGACAAACCTCACATATTGATATGTTGCATTTTTTTTGTCATTTGTATTTTTTTTTTCTTTTATGGTTTATTTATAAAACATTACATTAACATATGTACAACAGTAAAACTTAAATCTAACACTGCTGCTTGTAGACGATGTGGATGGTCAACTCGGTGGAATTGCTACCCGTGCAACCGTGGGAAACCAGGTAGAGACAGCCGGGTTGGATGGAGCGCAAATCCTCGTTCTGGAGGAGATGGACGAATCGTTTCGGCAGGTAGACTTGGAACTTGGGCTCATCCCCCGGAGTGAACGGTGCCTCGCTAAGACTGCAGCAGATGGCCTCTCCAGTGTAGTCGCCATCTTCTTCATGGCGTGGATAATGTAGTGCTTCTCATCTTTAAGTTCGGAACACTTCTTGACAGGTAGTATGGTAGATTTGGAGTGAGCATTGAACTGCTCAACCAAAGTTTGCAGGAACTGGTGAGATGCCATGGTTGAGTTAAAGATTGTCTTCTTCTTCGTCTTCTTGCTGGGAGATGTTGTCGTCTCGGAATCTCGAGTAATACTCATGCCAGGTCCCGGTCTGCTCCTCACTTATATAACCCCCGTCACCCCCACCACTCCCCATTTCCCCACTTTGAAGGTAAGATGCGAGTTTATAGGCGTTTTTAAAGCGCAATGTCTATCTTTTTCATGTTCTGGACTTTTAGTACAAATACAAACATTTTCCATCGTATACTTGTAGTTTTTATCCAAGTCCACATCATTAACCGGAACATGAGTAAATTCTTCGATCCATCTCTTCTTTTCCAGTCCTTTTGTGTAAATATCGGTAAACCTGTTTGAAAACTGATGCATGATGTGATACAAGTCTGTGTAACTTGCAAAACCATCATACCAATCGATATGATGGAAATATTTTGAAATCCACCTGTTGGTAGTAGCGGCTTTGCTAGTTAAAGAAGAATAAGAACATGGTGGTTGGAACAAAAATGTATATGGAACACTTGTATTGATGTCGAAAAACACAAGTTCTTTTATGATAAATCTATCGTCATTACCCCGAAACGCTTGGAACTCAATTATACCAGGTTTGGACTTTACTTGTTCTTCTTCCTTGTCCATTGCGAAGGCCACTCGTCTGCTCATGACGAAGTCCAAAGATCAACTGATTTCCACACCACGGTAGGTACGACTTTTATACCTAGCCGTACAGTTGTTGGCGCGTTGGTGTATATTTAACGTGGGCACCGTCCCCGGTAGGCCTAACCCCACCAAGTGTTTGATATTGTTTTAAAAACCAACCATTGTCTCTCCTTCTTCCCTTCTTCTCCTTCTCTTCTCCTCCTTCTTCCTCTTCTTCCTGTTTTACTGATTTTTTATGTAGTTGAGCGTATTTTTCCAATTGTCTCCACATTTGTACTTCATGAGGAACTCTATTAAATATAGAAGTATCCACAGGTCCATACAATATAGGTGCGTCCGGTTGTTTGTCCAAAGTGTCTTCCAAATAATCTTTAATAATAGAACTTGAAAACACTAGTTGTCTCAAATATCTTGTTATTGGTTCAGTTGCACAGGTTAGAATAAAACACTCTTCTCGATTAAGTTGAATCTTGTTATCATGTCTTGTTGTGTCTCTAAACCGCAACTGATGGTCACCACGATTCTTTATAATATCAATTTCCACATTTGAATCCAAAAGTCCTACTCTTGTCTTTCTTCCATACATGTTACTAGTTAAATAGCATTCTAGCAGATGCAAGTGCTTCATAAAAGATTCCCAAGCACTATCGGTGAACAAAATCATTTTGGGTCCATGAGTTAAAATTACAGTAGGTGAATAATCCGTTGATTTCATAACACTGATTAAAACACTTTTGTCCAAACTGGATGAGATTGGATAAAATATTCGCAAGAATACCTCACTCAATATGTTAGGAGAAATATTATCTTCAATATCCCTTTTCTTCTTCTGTGCATTCTTTCTTCTTTTACCTTTTTCCTCAACATTATTACTGGCGTGGAGTTGTCCGCAAGCGTTGTGTTCATCTCCCTCCGGTTGACCTTGAAGATCTAAAAAGTCGGATATCTCCTTCTCAATATCTACTACATTTTCTTGTGTACCACTAGGAGAAGCCATATTGAATAAGATGCTACCCATACAAGAACAGGCAACAAACTGATGAGGAGCGACCTGAATGCTCTGCTTTTATACTCGCGGAATGCATTGGAATGTAACAAAACCGGTTTTTACAATACATTTTTAACAATTCCAGTTAAAGGTGTGTATGTTACGATTTTATCATGTAGAATTAAACAGTATGCAGTTGTATTAGCCGGTATAGCTGCGTTAAATTCCATTTCTATTTTTATATCCACACTTGATGATTTTACAGATTCATTTTGTTTAGAACAATCGATTACAACTATAGGGTAACCATCTAAGTATTTTTCTGGTGATAGTAAAGGTGCATTTGTTTTACCGTAATATGAACTTTGGAATCTTGCATACATATCGTACAATATGCTGTACTTTTTATTAGCGAATGACACATTTAAATTGTCGTATGGGAAAAATTGTGAATTTAAATAAACTTTAATATTTTTTAAGTCACAATGATCAAATTGGCCTGCATGTTTGGTGATGGTGTCCCTTCTACCTGTTTGTAAACCAAATATAATATACCTGGCTCGTTCCACATAATTAGATGTTTTAACAGTCCAAGTGTGACGATCCGTAGCTGGCAAGCTGGGATGTTCATGGAATTCCCAACTTCTAAAAGGAATTACAATATCACGATCGGCCTTTAACTTTCTTAATAGCAGCATCCTATGCTCGTCAGCTAATTTAACATGTGGAACTCTCCATACAACTTTGTCTAATGTTAATTTCCATTCTAAAGTTGCATCTGTTGTACCGTCTGGAGCTTTAATAATGTCTTTATCGTTAGAAGATCTCAACAAAACTAATTCTTGTTTAACATTTAATATAATTTTTCTATAATCTTCAGCAAAACCAAGCAACAAACGTAATGGAATATGAAAATCAAAATATCCCTTTGCATCTGGACTGATTGTGTCATTTGTAGGTAAAACCCATCCTGCAGGTTGTAGTAAGTTTGTTTCATTAGGTGATATAGATGTTAACCCCTTTAAAGTTGTTGCAATACCTACTTTTTTAGTGGAATCAACTGTTACACCTGATATTTCGTATCTAATTTCATCAAATAGGAAAGCCATTGGATTATTTATAAATGGAACTGTTGTACCAGTAGTCTTACCATCCTTTTTAGTCACTTTTCCTTCAATATACAAGTAACTTTCACATGGTAGTGTGTAAATGTCTTGATTTTGTATGGGGATACGAATTTCATCGTTATTGTTTAATTTCGATGAAGTGTAAGGGTTGTGGGTGTGATATTCTTTTTCCCATAGTGTTTCGTCGAATGTTGGACCCTGCGCTATATCCAGTATATCCATAATCGGTTAATTTTAATCCAATTCTCACTAAGAAACGAATGTTCTCGCGTGTTAACTCCTCCACAGCTGAAGAGCTACTAATGCGGTTTCCCGTAGGTTGTTCGCTTTTAAATGTTAAACCCATGGTTTTGTATTAAAGTGTCGATTTTAAATGTAGTCTAACCGTAATAGGCTCTTCTCGGAAATCTATCAAGTTACCGTCTTGATCCAATACGTTCAACACGATGTCTGAAATGAAAGTGGTGTTCAACGGTAGATATACCAGGTTTTGTGGCTTTTCAACAATTTTAAATCCAGGCGGTACACTGGGGTAAAAAGTATGTATTATATGAGTATTTGCTCCATCTCTGTAAGCTCCTTGTATAATGTTACAAGTTATGTCTATACTATTGACTTTTAATATTGTTACAGTTTGTTTACCGGAATGTGTTTTATTTGGTTCTAAAATTGCTCCATCTTTGGGAAATCCTAATAAATCACCAATTGAGTTTGGCTTAGTGAAATCTATATAATATTTTGAAGTAAGCTCAGCTTTCATTGTATTGTTATTACCTTTTAGCGATATATTGTCTTTTCCCATTTTATTTTGCAAAAATTCATTAATATGATCAATTTCATAAGAACCTGTGGGTAAACTGCACTCTTCTAAGTCTGTAAACTTACCACTGGCATCTTTTCCTTTATAATAATGCAATAAGTTATTTTTACCTTCCGTAACATTGGGAATAGAGTTGTAAGTTGTAAAATCTAACAGTGCTGCCTCCCAAAATCTTCCTTTTTGCAAGCGTAACGCTGGAAAAAGGATACTTCGTAAAGTGGACGATTTTCCTGTTAATGATACCGTATAGGAAGACATCTCAATAGTGACTGATACTTTTAGCTAGGAATTCCAAACATAAATGGCCGCATATTGAAGTATTATCAGGTTGTTCTCTTTTATAGTTGTAATATATGTTTTTAGCAGATTTAAAGTAATCTTGAAGTTCTTTTGGTGGTGGCAGGTTACCGAAACTATCAAAATAATATACATTGCTATTCAGTTTCTTATAACACACCCAATGGGTGCCGGGCCCTTCAGTATTATCCAAATTTACGATTCCAGTCTCATTTTTCCATATTTTCTTTGGTAAACTGTCCTTCATGAATACTCCGCGAAAAAATGGTATTTTTAAACAGGAAATATATCTGAATAATTCAACATTAGTCAACGCTTTATGTGGTATAACTAATTGATTTCTTTTATTTAATATGCACGATACGGTCTTAGGTATAGACCTGCCCCGTTTTTTACCATTGACCATATTGTCGGTTTTTTATTATTTTTCTTCGTAGAACGTCTTTTTAGTCTAATATTACCACCATGTTTCTTCATGGTTGATCCTTTTTTATTCCTACCCCTCCTTTTACCACCTCCTACCGCTGTTTTAGCCTTCATACCTGCTGTTACCGCTAAAGCTGCTGCTTTTTCCGCAATACTAGCGTCACTAGACTTTACTCGTTGCCAAGCTATATTTGCTAGCTTTTTATCAGCGATTGACCTATTTCTTGTATCGGTAAATGTGGAATATGCGATATCGTGTTCTTTACAAGCCTGATCTAACTTATTTATGCCTGGATCACCTCTTTCCAGTCGTTTTTGCAATTTAGTTCCTGGTCCGCAATACTGATAACCTCCCGGTATGTGAAATTCGTATGGTAAAGCGTCTATTGCTCTGTTTACGATAGATCCTACTGGAATACGATTTAAAGCTTTACTTAACAGAGAAACCGCTGTGGACGTGATACCGCCTCCTTTCCGTATAGTGTCTCGATATGGACTGGTGTAATGAAACGCCATGATTGTCTTTTATATTCGAAAAGCGTAACCCATGTGTTACCTCTATGACAGGTTGCACATAAATGATGTAATTTATGGTGTTATTTAATTAAATATCAAAAGTACCCCAATCTGATGATCTAAACTTTTGTGTGTTATGATTAAAAAAATATTTATAAAGAATTTCTTGTTTAATCCATGTACTTCTCATTTTTTCGTCAATAGGTTTATGTTGTCCTGCTGCAATATAATTATGCATATCAAATAATAAATTACCTATTACTTTAACAAGAAAATTAACAGTTACAGCGTTATCGGCATAATCAGGGTCTGCAACATTTGTTAATCGTTTGTTATCACAATTCCACCATTTTTTTTCCAGTTGGCTCTCATTGTATTATCTGTTCATAAGTAACAGCATCACCAGGCTTTTCACCAATACCTAAATTTGTCAATAACTTTCCTTTACCATCCCAAACATAATTGTTTTCTTCAAGTAAAGTAAACTTTTTATTTCCTTGTACAAATACATCTCCTTGACGTGTTACTACTTGGTTTTGTTTCACAAAACCGGAGGTTTCTTGTTTTAAAGTTTCCTTCATTTGACCCACCGTTGCACCGTCTGATGGTGCAAAACCATCTTTTACATTCGCTAAACAATTACCAAGACAGTCAATAACTCCTACATCACGTGTAATACAATGATCTTTGATGTATTTTAAATTTACAGCATCATTTTCATTTTTTGGATAACCTATATCGTTAATAACAAATTTATAAAAAGAAAACCCATCTTTTGTCTTTTCAGGTATTATAGAATGTAAATAGCGTCTATTTATGCTGTCTTGTTCATCTACAGGGTCTGCTACGTTGGATATACGTCGATTTTCAGCATTATACGTTTTTCCATTGAATTTTAACGTATTCTTCAATTCTGATGATAAATAACCTCTGTTTATTGCATCAGCGTTTTGATTTGGCTTACCAACGTTGGAAATTCTATGATTACCCGCGTTATATGTGTTTTTGTCTAGTTTCAGCGTTGGTGATATCTCTTTTTTTAATACTTTTAAATTTATTGCATCGTTTTCATCTGTGGGATCATTGATGTTTTTTAACCGTTTATTACTAATATCATAATCTCCATCAGGTGTTTGTGGTAATCCAACACCTCTTTTTAAAATATTAGAGTAATATAATCCATCCGATGAATACCGTCCGAACTTGTCAACACTCATGGTGCAACTGAATAACATTCTAGAGTGTAACCCATTTTTATAATATTAGTCCCCGATTTCTAACCCATATTAGTTTTATACAAATTCTTAGTCTTCATCAGTTACATTTTCATCATTCCCAGGACATTTAAAATATTTTAAATCTGCACTAATTAATGCTCTGTCTGCTTCATTTCTAAATACATGATTTTTATGAATAAATTCTTCACCAGACAATTTTCTAAATCCGCTAAATGAATTTGGATCTGCAATTAGTATATTTTGATAATCATTTACATCCATTAATTTAAATCTTTGCTTATTATGAATAAACTCTTTATTTGCACTGTCATATTGTAATGTTTGTCCTACAGTTGCAGCATCATTTGGATCTCTTCCATTATGCAAGTTTTTTATTACTTTACCATTACATGTAAAAAATCTAAAAGAATGATCTGGATCTAGATGTACGGTTTGTGATAAAGCAGCTGCATCTCGAGCAGTATAACCCAATCTCATATTTGATAACCCTTTACCCATGCAATCCCAAGCATTATTTTTGTATGTTAATAAATTAAATTTTTCATTACCTTGAACAAATTCATCCCCTTGCTTCGATACTACTTGATCTTGTTTTACAAAAGAGGTTGTTTCTTGTTTTAAGGTTTCCATCATTTGACCCACTGTTGCACCATCTGATGGAGCCGAACCATCTTTAACATTTGCTAAACAATTACCAAAACAATCTATAACTCCAACATCACGTGTAATACAATGGTCTTTGATATATTTCAAATTTACAGCATCATTTTCATTTTTTTGGATAACCTATATCGTTAATAACAAATTTATAAAAAGAAAATCCATCCTTTGTCTTTTCAGGTATCAAGGAATGTAAATAGCGTCTATTTACGCTGTCTTTTGCATCTTTAGGATCATCTACGTTGGATATACGTTTATTGTTAGCACTATACGTTTTCCCATTGAATTTTAACGTATTCTTTAATTCAGATGACAAATAACCTTTGTTTATTGCATCACCGTTTTGATTTGGTTTACCAACGTTGATAATTCTATGATTTTCTGCGTCATATGTGTTATTGTGCAGTCTTAATGTTGGTGATATCTTTTCCTTTAATATTTTTAAATTTATTGCATCATTTTCATCCATAGGATCTTTTATGTTTTTTAACCTTTTATTACTCATATCATAATCTCCATCAGGTGTCTGTGGTAAACCAGCACCTCTTTTTAAATTATTTGCGTAATATAACCCATCCGAGGAGTAACGTCCGAACTTGTCGACACTCATGGTGCAACTGAATAGTATTTTAGGGAGCAACGCATTTTTTATAAGATTACCCCACGGTTTCGGAGTTCATCCACTAAAGCCACCCATTCGTTTTCCAATCCAGTATGACCCGCTTCTTTAGCTTCATGTATTAGTTTCATTCTATCCACCAATTTATTGATATTATTGTAATAAATCACATTTGTGTTATATAGTTTCTTCATTAAACCTGTACCTGTAACAGATTTGTTTCTTTTTCTTGGTTCTGGAGCACTTATATCCAAAGTGGATGACACAAACCTTTGTTTTACAGGTTTTCTTGGCATTATCGGCATTGGTTGTCTTCTCGTTGTTGGTATTAACTTGGATACAAATTCTCTATATTTTAAAGACCTAGATCTAAAAACTGGTTGGTCAGCTAAATACTTCCTCCTGTATGCATTGGTGTGTTCCAAAATCTGTTTATATGCTTCCATGTCTTCTTCTTTAACTAACAATTCTAAAGGCTTTTTTCAAATAATAATTCAAATAATCCTCTTGTGCCCTTATATCTTTGATTACCAACAATAATATTATCATCTTCATCAATGTTTACCGGGCTATTACCAACCATTAAACCTTCTTCTGTTAATCTTACTCCATAACTATGGTAGTTTTTATTAGGATTTATTCCAGCTAACATTTTTATCATGTATTTCCTTCCTAAAGGTCCTTTGTTATGAATGTTTTCACCCAACAAGCTTATGTTTGACGGACCTTCCCTTGCTTCTTCTTCTTTTTCCTCTTCACTAGCAGTTGATACATCTTCATGTCCTCTTTTAGCTTTTACTTCATATAATTCTCTTATACCACTATAGTCTGGTGATTCTAGCTCTCTTTCAGGTTCTTCACCGGTAAAACCACTATATGTAGAGGATTCCAGGTCTTCATCACTAAAATCTTCTGATTTTACATTTTCTCTTTCAAACTTTGTAATAGGTGCAATTGCATCTCCTTCCAAAACGGGTTTAGCAAATTTTTTGTTTAATTGTTTCAAGGGTTCAGTAATAGGTTTAAAAGTAGATTCAAGAAATTTCTCCCTTTCGCTAATACCTAATTTTAATGCTCTGTTTTTATTTCGAATAGAATCACTAAGTGATTTTATTTTCTTTATTAACTTTTCTTGGTTAACCATGTTTGTAGCAAGACGTGTTGTACAACAACGAATGTTTTACATCATGATCAGTGTATTAGTATAAATTTATCAAATCCTATCCTGTATCGACCATTGTTTAGCGGTTGTTCCTTCATAATTGTTAAAAACCCATACTTTTCAGCCCAAGCCTTTCCACACAACTCTTTAAATCGTTCAAATGGCATATCCGCACTTACATGGTCATAATATATGTGTTTTAGGTTGGTTTCTGTTCTATATTTGAATAATTATAATGCACGCATTTGAAATCAAATTCATTTTGATTAAAACTGTAAACATTGAATTATAATAATTTGAACTGAACATCAGAAGTAGTCTTGAATGTAAACAAACATAATTGAAAACAATATTTACAAACAGCTGATTATTATATCATAAGGATATAACAGTCTCCCCCACTTGTTTGATACTTTACTTAGGAACAAAAGATTTCAGGTAATGTGGCATTTTCTTTCTTCTATTTGATCGTCTTAATGTAATAGGCGGAGATTCAGAGGCTTCATGTTCATTTGCTGGGACATTATTAGCTGGTTGGTCCTGTGATGGAAGAGCTTGTGAAGGAGATTCTTCAACTACTCGTTCTTCACATGTGTCTTGGTTTATTATAGGATTCGTAGGTTTACGTTGAAGATTAGGAACTTGAAGTGGAGTGTATTTTGGGTACTTTTCAGTGTTTGATTCCGTCTCTGTCGAGGATTCTGTCTTTGCATTAGAACTTTTAACTTTAACTCTGGTACCTCTTAATTGGTCAATGTGCCGCTTGATTGTTCTTCCAGACTCAAGTTTCACTGTATAGTGTAGATTTCCCAACTTCTGTATTATTTCACCAAGCACCCAAATGTACTTATTGTTGGTGGTGTAGTCACGACATAGAACTGTCTCCCCCACATTAAATGTTCTTACTCGAGCTTCTGTGGGTTCATTTTTAGCTGGATGATATGGTTTTAAAGCATCTAGTCTGATCCGAATTTTCCGATTTAGATACTGCTCTGCAGGAGATAACCCATTGGACAGTGGTGTGGCACGGTACTGTAGTAGAAAGTTTTGAACTTTAGTAAAGATATTTCCTGGATCCTTTTCCACTGCTTTAAGCCGTTGTTTGAGAGTTTGAACCATTCGTTCAGCTAATCCATTAGTTGCGGCATGACCAGGTGCTATAAGTTTTTGAAAAATGCCATTTTTCTTACAATAGTTTTTGAATTCCGAACTAACAAAAATCGAAGCATTATCTGATACCATAACTTGTGGATAGCCGTGAAATGAAAATATATTGTCTAATAATGTGATTGTAGTTGTAGTCGTTGGTGGACTCGAAATTGTTTTAACATCTAACCACTTGGATTTTGCATCAACACATACAAGAAAATAGCTGTTGTTGAATGGTCCCGCATAATCGATATGAATACGTTCCCAATTGGACTCAGGTTCTGACCATGGATGTGGTGGAGCCTTAGAAGGTTGATTTTTGGTAAATGCACAGCGCTCACAAGACTTTACCATGTTTTCGATAGCTTTATCAATTCCATACCAGTATACATACCTTCTTGCCAACTGTTTCATTTTGGTAATTCCAATGTGGGTAAAATGTAGTTGTTCTAGAATATGTGGTTGTAGACTCTTTGGTATGACAGCTCGATTGTCTTTGAATAATACTCCATCTGACAGAGTATATGGAGATTCTTCTGATTTATTTTGAAGATCCTGCTTAATCTTATTTAAATCTTGATCGCGTTCTGTTTCTCTTGCTAGAACCTCAGGTGTAAGGATTTCAGAAGATATTTGAAATAATGTGTTAGAGTGAAGCAAGTTGACTTCATTGTTGAGTAGAACATCCACAGTGTTAGTCTCTTGATTTATCGGAGCCCTGGATAGACAGTCTACGTTTACATTGCTTTCCCCCTTCTTGAAACGAATCGAGTAATTGAAACCCGACAGAAAAGACGCATATCGCAGAAGTCTACTGGATGTCATGGGAGGAAGTGTTTTCTTTTCGTGGAAAATTCTGGATAGTGGCGCATTATCAGTGACTAGCTCGAAATGAAGGCCAAACAAATAATTGTAAAAATGACTCACTCCAAAAACAATTGAAAGGGCTTCTCGATCGAGTTGGCTATAATTTTTCTCCGATGATGTCAATGATCTGGAAGCATAGGCGATTGGACGTTCCTCGTTGTTAATTATGTGACTCATAACAGCTGCAATACCTGTTGGACTTGCGTCGCATGTCAGCACGATTGGTTGATGTGGATCGTAAGGTACTAGAACCCTATCTGAAGTGATTTCTTTCTTGAGACACTGAAAAGCTGATTCACATCTTCGTGACCAATTAAATTTCCGATTCTTTTGCAGAAGGTCTCGGAGGGGTGTAGATTTTGTGGATAGGTCTGGGATGAATCGTGCATAGTACGTTACCATTCCGAGAAACCTGCGAACGTCATCCACATTTCTTGGTCGAGGCATTTCATTAATGGCACGGATTTTTTCTGGAGATTTGGAAACCTTATTGAATTGGATGACATGACCTAGATATTCGATAGTTTCACAAAAGAATACACATTTGTCCTTGTTCAGATGAATGTCATTTTCTTGAAGACGCTGAAGGCAGGTTACTAGATTTTGTAAGCATTCATCTTTTGTTGAACCATGTACAATAATATCGTCGAAATATGCCTCTACTTTAGGAAGACCCTGTAAAATTTGACCTAAGATTCGATTAAATTCTGCTGGTGCGGTTTTGATGCCAAAACTTAACCTGTGCATCCGGTAAGTTCCACGATGGGTAGTAATTGTTTGAATTTTACTACTCTCCTCATTAACAGGTATATGTAGGTAAGCCTTAAATATGTCTAGCTTACAAAATACCCTAGAATTTCGTAAACTATTGAGTATGTCTGGAATATGTTTAATAGGGAAATTAGCTGAGACAAGTCGATCATTCACCCCTGTTTTGTAATCCACGCACAAGCGAACTTTACCATTATCTTTCGGGATCACTACAAGTGGGGAACCCCAATCACTTACCTCTGTTTTTGAAATAATACCAGCAGACTCTAAGTTATTGAGTTCCTCCTCAACCTGGGATCGTAGTGCAAATGGAACATTGCGCTCTCTCGTGTATACAGGTGTAGCATTTTCACGCAACTTTAAAGTTACCTTATGGTTTGGAAGACAACCAATTTTCTGTTCGAAGACATCAGAAAAGTCTTTAAGTACATCATCGATTGAATGAACTTGACCATCCGAACTTGAAAACACATTTTGAGCTCTGTCGATCTCTTGGAGGTTTATTCCCAAGTGTCGTATCCATACTCTCCCAAGTACGGCTGGATGACCTTCAGGCACAATGTAAATTTCTTCATCTGATTGATTTCCATTATAACTAACTTTAAGTTGTACTTTGCCTTTAGGATGAAAAATGTCATTCGTGTATGACCTAAAGAAAACATCTGTCGGTGACATAGCTACCTTAAGGTCTAGTTTGTTGAAATCGGTCTCTGAGATCAGTGTATATCCTGCACCGGAATCTACCTCAAATTGCATTGGCCTGTCATTGATCAGAACTGTTACCGTATATTTTTGTGAATCTCTGGATTTTGAGGACTGAGAATTGTCATAAATGTCTATTACCCGTGAGTTATGGTTAATGTAATTAAAACCAAAGTCTTCCGACCTATTAGTACTAACAAATTTAGCTGAAGAACCTGATGCTACATTAGAAATTTCAGTTCTTGGAAACTTCTCTTTCATTAAAGATGTAACACATACTTTAGATACGTGACCATGTCGTGAACAGGCTTAACAGTGCAGTGATGACCGATCTGATCGGCATTCTGAAGCACGATGGTTATTGCGGCCACATCTTAAGCAAAGACCATTAATTCCTAATTGTTCAAAACTAATTTTAGATTTGGATTTAGGAATGTAACGTTTAGGTTTAAAACTTTTAAATTGCCTAGATTTTGATGTTAATTTAGCATTATCTGTAAACTTTTTCGAAACTTTATTGATATCTACGTCACTAGATGGAGTATTTGTTACCTGATGTTTACTTAATTCTTGTACCTCAAGCCGAGAAGCTTCTAGGGCTGTTGCCTTCATGACTACCTCTTTGAATGACGTCTCATCCATTTGAAGAAGTTGCTCTCGAATCCAGTTGTCCTTTAATCCACGTATGAATTGTGCTCGTAACAAAATGTCTGCTGCTGAAACTTGTTTAGAACATTCGCACTTTACATTAAATTCACATTCAGTGATGTTTTTTTGAAGAGAAGCTACAAATTCTGGAATGCTTTGGTTTTGTTTCTGGTAGGTACACAAAAAGTAATGCTGAGATACTACTGAGTTCTTATGAGGTGATAACATTTCACTGAAATGTTTACATAATGTTAGATAATCTAGATTTTTGATAGGTACTTCAGGGCCAAGTAAAGCTGATAGATTATTGTAATGTACTGATCCAATTGATGCACTAAGTAACTGAGCTTTTTTCCCTAAATCCTTTACATTTCTTACAGCAAGATCATTTTCAAACCTTTCTAAATAATTTTTGAACTTTTCAGTTTTGGGATTGAACTCTTCAAAAGGAGGAATGTTATTACTTATTCCTATAGTTTGTCCTGATTGAGAGATTTGTAGTTTATCCATCATCTTAGTTATAATACCTTCAATGAGTCCTTGTTGGCTTTCAGAAATTACTTGTACTATTTCCCTCAATTGGTCTGGATCCATGATTGAGTTTTTATCGTCGCCAATATTGTTCTATATTTGAATAATTATAATGCACGCATTTGAAATCAAATTCATTTTTATTAAAACTGTAAACATTGAAATATAATAATTTGAACTGAACATCAGAAGTAGTCTTGAATGTAAACAAACATAATTGAAAACAATATTTACAAACAGCTGATTATTATATCATAAGGATATAACAGTTTCATCCTGTTTAAATACAATTAACATGTTTGCATTGTCTCTAATGAGCTGTTTCGGTATTTTGCTGTAAGTTTGACCAATATAAATGCTATCTATGTTGTTATGTCGACCCATGGCGAAGTAATTTCTTATTGTATTTTGATTTTCACAAGATACATCGTCAAATATGAATACTGAGAATGGTTTAGCCTCTTGCGGGTGCATGACACTCTCGCTCGCGTTAAATTTAAAATATTTAACTTCAGGCACATTATTGAGTATTTGTTCCAATAACTGATATTTTGGTTATTGTAGTGACTTTGAAAATACATATAAATTATTAAAACGTAATCCTTTAGGATTTGTAATCAAATTGAATACTACATTTGTTTTTCCACAATTGGAAGGACCGGTAACCAGACAACGCACCGTGTTTGGTAACAAAACACCGTGTTTCCCAGTATTGAATTGAGAACCATCCACTGTGAGTTCATCTATATTATTAATAGTAAAATTGTCTTTTTGCGGTATTATCTCCATCCTTTGTAATGGTTCAACCCAAAATGATGCTCTATCATTATATTAGATCCTTTTTAGGTATCCAAGAATCTTCCGTCTTATTAAATCCTAACCATCGTACTTTAACCTTATCCTTTTTTCGTTGCAACACCTTTTCGACTAGATATACATCACCTACTGTTGATTTTAACATTTCATGTCCATAAAACCCTCCTTCCAGCAATTGTCCTTTATTATCTTTTAAAATGTAAGTTTCTGGTATTGTAGGTTGCACCTTAAATACAGTAAATACCTCATTTGTCCAGTTTGGAAGATATCTTTTACTGAATACACCTTTGTATTTGCTTATTCGCACTTTATCACCAACATTAAACCTTTTAGGCTTTAGTTTTTCAACTCTTGGTTTAGTATTCATTTTTATACGTTTTAATACAAGTTTTTCATTTTTATTAGTCACCTGGCTTGGTTTCATACCAATAGTTCTATGAAACTTGTTATTGTAATCGCTTATAAGTTTTGGTAACATATCAATCCATACGTGTGATCCTCTGTTGGAAAACATCTTATACATCGCACCTTTTAAAGTTCTGTTAAATCTTTCAATTATTGATGCTTTTACCTCTGAATTGGTCGAGTAATGGTTAATGTTGTGTTTTTTTTCATTAAATTTGCAAATTCCTTATTAAAATATTCTTTTCCATCATCAGTTTGTAAATGTTTTATAGTATGTTTGTCTCTTTGTATAGCTGTTTCCATTGATTTTGTAACACTTTTGCCACTTTTATCTTTTAGTGGTAAAGCATCTGCCATTTTTGAAAAACAATTAATAATAGTCAATATGTATTTAAATCCACTATTTTGTTTACTATAAGGAATCATTTCGATTAAATCCGCTTGATATAAATCATTTATTCCTTTTATCACTGTATTTCTTCGTGGAATCTTTCGTCTTGCAGGTTTATGAAGTTCGTTGACAATTTCTTGCTTCAAGTCCTTCATATTGTAGGTTTGAATGTTTCATGTATCACATGTATAATCACAATGAATGTTGTCTTAAATATTCACATCATTTATATAGGTCAAGGTCATCCAAACTTGTGTAAAAAAATGGGGAACACGGCGTTTGACTTGCCGTGTTTCCCATTTTTTTACGGAAGGAGAAAGGAATAAGGTCGAAGTTGTAGAAGGGCGAAGAATAGGTTACTAGTCGATAGGGTTTAGAGTGTAGTGGCCAAAAGGAAGAGTGTGAATTTTATCCGGCATAATATGCCTTTTATCATCTCGAGCTGATAGTGCCCTTTTAACTTCAGTGACACTGTAGACCTCATGTTTAAAGCTTCTGATAGTGTTAAACGTTGCAGACATTGTAGAATCTTCAAACAAGCAGGTCTTGTAATGGTCAAATGTCACATGTTTCTTCAAGTACGATGTGTTGACTCCTTTTGCTTTCTTGACTGTCGGTGTGTTGTTCTCGTTGTACATTTTAAATGAATACAATTTTGCCATCAGTGCCACTATTTCTTCTAAAGGCATTCCATTTGCTTCATCTTTAAATTTTCCGATTACTTTTTTATTCTTTTCATTGTAATTTGGATGGTTCTTCGGATAGTCAGAGAAGTCAAAATCGTCTTTGTATGGGAAACTCCTTAGGTCTTCATACATGTCCAAAGTCTTTATCCAGTAGACAAACGCGTCGGTATCCATGTATGCAACTCCAATGTTGTCTCTTCCGTAGTGTTTAACCATTTTGTTGTAATGGAAATCATACATCAGAGTTTTACTTATATCCAAAATCGACATTCCAATGTATAACGGACGATCCATCACTATTGTTGTTTTCTTCATACTGACGGCAACTAGATCTTCGTTTATAATCATGGATGTTCCAAAATTTGGTTTTTGCACTAATTTTTCCAATTTCTTAGGATCACTTACTAATTTTACAATCTTGTGTTTTCTTTTGTTTTCTAAGGTCTTCCCGAAGATGGCGTTGTTCATCAATTTGTAAAAGTCCTTTTCAAATGCTGATGTTGCTGCTGCTCTTCTTGTAGTGTTGGAATCAATATATGGTTTCAACCAACAAGACTGGGTGAATTCAATTGCTCTATGAATTCTCACTACACGTAGACCCAATTCAAGAGCTTGTTGAACTACCCAGTAGTGAGCCACATACCGATCTTTATTCTCCAACGTCATCATCAATTTCGGCCATCTTCCTGTCGGTGAAACTTCAGTCTTGGCTAGGAGAGGCAAGTCGTAGTGATGGTTATGAAGGTGCTCCGGATATTCGAAATCACAGTCCAAAATATAGCCTTTTGGACCATTCTTTGGAATCTGTGAGATGTCACCGATGGTGGCCGGGTCGATCCATTTAAAGTCACCGTAGGGAAGCGGATTTGACATTGCCCAACCATAAAGGTTGTTTGCGTCAAAGTAGCCTAGGTAGACCGATGGTTGTCTCTCGTCAAAGCCTGGGATGTACTTGTTGTTAGCTTTGACATGACGTGTTACAGCTTGTGTCAAACCGCCCCGTACACCAGATTCTATCATGAGCACCATATCAATATCTGTTAGAAGTTCCAATCGACAGTTAGTTGACTTTAGCATAGCTTGCCATGCTAATCCTGGAGATGTGTACGAGTGTAGAGGGTCCAGTCCATAGACGGAGAAGCAGGTGTTTCGAAATTCTTCCATCACATCGCACAGCAGAGTTACGTCCAATTTTATGTAAAAGTCGGAATATTCTCCTAAGGTTTGAATGTTTAGTTGGTTCCAAACATTACAAGCATGATTGTAGTCTTCAACGGTGATTGCACTTTCATTTAACTTGCTATTGAAGGCTTCAATCGGTGGCAGACTGGTTTCTTCAAATTTTTCTGCAGAAGTTATGTAATCATAGGGGAACACTCCTTTACGCATTACTAAGTTCAATTTATCTTCAGGTACAATTTTGCTGGTTTCTTTTAGATCTTCTCTTCTTAGGTTCTCAGACAATTTGCTCAAACTAGATGACATAAATCTATAAGAGTCTACGAAGCGAAGTTTAATTTTACCTACTGTTTTTGAGAAACTGATGTACTTCTCCAATGTTTCAGCTAATACTTCGATTTTTCCATCATCTCGTCCTAACTCTGGGATAATGAAGTGGGAGTCATAGCCGCTAAGATTGTGTAACACGACAGGGATAAAGTTTGGCAGTTTGTAATTTATATTGCATGAATTACAAGCAGCTCCTCTGTATAACCCTGTCAGGTGATCGTGATCTCTTACTTTTTGATTTTCTTCACTGAAGCTCTTCTTGCATAAATAACATCTTGTTGCCAAATTGTATTCTTCTTGTTGATTTTGGTTCAAAGGTTCCATAGGTAAAACATTACCGAATAAGCGTTGCACCTTTTCAGCAATGTCATACAACTGGTCTACGAAATGCTTAGCGGCTTCTTCCCCACGGTAGAGTATCGGAGTGGATGTTAAACCATAGTCTTGCAACTGTTCTTCAGGCAAAGTCGATTTTACCAATAAGCAAAAACTGTTAGGTTGATGCAGTTGATATTTGGTTCTTCTAGTCACCTCACCATCCGGAAGCTCCTGTGGTACTAACGTGGATTCGAAATCTGCGTAGACGGCTACTGGAATCCGATATTGGTGAACTGTTTTGTTGAATTGGATGAACGCTCGAGATGGCGGCGGCAGACTAATCTTCACTTCATAGTTGTCATTACAAAGTCTTTGGTGTTCTTTCAACCACTCCGATCCTCCACGTCTCAAATCTTTATTTGTAAAACAAAAGCATCTCTTACACACTGTCACTCTAATTTTATTTTTCGTTAATTGTCGTACAACCAATGCTTCAAAGTCTTTTATCCACACATAATGTGAAATTTCGCCTTTAGTTATCAATAATAAATCAGTATGGTTTCTTTGCTCCACTTTTCCAACTCGTAGTGGATACACATTGTTCGAATCATCTAAGCCGAACACGTTAACAGAAACACCTGGATTTTGTTTCTCAAATTTTGCAATTTGATTAAGACTCACAGGATACGACATTCCTCGAAAGTTGTAGCGGTGTTCGTTTTCATAATATTCCCTACCAACTCTACAAGGATTATGTTTTACATACTTAGTTAGCATCGCATACTTAAAACATTCATTATCCCCGTTTGTAACATTTCTGCAAGAGTTGGTGTCTTTAATTTTCTTTGGTAGAGATCCCTCTATCCAAGAAGAGATCCCTCTATCCAGCTTTATCCAAAGCTGCTACCCCTCATACCATATCCATGCTTGTGAACCCTCACATCCATACCTTCGATCGATGATAGCGTCCAGCCAGATCCTCTTCCTTCATGTTCTTGGAGTTTCACTAGCAGTTCAACCAAACATTCTTCTAAGATTTCGTTGATATCAGATATGGTTGTAAGGGTTCGGTTTTTAGCAATGAATGCTCTCGGTGAGTTTTCACCATCGGTATTAGTAAACATAGCCTCCAACACCAATCAAAATTTAATAAAGTTCAATCTTGCCAATCCTTCCATCAATGTTTTTACAACTAAATTTTTAGCTTGGGTTATAAAGTTTTCCAATTCCAATTGCACATTATTAATTTTGAAATGAGTTACAACTGGTCCTGGCAAGGCTGTGGTGCGCAGTTGTCTTATATCTTCCACTTCTTCTGTATCCTCTTCTTCCATATCCTCTTCTCGGGTACGCAGTTGTCTTACATCTTCCACTTCTTCTTCCGTATCTTCTTCTTCCATTTCCTCTTCTTGAATAAATCCTCCAGCTGTAGATGGTCCAGCTCCGGCAAATTGAATAACACTTGGTCTTCCTCTTTGAATTAACTGTAAATAGCTACCCCAGTCCTTCTGCTTCTGGGGTTTTTCCAAAAACCGATCAATCGCATCCAAGTCTTCTTCACTTAATACAATGTCTTCTTTTCTGTTCTCTTCACGATGCAATTCTCGGTGTAACTGTAGATAGCTATCACAGTCGTCCATCTGCTTCTGGTGGTTTTCCAATAACCGATCAATCGCATCCAAGTCTTCTTCACTTACAACAATCTCTTCTTTTCTGTTCTCTTCATGATGCAATTCTCGGTGTAAAACAAAAATATCTTCGTCTTGGAAAAACTCACCACATATATCGCAAAGAGCCATTTTTTACAGTTTGGCTTTGAGTGTGCACTCGGTGAATGTCCACGCAATAATGAGCAGCGCGCTCAACCGGGTCCCTTTATACCCGAGGTTGAAGGGTGGGGGGAAGGTGACGTCATATACATCCGGTTTATCAATCATGTAGTAGATTTGGCTTTTAAACACCCATTTTCAATATATTCTTCAACAGACTTGATAAACCAATGATGTTTGATCTAAATCCACTACTTTGTACAAGTTTTTTCAAAGATGTCTGTTTGGGAAAGTTTATGTGGAACAAGTGGAACTTTTCGGTCAAGGTCAAATATTTTTTTCCCAAAAAAAGTTCGGGGGGGAGGGGGTGGGGGGGTTCATTACTATATTTAGGTCAAGGTCACGAAAAAATTTTAAAAAATTAAGCCCCACCTGGGGCACTTGGGTTGTCATCGCTGTAGCCTCCAAAGAGACCCAACTATGACAACAGGGCAACATCCAATGTTGTGTTCCCTTCGCCACGCAAGACTTTTAAATATTTACTGCATTGGTAACAAATAACTAACAAAACATTTACATAATTTTGAGAGAGGTTGAGGACAGCCCTAGTGGCTTACGTCCTCGGTCCGAGTGCAGAGGCCGCCGCAAATGGGCCACAGCTGTGGTCTGCATGCCAGCGTACAAACGGACCGGTTCCCAACCCAGCCGTAATATTGCATGCCTGAGAGGACCCATGCTAACATTGGTTTAAAATAGCTTTACACGGGGGTCTACTCCCGTACCCTATCTTTAATATTTAACTTTAGCAATGCAGTAAGTTTTTAAAAATCTTTGTGGGTCAAGGCCACACGCACATTAAAAAATTTCGGCCCCCGTACATCCATGATGAATGTTCGGGGGCCTTGGGGACAAAAACACAAGTAACTAACAAACTTTCATTTACATAATTTTGAGTTTCCAGAAGGGAAACAAGAGGTTGAGGACAGCCCTAGTGGCTTACGTCCTCGGTCCGAGTGCAGAGGCCGCCGCAAATTGGCCACAGCTGTGGTCTGCATGCCAGCGTACAAACGGACCGGTTCCCAACCCAGCCGCAATATTGCATGCCTGAGAGGACCCATGCTAACGTTGGTATAAAATGCTTTTACACGGGGGTCTACTCCCGTTCCCTAACTTTAAGATTTACTTTGAGCATTGAAAAAGCTCAAGGGGGAATGCTAAAACAAGCGTATACACTTTAGATAAATATAACACACTTACAACACACAATTGAGCTCAACATGGTAAATGCTGGAACAAACACATATGACAAACAAGACACACAGGATAAAAGACAAACAAGACACACAGGAGACATAGGGTACAAGTAAAACACTCTCATATAAAACAATTCCCAATACCCAAACGCAAGCGCAATATCTTAGAAATAATACAAGTCTTAAAGTTAGAGTAGACTTCGCTAAACAGTGAAGGCGCCATTCAGTGTTTAGTGAGGCCTATGGCGGTCCGTCCCGATCGTTCACGTTCAACGCACGGGAGCGGACTGCGAGCCGGCTGTGGCCGGGCCGCCTTATATCCCCACCGGGGCTGCCACGCCCAGGGGTGGGGGAGGGGGTGGGGGAGGGGGTAGGGGGTAGGGGAGTGGGTGGGGGAGGGGGGGGGTCACTTCTCGTCCGGAGCAAAAAAATTTTTGGTCAAGGTCAAAAATTTTTCCGAAAAAAAAGTTCTCGGGGGGGGGGTTGGTGGTGGGGGGGGGTGGGGGAGGGGGTGGGGGAGGGGGTGGGGGTGGGGGAGGGGGGGGGGTCACTTCTCGTCCGGAGCAAAAAGCTTTTTGGTCAAGGTCAAAAATTTTTCCGAAAAAAAGTTCTCGGGGGGGGGGTCACTTCTCGTCCGGAGCAAAAAACTTTTTGGTCAAGGTCAAAAATTTTTCCGAAAAAAAAAGTTCTCGGGGGTGGGAGGGGGTGGGGGAGGGGGTGGGGGAGGGGGTGGGGGAGGGGGTGGGGGAGGGGGTGGGGGAGGGGGGGCAAGTGGGTCAAGGTCACCTACAACACTTCTACTCTAAGTGTTGGCTATACCCCCACCACAACTGAGTCCCTAGGCTGCACAACACCGCTCCGCCAGTATGTCTCCGGCTTCCATGCGGTGCGTCTCGCTGTTCTCTAACTCTATATGTAAGTATTTTTACAAGTTTTGAATCTAGGTCACTAGACTTTAACTCTGGTACAATGGTCAAGTAGGTCAAGGTCACCCACAACACTTCTACTCTAAGTGTTGGCTATACCCCCACCACAACTGAGTCCCTAGGCTGCACAACACCGCTCCTCCAGTATGTCTCTGGCTTCCATGCGGTGCGTCTCGTTGTTCTCTAACTATATATGTAAGTATTTTTACGAGTTTTAAATCTAGGTCACTAGACTTTAACTCTGGAACAATATCAACTTGTACTATTTCAGTGTTTTGACTCAAGGTCATCACACTTTAACTCTAGCACGTGGGTTATCGTACCAGAGGTGCTCAATAACCTAACTTGTGATGTTTGGGGTGGCGTTTGTACGCCACGTAGTATCGCCATGAGTGTTCAGTCCGGATTTTTAAGTTATATTAATTTTACTGTAATCTTTTCCATTTCCGATTCGTTTTGCCAAAGAATTCGATGTCTCTTTATAAATTGGTATTTCTTTAGAATAATTGGAGATTGCAGAGATACAATCAGTTTATTTAGAAGACTTTTAATCTTGGAGTTTAACAAAACCTCCACTTTGACTTTGCTTCCTCGCCCCTCACAGCCTAAGCTGTACAGGAATATTTCTTCTAGTGCCAACTCAGGCCTGGAGAACAGTGTGTTGACTGTAGGACAGCTCATGGTGAAGTGATGCGATACTCCAGCGTACAACCTCACCTTCCCCCACCACTGTGACCTTCCCCCACTCCTGCCGTTTCCCCCACCACTTTTCCCTTGACTCCTGCGCTACCAACAGTCTCTTAGTATTGTGCGGACTTTTGTGAGGGGAAGCCATGTCGCAGGACACTTTGGGTAAGAAACTTAGTCGTGTTAAGACTTTATTAGTTGCTCAGTGTCCACCACTCAAAGTCAAGCGGGTTTCAACTTTAGCTAAGTGGCGTAACCTGTTGCGCGGACACCCTACGTTTTATACCAAACAGGCTAATGTAAGTTTTACTGATGAAGATTTGCTTAGGATATTGGAAGAAATGACTTTTCCTTGCAAAGTTCAGTAAGTTACTCCCATTCCTGACGGTTTAGAGTCTTAGTCTCTCAAGCTAATATACCTAGAGTGCGCGGGGCCGGACAGTCAGTCGCTCAGTGTCTGTCGTAGGGTGCGCATCGCGGTTGCAGTAATGGTTAAAGTAAGGCAGCTGGGCTAGTTCAAGGTCACCCGAGCGGTGTCACATGACGGTTTAGGCAGAGTCACGTTGCAAACTTCAAGTTTCCTCAGCACTTTTGCTGTTTCTCGTCTAATTTCGCTCCAAGTCGTCAAGGTCATGGGAACCGGACTGAAACTCGGAGCGTAGTGCGAGAAACAGCAAAAGTGGCAAAAAATTTTATGTTTCAGCGTGACCTTGACCTTTGTGACATCGATGACGTCATTTTGGTGACGTAAGGGGTGATGACGTCATCTGCACGTCATTTCTGTGACGTCATGGGTGTGACGTCATGGATGTGACGTCATTGGTGATGACGTCATCGATTGCGTCATCAATGACGTCATCGATGACGTCATCGGTGAGGTCATTGACCTCGATGACGTTATCGCTCAGGTGACCTTGAAGTGAGCCAGCAGCCTTACTTTTCCACTACTAAAACTATATAGTGTCACAATAATTCAGATGTTTATATTGTAAGAAAACACCCTACATATTTTACTTCATTATTAACTTCGTAATACTATTTCAGATTTCGGGAGTTAAAATAATTAATTATGAAATAACAATAAAAGAAAAAAAATGATTAGCCAAAGAAACTTTAGAAACACCATGGATACAACAATGGAGCTTTTTCACGTGAGTAACTAAGGTACCGTAATTTTAGGTCCAATAAATTTTCTATTATTCAAAAACATATATTAAAAAAAGTAAGTTACCATCGAGCAAGGTTTTATCACCTGGTACGTGAGAAATATGACGCATTGTGCTGCACAGGTTCCTGTAGTACTTTAATATTCTCCACTGTATTTAAATGTCTAAACATATCAAATAAGTTTAAATTAATTCATAATCAGTTTATTAAAAAAACTCTCTTTTTCAGAAAGAGGTTTTCTTGAACAATGGTCATATTACATTATTAGATTTGATAGGGGAGACCGGGGCTAGTTGGGTACAGGGGCTAGTTGGTACACCCGCCATTTTGAGCGAACGTATTAAGTTATCCAGTTAAAACTTGCAGAGTTCGTGTGTTACCACCCACCCATCCCCTCCACAAATTTTCAGTCGATTGCCGCTCTTATTGAGGGAAGGAAGTGATGTTTTTTGTTTTTCTTGCTGTCGAGTAACTTTTATATGTCCTAGTTTGTCAATTAAAAATCAATACCTATTTATAGTAGGGTATGCACTGTAGTATAGTCTTATAGATTATTTAATTGTCTACACTTTGCTGTATATAAACTAATTTTATCTCTAAAAACACAAGCTGCATGGCACGTTAAGTAAAAAATATGGTGACGGGGCTAGTTGGGTACACAAGTGACGGGGCTAGTTGGTACGGTGTACTTTCATTAGATGACTATTACTATTTAATGAAAAACCGGTAAATGTAGTTACTTCTGGGACCATGACTTTGAAGGGAGCTGCAAAACATTATGAAATACCTATAAACACTCTACAACGATATCGAAAAAAATACTGATTAGATACTGCGAGAGCGACCTACGAAAATGTAGACGTAATGGAACCTGGTATGAATCAATTTATCTACATTTAAGTAGCCTAATAATATATGAATTTCTTGTCTTTTTACAAAACAAATAATTATTAGAAAAGTGTTACATGTTGTAGCCTATATGTCTTAGAAAGTCAAATGGGGAAAGCTAGTAAAATATTGGTTCAGAATTTAGGAAACTTTGATTAAAATAATTCAGTTGGAAAATATAAAAAATAGAAATTATTAAAGAATTAAATTAGATTAATAATTCATAAATTATTAGACAATTATTAATTAACTTATCTATGCTACAACCTGTTTTGTTCTTTTTTTCAAGATACTATGCGTTCTTAGCTCCGGAAGTTGAAATGCAGATTTCAGTTACTGACAACCGGACAGCTATATTAATATCTCTGATGCAAGAGAGCCTGTCAATTTTGAAGTCTTAAATTTAAGTAGTTTATTAATATACTGTAAAGTTACAAATAAAGTTTTGTACACTGAAATATTATCTTGTTTTTGTTAACCTGAATTCTTTAGTATAGTGTACCAACGTGCCCCGGCCTGTGTACCATCTAGCCCCGCATATGGGGCTTGTTGGTACACTTGTATTGATTAGGGATTTTTTTTATTCCCGAGATACTGGTAATAAATAGCAAGTAAACTTTAGTTTTTAATGTAGACAAGAAGACCCTTTACACATGGGTATTTTTAGTTTTTTTCTAACATGCATACAAAAAATTTGAAAATTCTTGGGCCAAAAGTGTACCCAACTAGCCCCGGTCTCCCCTACTTATTTCATTTTGTTATTGTTGTAACTAGTATGGAAATAATTAGTGCGCCACTGTTAATTTTTAGTACTGTAATTGTCTTTTGCTTGCTTCTTGTTTGTTATCAATCTCAAATTGGTGTTGTACCGTTGGAAGAAATAAATAAATAAATAAATAAATAAATAAATTTAAACACTACACTCATCGTAATGCTGATGATATCAGAATGAATCACATAAATTGTGTTTTCCTACCACTGCATGGAAATAATCACATTGCCACAGCTGTAATCCTACGCAAAACAGTTCATTTCCGTTTTCCGGTCCTTTTCCGCTCTAGAGCGGTAATGGAACATTGGCGCACGCTAAATCAAGGTTATTTTAAATCTACAATAGGTTAGAACGGTAAAGAAGGTGACGTCACAACACAGACTAGTTTCTATTGGTCAGAAACCACATGACAATCACCATAATTATTACAAATTAATTGTAGTTGCTTTGCTCTGAATCAGCTGATTTCACGGTCAGTATTTTGATAACACTAACTTCCGGTTACACATCTATGCAAGTGATTACGATTTATTACAGTTATTAAGTTAATTAATGAAAGTTAATGAAGTTAAATTTAAAGTTGATATAATTGTGTACGTTTATTAAATACATTTAATCGGTTGTAATTATGGTGGTAGGAAAAATATTGTGTGTATTACGAGCACAAATAATAGTCATTGCCGCTCTCGAAATGTTTGGCCGCACTCAGCTGACGCTTCGTGCGGCCAACTACATTCTCGAGCGGCAATGACGTTATTTGCGCTCTTAATACACAAATAGCTATTTCAGTTCACGTTACAGTCAGTAATCTCATGAGCTTCGACACAAAACACCACACTATTGATAGTTACATACATCACCGTCACAATGTCTGTAATTTCTCTCACAACATGAGATGAATCAGATGTGTTTAACGGTGTGTAACTCATCATTATGTCATCGTATAATGTATAGGGTTTGATACAGCAAAACTTCGGCAGTAAATGATTCCACACTGATGGACAAAACTATGAATTTATCTGGCTAAGAGATTGGATGATTATTAATTTACTATTACATATTTGGAGTTTTACTATAAAACCTCGACCACACTGGCCAACCACACACCACCAAATTATTTATATCACAAATAAATACCAACAAAAACAAAAAAAAGGTTTGGCAGATCACTCTTCGTCAAACATATTGTTCAAGATCATATTGACTGAAATAAAGGGTGATATTTTGTCACAGAATATTTCAATAAATACTGTCAATAATGCATTATCATATAATTTTCTTTTGTAGACCATATTGTTAATTTAGCTGGGCCTTTCTCAGTTAAATGCGCCAATGCGCATTAATAAACACTCAAGTATAAATACGAGTTTTCCCCATCAGTAGTTATTCATAATGTTCGGTTTCTATTAACATGTAATTCGCTCCCACTACTACAGAAACAGATTCTAACTTTATAAATAATAGCAGGTTATAAAAAATTGAAAATGTAATACAAATAAAAAAACAGTTTCTATCTCAATCACTGTCAGGTAAAAGCAGCAATGAGAATCAAAACATTGACAAAGGGAAAATTTATTTTCCACGAAACATTGTTTGTCAAGCCAAAATATAAACACAATGGAAAAAAATGAAATTCTTTCAATAAACATTCCATTGGCCGATTTCCAGTACCGGAAACTATATCACAGTTTGTTTAAAATGAATCGAAATTTATGTTCCTTATGGTCTTTTTCTTATTAAAAACTATCTCTCTCTTGTTAATTCTGTAAGGGTTTCGTTTGTTACAACCCTTTTTCTTTCGACCTACTTATCCGATTTTTAAGATTGAGGTGTCATTTTAAAGCTTATGATCTATCGCTATTGCGAATGGTGATTAAAAGAGTAATTTCGTTTCAGGCTTCGCTCCCCTAGCCTTTGATTTGGTGTCATTGAACTTTTTACCGTCCTCCTTAGGTATTATTCCTTAGGTATTATTCCTGACCTAAAGACAAGCAAAAATATCAAATTTAAAATTTCTAAAACTCCATGGTTAACCATACAGCCACCATTTCGTATTTTTTAAGAATCATTTTTAACGGTTTGTTGTAATGAGTTAAAACTAGTGTAAGTGTTGCTCGAAATTGAGAAATTTATTTTAATACAATACAAATGTTACTTTTAGCTCTAAATCAATGACATCCGACCAATCCAATAATGTGAATCTCTTTAATAACAAAAACTACAAGTATTTACAGCTAATTATTAACTGATGTTCAAAATGCTCCCAATGTTATTTAAATGGGAAATTTTGAGATTTAAATAGTGGATAGCACCTTTATTTTCAGTCCGATTCTTATCAGTTTTTGGCAGAAATAACTTTAGACAAAGCCCTATCCAACGATATCAAAACTTGAAAATCGGTTGAAAATTGCAAGAGTCATTGAAAAGTAAGGTTATTAATAACGTTATTTAAGAAATCTGATACTCGAACATGTTTGTCACAGATTAAAATTTTTCGTTTGCTGTTTAAATCTCTCTCCCAAACCAATATTCTCGAGAAGGATCTAGTTAAAAAAAACTACCCATAAAGGGTAAATTTGTAGCATAACAAATGCGGATGTTGACTCTTCACCCTGGCAGACGGAGCACTCCGTGCGGGAGACATGTCGCTGTATATTCATGAGTAGGATGATGTTTTATTCAAGATAAGGAGCACTTCGATATTTCACCTGTGATAAACTGAGAGATACTTGAATGCCTTGCGTTCAAGGATTGAGTAGTGGGGTGCTTTTTATAATAAAAAATACCTTATAATGTATTTTTATAAAAAGATTTTTCAAATTCTTTTTTGGTGATTGACAAGCTGAAATGTTTAACATCCTAAGATGGGGAATATTCTGGTTCACTCTTCAAACGCCTTTTTGAAAATATCAAAATGTCAATCAAGTGTTTCAAGAAGCACTATGTAATTTATGGAAGATCTATTGGAATTAATAGCTTAGTTTTTGACTAATATGGTATTATTCATATGATGTATATTTCATATGAATAACGTTTATTTTAGTCTAGTTATAGGCCTACTATTGTTACAGGGAAGATGGTCAATAACACTAACAGCGAAAAATAGCACACTCATCAATGTAATGATTATTATTTCATTTCTTTATGTTGGTACTTTGAATTTCTAGTGTGTTTTTAAAATAAGATTTATGTAGGTAATATAAAACAATGATATAATACACAATTTTTATATGACTAAATTAAATTTTCAATTGAAGACAAAATTTTATTTATATTGAGAAATGACAGGTCGGAGGGTAAATCGGCCAAACTCATGTCACGCTGAGGGGATTTGGAAGGTAAGCGGAACGCCTGAATTAAAACTAAGGTGCCTTTTTGACTGAATAAAATATAAGCCAAACTCTTGAATATTCTGTCTCTTTGTTGACACATTCAAGTCCAATATTAAACAAGCTCTTCATTTTTAGCTTCCAATCCTACTTATAAAAAAAAATATAAGGTTATAAAGAGGAGTAGTTTAATGAAAAAGTTTAAATAATATCTATACTAATTGAATTAATAAAACCAAAAACTAAATAAATAATTTAATGTGGTGGTATTTGTTTTCAAACTATACAAAAATAATTTTTAATTTTATAATGTTGAAATCATAAACAAATTAATCAATAAGAATATTTTAAATTTAAATGTTAAACAATTTTAGATAGCTAGTATGCACTGATTATTGATAACTGGAACTGAATTTTGCGTATTTCTCAATTAAAACAAAGTGAGCCTCTTTTTTCATTTCATTCTTTTATTTGTTTAATTATGTTTAGTGGACACTATTATTGTACATCTTTGCATGAAATGAATAAATACTTTTTGCTTGATTGATTGATTAATCTTTGTAACTGAACTTATGCACGTTTTATTAAAGGTAAAGATTCAAGAGTAAAAAATAAAGAGTAAACGCAAAGAGCCTTCTTTCATTTTCTCTTCTTTCATATTGAAATGTTTTGTAATACTTAAACTTTCTTTTTACAAAAAAGAGAAAGTTTCGTTTGTCTCAGCAAACATGATTATATCGCTAGACATTTTGTAAGGTAGCAAGTGAGCATTACATGTTAAGCTCAACCCTTTGCAGGGCAAGCAATCTTACTGTGCTCGTCGCCATCTCAGTGAGATATTGCATGCTGCTGGTGGCTTCCTTTCGGTGTTTTTAACTAGAGCTCCTATAAACCTGTTGAATACTCAGTTATCACTAAATGCAGGGTTATTGAAAAGTCATAGACGATATTATTTTTGTTATTCTTATGAAATTGTACATTTTAAATAGATGAACAGATTAGGAAATGGGAGGTAATTTAATACTATTAATGATAGGTCTTGTCGAAACATCAGTCAACAAACGGGTATGGTAGATAAAAATCTTGTATTGGGTGTTTGGGCAAAAGTTGAATTTGTTTCAAAATCAGTCAAAGAAAATCAGGCATTATGAATCATGATGGAGACCATAAAATGGGTCATTACTTCATCATGAGTACTTATGCTCTCCATTATCATTCAAATTGCAAAACTTATTTTCAAACATCGTATACTCGAGCAAGTTTTGAACATACCCTCAAATCAAACTTTTGCTCGATATATAGATAATCTACCAACGCCGATGTTGCCCAATATTTCAACAAAACCTAACCATCATTAATGGTATTATATTACCTCTCTTTTGCTATATTGTTTATATAAGTAACATGTATAGGTTCAATGCAATAACAAAAAAAAGGACAGTGACTTTTAATTATCCTGTAGATTATATAACTATATTTCTATATTACCCACACCCCATATAAATATGGTCTATAGTCATATAACTATATTTCATATTTCTATATACAGTTTCCACGTATGATTCTGCAATATGGTTTTACATAGCTATTTCAATAGACTCGTGTATCCAGGTGAAACGATTTCCTGTGGCTTCATTTTACTTTCTCCCCCTATACCATTGTATATGGAGAAAGTATTGTTTTCGTCAAAATTTTCGAATTTGAGTTGTTGGTGTATTTATCCATTATGGTTCCCCCTGAGTCCAAAAAAGTGGTTTTCGGAGTGATGTCTGTGTGTGTGTGTGTGTGTGTGTGTGTGTGTGTATGTGTGTCAGGATGTAAACAGAGCTAGAGAATGCCCTAATGGTCCGATTTTAATGAAATTTGGTATATAGGTCCAAATCCACAATAATTCCAGGCGTTTTTTTCATTTTTTTGAATTTTTGATTTTTAAGGGTATTTTACCCCCAAAAACCCTCAAAAATCGTCAAAAATCAAAATTTCTCAAAAACGGCTCTAACGATTTTGATTAAAATTTTGTGGTTTATTAAGCTTAAAATGATGAATAAAATGACACCACCCGCATCTCCGAGAAAATGCGCGTTCAAAAGTTATGGAGTAAAAAGTGTTTAAAAAATCAATTTTTTTGATTTTCAAAATAGCTGTTGTCTCAAAATAAATTTTACTTATCACCATTAAATCAAGCTCAAAAAACTAAATAATCCAGTACTTTAAATTATTGCTCTACGTCAAGTGGTTGAGGAGAAAATACAATTTTTCCTTTAGCGGTAAACGCAGTACGTTGTTAAAAGTCACAGATGCGCGTAGGGTCAAGCTCGCGCTGTTCAGCTGGTAGCTATCAGACTGAGTCATGAAGACATTAATGTTTAAAGCTTTTAACACATGTTTTTATATTGTTGGGAGAAAGTATGTGTCAGTTATCTGATACCGTTTATTTTGCATTCTCTCCATTTGACCACGGGAATCAAGCACAAGTGTGAAGCAGTAAAACTATGGTTTGCCAAACAAATTAATTTGTTTACCAACCTGTATACTGTAATATTTTAAGAGGATGCGAAAAACATTTTGGTATAATACAATCTTGTAATAAATTTGAGAATTAACACATATCATATAATATTTTTGATTAATAATATTTTACATAATGGGCTGAATTGACTGACCACTGTTAAAGTGAAGAATCGTTGGAACGTCACTAGCTTGAAGCTAGGATAAAACTTTACACATCTGGTCAATTAATACTTAAGAATATTCTGACAACATTATGCACTTTTTATTAATTTCTTTGAATGTAATAATGTCTCTTGAAATTTAATCTACAGTTCATAATCTACAACAAAGGAACAGGCAAATAGATGCCGTCAAACCTTTCAGTGGATGAGTGTGAATTCAATGTTTACAATGTTAGGTAAATAAACAATACAAGTCTAATCCAACAAGCCGTTTAATTAACCATTTGTGGTTTGCTCCCATTACAAAATGTAACTTGTAGATATGGTGGCCCTTCAACCCGAATAACAGTTGAAAGTGCCTGGCTCCTCCTATGAGGTTATAATTAATAATGTTTTTAGTAATTGTTCGCGTCCGATTAAAAAGTTGACCAGTTTGATTTGTAATGCATAGAATTCAAATTCAAAGAAGACAATTTAGTTTTTAACCACTGACAATATGAAATTTGAATATGCATTGGTGTAAGATTACACTACCATATAAGATTGCATAACAATAATTGTATTAATAGTAACTGTAGGGTAAGTTTTTATTCCTTAAAATTTTTGCCTTGGTGCAAAATAATGCAAACCATTATAATGTTATACCCTATACATATAGTCTATGACCATCATATTTACATATAGATTTCAGTACTTTATTGTTTAATAGGTTATAAAATACTATATATTAATTGACGAAAATAGTCATATATGTTTTTTTATTTAGTGAAACAAGTGGTTTTCAACTGTACAGCCATTACATTTTACAACATAATTAATAAAATTGTTATATTTTTTTTATTATATTTTTTTATACTAATGTTAATTCAATTATGAATATACTTAAATATTAATTGTAAATTAAAATAATTAATTATTAGTAATTAATTCAATTAAAATTGCTGTATGCTACGAATTTATACGATTGGAACATACTTTTGAAATACTTTGGATGAGTTGGAAACACCGTCCATCGATCGAGAGATTAATGTTCCGGAAGTCGGAGATCACACAAGAAACGTAAAAGTGATCGAAATAGATGTCGAGGAGCAGAGAGTTTGACTCTGAGAAGCTATCAATCTTTAGCAGTTGCACTTCAGATGGAGAACATTGTCACTGTATTAACATGATCGAACCATTTGAATTGTTACTTGCTGATGCAAATTAAATTCAATTAAAAATAAAATTATTCATTGTTCCAATATTAAATAACGTTTGTAAATGAATTTTTAAAATATATTTAATTTTATGGATTATTTATTTATTCTATTAATCATGTTTCTCTATTGGTACTATTTTGTTTTACTGGTGGTTTTCCGTCAAATTCTCAGGAAAAATGTCTACTATTTATTTTTGAATCCTCTTTGACTCCTCACTTTTATCAAAACGTACATAGGTTCAGTTGATAACATTATGTAATCGATAAACAAAACAAAAAAATATACATTCTCCATAGTAAGTTTTATCATATATGTTTAAATACCCCCGTCGCAGCAGACCTGCGTACTCAGCGAATTTCCAATGGAATTTCAGATTATTTAATTTCCCCATAAAAACACCATAGGATCGAGTATGTAGGTTTGCTGCCATGGGGTTTTGTTAGAAAATCTAAGTTAATCAATAATTGTTTAATGTAAACACAAAATTGTATCAAGCTATGGCAATTTTTTATTTTCCCCATAAACCCCATGGGGGTGAGTATGTAGGTTTGCCGCCATATAGGTTTTGAAAGCAAGTATAAGTTAAACCTTACCTAGATAATGTACATACCAAATTTGATTAAGTTATGTCAATAAATAAGCAAGGTATAGGGGTTTTCTTGATTTCCCTTAAGAATAACATGGAAAACATATTTTTGGATTTTCCCCGTAACCAGTTATGCTAAGATAAAAATTCAAAATACCAAATTGTTTGTTTTTTTGAGCTCTTTTAAATGGTTTTATTTAAATTGATAAATTTTTAAAAATGAGGTCCAAAAATGCAAAAACCCATTTTTGACCCCTTTGAAACCCCATAAAACCCCGTTCCCATAACCCGATCACGCTGGTTCACGAACTCATGAAAATAGACAGGTCTATTTTCATGAGACCAGGGTCTTACACCTTCACACCAAATTTCATCAAAATCGGAGGTCGCTGTCAAAAGTTATCAGTACCACGGACACACACACACACACACACACACACACACACACACACATATTATATATATATATATATATATATATATATATATATATATATATATATATATATATGAAAACTCGCCTACGGCTCGATGGGGGCTCCGCCCCCATGCCCCCTTAGTTGTTGACCTAAATTAGTAAATTAATTAAAAGACTCATGTTTTATACTGGCTAGTTCCACCAAAGTACTGGACAGCCGAGACGACAGTAACAAACCGTCTAATACACACAATTCACAACCAATAGTAAAAAATTTTAAAATCTCCTTAAATTGGTTTTAATACCCCTTCGTAGTCAAAATTCGTTAAAAAGTTTTAGAGCTGTGAAATGATAATTAGTTATGCAAACATTCTAGGTGTTATGCTGGATGGAGGGGCCACCCGGCCCCCCATTAGTTGGTTGCCCCAATTCCGTAAATCCTGTAAAAACCTCATGCTATGTCAATAAATAAGCGGGAAACAGGGTTTTACTAATTCTCGATAAGAATAACATGGAAAACCTACTTTTTGGATTCTCTCCGCAACCTGTTAAGTCATGGTATTAATTCAAAATACTAGATTGTTTGTTTTTAAGCTCTTTTAAATGGTATTAGTTAAAATTGTTGAGTTTTTAAAACTTATGTCCAAAAATGCCAAAAACCCATTTTTGACCCTTTTGAAACTCTATAAACCCCGTTCCTATTACTCATGGGCAAGGCTATGGGATTTAATAATGCAGACTGGATAATGCTGCTTCGCGAACTCCCTGGTCCTACACCTTCATACCAAATTACATCAAAATCGGAGGTCCCAGTGATCCCTCAAAAGTTATCAGTACCACGGACACATAGATAGATAGATATATCTATACGTATATATGTATAACAAGTCAAGTGGTCCTGAGCTTAGGTCTTATCATGTCTACTGCCGTAATAGCGCATTCCCTATAGAGAAATTCGCTAAAAATTATCAGAACAGATTCAAAGGCTTTAAATATCAATGATGTTTTTGTTCATGATTCCCTTATTAATCAAGTACCATCTCAACTTGGGAACAAATGGTACCGTGCGAGTTTCAAACGAAAATAAAAAAAACGACAAAGAACTTCTCCATCAGATTAACATTGGATCCCAAAAACACAATGTACTGTCGTTAGACATAGTAGATTCTTTAGACTGGGACCAATATAGCCGTTCAGTGAATTTCTTTTTCATCGTCATAATTTAGAAAAACTTCAGTGGTGTAAAACATGAAGTGTTGCGGCTTAAATGCCCCACACAATAGCACTGCCGTGTTGGGCACTGCAACGGGCTCACTGGCCAATGTTGTGAATTCAAGAAGAGGTTTTATATTGTGTAAAGAAATAGCGTGTTACGGTTTGACTGTCAAGAAGTTGTTAAAACTGCCTCTCATACTTAGTTGAAAATATTAATAGTAAATTCATTTCATGTGAAATTCGGCCGAAACTAACTATTTGGGTGAATTTGAATAAGTAATCTAAAAGAAATTAAAAATGAAACGAGAACCTAACATTTCAATTAGTTTGTTTTGTTCAATAGTTATTTAACAATTCTCAAATACATATTTTAATAGTGTATGAAAATATAATGTAAGACACTGAAAAAATAAAACAGAAAGATAATAATTAACTAATTGTCTATTAAGTATTGTACAAATAAATCGAAGTATATTACGTTAAGATCACGGCACAAGGTAGTACCCAAAAGCGCCGCATGGCAGCACTGCCGTGTTGGGCACTGCGACAGCGAGAAACAAAGTATACAAATGCGTGTTATTGCGGCATTTTTGTTCAAATTGGCAGTTTTTTAATTTTATTCGGGTACACACAATTTTAACTAGGCAGGTGAATAACTTCCAATTACATAGTTCAGACAGTGGGGTCAGAAATATGTATACCTAAGTGAGTCAGTGAGTGAGTTACAACTGCGGCTGTATATATTTTAGATGAACGAACCGTGTTTTTGGCTTCTGGGAACCTCAAAACGAAAAAGTATCATGGTGCCGGGCTTAGGTCTTACCAAGACTACTACCGTAATAGCGTATTCCCTATAGGGAAATTCGCTAAAAAGGTACGCAAACCTAACTCAACACTTAATAACGTAAAAGGAAAAAATGTGTTTACCAAGGTAAACAATAACCAGGTGTATTTAATCATCAGAATGTAAGGCATTCATGTAAGTGAGGGTCTCTTTATATTTAATGATGTCGGTCTCACTATGCTACCGCAACCTCATGTGATGTATCTCACACAATACCATGTTTAGCAACAGCCAGTAAGCCTGGCATGTAAGTGAGGGTCTCTTTATATTTAATGATGTCGGTCTCACTATGCTACCGCAACCTCATGTGATGTATCTCACACAATACCATGTTTAGCAACAGCCAGTAAGCCTGGCATGTAAGTGTGAGTCTCGTTATATTTAATGATGTCGGTCTCACTATGCTACCGCAACCTCATGTGATGTATCTCACACAATACCATGTTTAGCAACAGCCAGTAAGCCTGGCATGTAAGTGTGAGTCTCGTTATATTTAATGATGTCGGTCTCACTATGCTACCGCAACCTCATGTGATGTATCTCACACAATACCATGTTTAGCAACAGCCAGTAAGCCTGGCATGTAAGTGTGAGTCTCGTTATATTTAATGATGTCGGTCTCACTATGCTACCGCAACCTCATGTGATGTATCTCACACAATACCATGTTTAGCAACAGCCAGTAAGCCTGGCATGTAAGTGTGAGTCTCGTTATATTTAATGATGTCGGTCTCACTATGCTACCGCAACCTCATGTGATGTATCTCACACAATACCATGTTTAGCAACAGCCAGTAAGCCTGGCATGTAAGTGTGAGTCTCGTTATATTTAATGATGTCGGTCTCACTATGCTACCGCAACCTCATGTGATGTATCTCACACAATACCATGTTTAGCAACAGCCAGTAAGCCTGGCATGTAAGTGTGAGTCTCGTTATATTTAATGATGTCGGTCTCACTATGCTACCGCAACCTCATGTGATGTATCTCACACAATACCATGTTTAGCAACAGCCAGTAAGCCTGGCATGTAAGTGTGAGTCTCGTTATATTTAATGATGTCGGTCTCACTATGCTACCGCAACGTCATGTGATGTATCTCACACAATACCATGTTTAGCAACAGCCAGTAAGCCTGGCATGTAAGTGTGAGTCTCGTTATATTTAATGATGTCGGTCTCACTATGCTACCGCAACGTCATGTGATGTATCTCACACAATACCATGTTTAGCAACAGCCAGTAAGCCTGGCATGTAAGTGTGAGTCTCGTTATATTTAATGATGTCGGTCTCACTATGCTACCGCAACGTCATGTGATGTATCTCACACAATACCATGTTTAGCAACAGCCAGTAAGCCTGGCATGTAAGTGAGAGTCTCGTTATCTTTAATGATGTCGGTCTCACTATGCTACCGCAACCTCATGTGATGTATCTCACACAATACCATGTTTAGCAACAGCCAGTAAGCCTTGCATGTAATTGTGAGTATCGTTATTTAATTATGTCGGTCTCACTATGCTACTGCAACCTCATGTGTTGTACCTCATGCAACACAATATTTAGCTAACAGCCAGTAAGAATGGCATGTAAGTGTAGGTCTCATCGTATAGAAAGGTGTCGGTTCTGCTATGCCACCTTCATTGTGTCATTGTGTGCTGTTACCTTAGGTATGTACCTTAGGCAACATAAGATTCATCCAGCAGTCAGTAAGCCCAGCACGTAAGTGTGGTTCTCGTTTTATTTGATAAAATATTATGTATAAAGAAAAGATACATGGAGTTAGTTTGAGGTACAGCGTCTTCTAGACTCCCGTGTGTTAGATTTTCGCCTTTACATTATCGTTTGAGGTTGCTTTTGTAAATCATAAATTGAGTGGTTTTTTGTGTCATATGAAATTAAATATTGATTGTAACTCAGATTATTTTTTTTAATTTTCATTATTAGTACAAATTCATTATATGTCAGGAGAAATTAAAATTCTTCTTATAGATCATAGTTATTAAAAATTTGTATCAACGTATAATTTAGCTACCCTATCTAAGCATTTATTTATTTGAAGCAATGCTCGTACGTAATTTGTAGCACTTCTATTTTTTATAGTTAATAGTATTAAGTAATAATACTGCCTAATACTACCAACGTTGAATACTAGATGACACTTAGGAAATTTTGAATTAACTTTAATTAACTAATAAAAACATCATAGTTTATAATATATGTTATGAAAAGACAATTTATATTTACGTTGAATACTGTTTTGTATATAAAAAAGTAAAACTAAATTGCAATATTAAAGTTTTTAAATTAACATTGCAAGCAATGAAGAATATCCAAATTTTAATTACATTTTCCCATCTGTTGTATGGGTTGTTTTGTCAGTGTTGCTTCGTCATTTATAAAGATTAAGAGATAAGCTTTCCATTCATCTTCATGTAGTTAAGTCATAATGGCATAGAGGTGTAAACCCAAGTTCATTTTACTAAAAATATGATTCTAGGGATTATTTCGCAAGGTTAACAAATTTATAAAAAAACCTTTTTATTTTTTAATTGACAAAATCAATTGACAAAATTTTAGTAATTACGATTCTGAGAAATTCCGTTTATATTCTAAGAAATCATTTGTACAACAAAAACTGTTTGTAAATTGTAAAATAAAGTAAAAGAAACTATAGTCCATACATGTAATGGTAAAATAATTCATTATAACAAAACTTTTTATTCAACATCAACTTTAGAAATCATGTCAACCAAATTGATCTGTACCTATTACACTGTGTCATTCGGCAAACCATTACATGTATGGTCAGTTAACAGTTTCTGTTTTCTCTCTGTTTTTCTGTCTTGAAAACTACTTTTCATCATACCATTGCGATAAACGTTGTTTTCGGAACGGTCAGCTGTGATCGAAACTAGTTGATTCCCGGTGGGTTGGATAAACGTGTTGGTAAACAAAGTTTTCGGGACTATAGTAGGATTCACGAAAATAGTCCGATGAGATTCGATACATTGTTGCCAAATTTATTATGAAACACATTTTATACTGGTATAACACATGATAAACATAACCAGAAAATGACAACATTGCAGGGCTAGAGAGGGTGAGGGGGGACACAGCTGTTTAAATTTCCATCGGACTATTTTCGTGCATCTTACTATAGACCGCGAAACAGAGGTTTTCGAGACACTAAACATGTTAATTTATTTTTATTTTTAATAACAGCTGTAAATAGTTCAAATACAAGATAAACAAATAACAACGTAAGAGTTGGTATATAGGTTAAAATTTATAAATTTTTATACAAACTGTAAATTTATTAAAGGTGGTATGATGAAAAGTACTGTTCGTAACTCGTCCGAAAGTGGTATATCGGTACTCGATCAAATTCAAGTACACGGCTTCGCCTCGTACTTGAAACTCGATCTTGCACCGATAACGACCACTTTCCGGAATAGTGACGAAATATACTATACTATTTTGTCAATTTTGTAATGTCCCACCTTACACCATAAATATTTGAATTGCTTTTCAAGAAACACTATTTATAAAAAAAGTATACGTAATTGATTTTTTAGGGAGAGGTAGAAAATGAATTACGTACACAGGGGGCCAGCCTGTAATGTGGGACTCCACTAAAATCGGGTATACCCACTATAAACGTCATCTACTCTTTGGGAATCTAGCCTGGAATTTTTACTTTTTACTACTTTTTATCAATTTTGTAATGTTCCATCTTACACCATAAATATTTGAATGGATTTTCAAGAAACACTATTTATAAAAAAGTAGGCTATACATAATTGATTTTTTTAGGGAGAGGCATGAAAATGCATTACGTATACAGGGGGCCAGCCTGTAGTGTGGGACTCCCCTAAAATCGGGTTTACCTACTAAAAAACCTCCTCTATTCTTTAGGAATCTAGCCTGGAATTGTTTGTCACATTAAATCAAGCTAGCCCTAAATTAGCCTAAACCCATTGGGCTCACTCCTTGACCAGCCACATGGTCAAGGGATCTGAGCCGCATAGCGGTAATGATCAGTCTTTTTTCTAAGGAGGATGCCCCAGACGCACTGTGAAAACAATCCCAGCATCCCTCATCCTTCAAGATCTATTGGCAGACAGAGTAGTCAGAAAATTCATGAAAAATTGTGTGGCCTCCAGAGGGGGCCCTTCCCAACGGGGCAGCGGAAGAACGTGTGCTTCCCATCGTAGAGAACGCCTGAGCAATAAATACAGTCCGATGAACCGGTCTTGTCCACCTGGCTCAGGTACGACCGAAGATAGTTATGACCTGTCAGGCCGCCGTTCCACTCATGGTTGGACCTGCTTGATAAGTCATGCAGTCCATCGTCCTCGGGTGTCGTGCTCCCAGCTGTGTTGCCACTGCTGGAACGTTCAGGAGCGCTCTTCTGTTCTTGCCGTGTCCTTGCCGATTTGGCCTTGTCTCTGAAAAATCACCTTCCTCTCTCTTGCCAAGAGCTTGACACGGATGACTCGATCGATCATCAATACGGTAGCCTCGGACACGGTAATGTAGGGGGAAAACACCCGGAGCGCCGCTTGACGCTGAACCCGGGCGGGTCGCAACATGTAGAACTAGATATAGAGAGTCTGTCCACACCATTGCTCCGTTAAAAAGCACAGACTGGACCGCAGACATCAACAGACGACTTCTGCTTGATCGGGGACCCCTGACATTGGCCATTAGCCTATTTAGTTAAGTGACTACCTTAGCGGACTTACCGTAAAAGTAAGTCTGTAAAAGTAAGTAGGAAGTAAAAGTAAATAAAAGTAAAAGTAAATAAAGTAAATAAAAGTAAAAGTACTTCCTACTTCAGATCTTCCTACGGATCCACCGTAGGAAGATCTGATCCCTCCAGCTTAACTTGGTGTTCACCATAACCCCGAGGTACTTGGCAGCACAGGTTGATTGGACCATCTCCCTTCTCTTTTGGAACGGGACGACACTGTCAATCCTCTTCTTCGTGACGATCATGATCTTCAACTTACTGAGAGCAAGCGAGAGACCGTGATCAGACATCCAGTTGTTGACCACACGCATGACTGTTCAACTTAACTTGGGCTAGCTCAACGTTGCGTTCAGCAATGAGAGCTGCGACGTCATCGGCGTACCCAACCAAAGTGGTTCCCTTAGGCATCTCGGATCTCAGTAGGCTGTCATCGGCAACGTTCCAGAGAAACGAACAAAAACACACGACACAAAACTTAAACTTTTTTAATGTTGTGATAATTTGTTACTCAATAATGTGAGGCTATACACCTTAAAATTTAATTCGTAAAATTTGTAATTCGTATTATATGACACGGACTTTAGAAGTATTTCCTCCCCTTTAAGGGTGTCTCCTATAGGAAATTCTGAGAATATTTCATTGTCCATTATCTTACCAAGAAGGATGTTAATATTTTCTGAAGTCTTTTGCATTCTGAGCAGCATGTCACAAACCTAGCTTCAAAATGTCAAATATTTTTTATAAAATCTATTATGTTAAATTTTATTGTAAAGTTTAATGCCTGGTATGTCTGACACACTCATCTATTTCAAGTCGCTTGTGGCATTGTACTATACCAAAATATATCTTTAATTCGATGTGCGTATTCGTTATGTATGCGTGTTTAACTTGAATGTAAACATTACCCTGTGATAACATATAAGGAATTTTTCAAGTGAATCCACTTGAATCGTCACCCAAATCATTTTCTTGTTGCCTATTGACCAAAAATGTAGGTTGGTCACACAGTTTAAGAGAACTTTCTGTTATTTCCAACCATCAGTAATAAAAAGGTTCTAGACTTCGTTGTTACCATGTATAGTATTATATTTTAGTATTTTATTATAAAGTAAATACATTATGTTTAAGACTAATCTAATTTATAATGTGCAGTTATTATACCCTTAAGTCAACACTATTATAAAAATATTATTAAAAACAATATACAATATCTCTTAATATTTAACTTATAATTTATTAGACCAATATTTCATCAAAACGTTGTTTGAATCTAGAATAACAATTCCTCTCTCTTCTAACTGTAACGACTGACTGCTGCTGCTAATTTAATTAATGCCAGAACAGAATCTCTCCTCCCTCAAATTAATCTAAAACTTGCTGCAGATATTCGTCCAACTAATTCTACCTGAGGTTTACTTGAATTATTCTGAGTCAGACTGTTTGTCCCAACTCCGCAATTGATTCATCATGAGTTTTAATGCATAGTGTTTAACACTAATTTCTCATAGATTTCAAGCGTTAGAGGTAGTTTCAAAGCTATTGTTATTCATTTCAGTTGCTGTAGTTTAAGGTTGTGTTTATTTATTAATGGCTTTCCATGGAATGTATGGTGTTCGTTTTTTTAATTGTAAATTTGATATACAATAATAGATATATTTTTAATCCTCTCATGTCATGATTTGTTTTATACATACAACAATTTTAATCAGTAGTGTATCGCAAAAGTTTTTAAAGAAAATATTGTGTAGTATTTCTATTTTAATATTTTTAAGTTCATATTTTTATCTGTATCTCTTTTAATCTTAAGAGTAAAACTTTGTTCAATTACTCAATGAATATACATAATGTTGTTCCGATAATAATTTCTCAATATTACCTCATATCACAAAAACTCACACATTTTTTAGCTATGTGCAACTAAATTTAATTAATAGAGTCGTTTCAAAGCCTCATTTGAACGCAGCCAAGCTTTATCTCCAATTGATTGACATAACCACCGACCGCGACGCATTGTTCCAGTCTAGCAGCCGTCACAACTGAGCTCCTGATACTGGCCTCAGTTAACATAACCACCGACCGCGACGCATGGTTCCAGCCTGGCAACGTCACAACTGAGCTCCTGATACTGGCCTCAGTTAAGATAACCACCGACCGCGACTCATGGTTCCAGCCTGGCAGCCGGCACAACCGAGCTCCTGATACTGGCCTCAGTTAACATAACCACCGACCGCGACTCATGGTTCCATCCTGGCAGCCGGCACAACCGAGCTCCTGATACTGGCCTCAGTTAACATAACCACCGACCGCGACTCATGGTTCCATCCTGGCAGCCGGCACAACCGAGCTCCTGATACTAGCCTCAGTTAACATAACCACCGACCGCGACTCATGGTTCCATCCTGGCAGCCGGCACAACCGAGCTCCTGATACTGGCCTCAGTTAACATAACCACCGACCGCGACTCATGGTTCCATCCTGGCAACCTTCACAACCGAGCTCCTGATACGGGCCTCAGTATACTCCGCTAGTTTACTTGACACTGTCTTTGTAGAGTTGCTAATTATATCATTGCAGTTAAATACTTTGTGGTTTTGCATTTTTTAAGTAACACATTATTCAATTTTATAGTATATTTCGTTACATGAGTGGGAAATGGGACTTTGAAGGCCTAGATACGAGGTCGAGCACTTGAAACGATCAAGAGTAGGCAAAATATTTTTGGTCAAGTTACGCACGATATTTTTCATCACACTGCACTATGCAATAAAATCTAAACAAATAAAAAAAAAATTAATCGTTCAAACAAACGAAACGTAACCTTAACTAATCTGGCGAGATGTTCTGCTTGTGTTTCTGGTTGCTAGTCAACCACTTCACATGAGCCAATGTATATAGAACAAAAAAGGGAGGTGACACCAACAGCTGATTGAAGCATTTTAAAGTATTTCTTGTACCTTTGACGTCATATTATTTACCTTGACATATCAATGGTTTGCTTTAAAGAATTTAAGTGCTGCACCTTTAACGTCATCGATTTTGTTATTGTTTTTGTTGACGTCACCTACCTCCGTCTCATTCTATATTTCTTGACATCAGATAAAGCCACCGAAACTAGAATACTCTGACGGTAGGCGACAAATACAGCTGTTCCCAAGGGAAAAGCATTAAGTTCCCAAGTACGTCTTATCTATTTCACAGTTGTTATCAGCTGAACTACCAACTACGTCACAGATTTGTTGTTGTTGTTGTTGTTATCACCTACCTTATCCAATTATAGATTTCTTGGCTACCGTTTCTATTGGAAGTCTAGGTCCGAAAACTTACAGTCCTAGATCTAAAACATATGATTTTCGTTGTTGGAAGTGATTATTGATGAAAAGCGTTATTTTTTATGTAGAGACGTGAAAAAGCTTTTTGTTATTTTATTTCATTAATTAAATATCGACGGTGAAACTAGTATATGTGTTTTAGAACAGACGCAAATGAAGAATGGTTGTAATATGAGTGTTTTGATACTTTTCGGCAAATTATATTTCGCCTAGGATCATAAATGCTAAGATATAGGCATGTCAGAATGATTGTACTTGTATAAAATTACCTGAATTATTGTATGTTAAATAAGTCATAAGTAATAAATTTAATTTATAGTAAAAATTAGTGTAGATTTTTAACAGCAGCTTATGGATTTTATATATACTAGAGATCGCCTCATGATCGAAATTCGATCAAAGTTTCAGTTGGTCTGGCCCAAAGAAGCTTAAAAACATTTTAGAACTAAAACATCTGTTCTTTCTAATTTTCTAGCAGTTGTTTTTACAACAGCTGTCTAATGATTTATTCAATTCTTCTTTCTTTATAAGATTAACATTGGAACTTTGAAAGCCTGTGGGGCGTATTCCTGGAGTCCGATGTGAATTAGAATGTGATTCTGCTCATCTACAGGACTATACCTTTCTAACGGTATGCTCGGATTTATCCTACGATGCACACTAGCTGAGAAAAAAGGAGGAAATGAAACATGCTTGAAAATATATAGATAATATATATAGATAAATATATAATAGACAAATATATAAATATAAATATTTAAATATATAAAATATAAATATAAATATATAATAGATAAATATATAAGATAAATATATATAGATAAATATATAGATAAAATATATAGATAATATATAGATAAATATATATAGATAAAAGTTCTAAATCTTTCGTCTCATCTGTTTTCATTTGTTTCATATTGTTGTCTCGTTTGTTTTTCATTCACTATATTCTGTCCAAACATAAAACATTATTTAATCATGTAAACAGTAATGATGATAGTCCAGTCATATTAGCGAAATTACCTAAAAAACTCTTATAAGTGTGAAACTTGGTATATGTATTAATATTTACATCCGGAATAACATACTAAAAGTCCTCGAAAAATAAACTTGTGCTATGGCCGCCATCTTGGAAAATGGCGCCCAACACCCAGTTTTTCTCCACTTACTCAAAAACTATTCCTTCCATAAAATACATTAAATGTAAACAATATTTGCCAAAAAAGAGCTACAACTTTTGTCCTTAGCAATATTTCGATATAATTAACCGTTTAGCCATAAAATTCAATATTTAGAAAATAAATTTGAAAATTCATTAAAAAACCTGATTTGCTATTAAAAATGTTTTAAATGCATTATTTTAAAATTTATTTTACTACTTTAATTTAATAATTGGAATGTTCTGAGCATTTTCATACCAGTAACATAACTTTTATCTTTCCATTTATATTTTCTTTGATATTTTTAAATGTAGTTGTTGGACTACCATAATAATCTCCTACTGTGTTTATTATCTATGGTTTTTTATTGATTTTATTGATATTTATGTTGGTACTAGAGTAGAACTTCGGTCTGATGATGAATGACGTTGGAGCAATTATTTAACAGTATAAAATAAAAATTATTCGAATTAAAAAATAATTTTATTAAAGGGGTTTGTTTTTCCTACATACAGTATTAACCTATATCCATTTATTTATTTTTCATGTCTTAATCCTTAGGTAAAATTCAATATTCATTTACTAAGATAACTGCCTACTAAGATAGGTGTTTTTGCCAGGGCTTTTGTTATGTTATTTCAGTAAATAAAATATACATAGGTACCAAATCCCATCCTTGTACCATAATGAACTCAGTATGGGAATATTATGGTAGTTTAGCAACGAAAGCATCAGCATTGGTAAATAAAAAATTCACAAAAGTATATAATTGGAAATGTAAAAGTTATGTTACTGGTATGAAAATGTTCAGAACATTCCAATCATTAAATTAAAATAGTAAAATAAATTTTAAAATAATGCATTCAAAACAATTTCAATAGCAAATCAGGTTTTTTAATGAATTTTAAATTTATTTTCTAAATATTGAATTTTATGGCTAAACGGTTAATTATATCGACAAAAGTTGTAGCTCTTTTTGGCAAACTCTTTTTACATTTAATGTTTTTTAAAGAAGGAATAGTTTTTGAGTAATTGGAGAAAAACTGGGTGTTGGGCGCCATTTTCCAAGATGGCGACCATAGCACAAGTTTATTTTTCGAGGACTTTTGATATTTTATTTCGGATGTAAATATCAATATATACACCAAGTTTCACACTTATAACAGTTTTTTTAGGTAATGGAGAAATTTTTATTTAAAATGACTGCACTATGAAGGTAAATGCAAATATTAATCTTCAGGGCTGACGACACAGATAGGATTCAAACTTAGTTTGACTTTAGACCTTCGACGTCCGACGTAAAGTTATCTTATGCACCCGAAACTACTCTAAGTGCTTTTGCAAGTAGCTTAACCTTCTAGAATATTAGACCAAGCAACATTTCAATGTAATTTATATGTAGAACTGTTGTATTTATATGCATGAAGACGACTATAAATTAAAATCAATTTAACATTTAACTATCAAAAAAGTTTGTTATTATTCAAACGCTCAATAAGTAACACAATATTTTACATGCCAATAACTGAACTTTTTTTAGAATTCGAGTTTCAAATGGAAAATATTTTGCTTAACAAATGTAAAAAATTGTTGGACCTCTTTACATGCGGTTATTCAATAGACAGAAACTTCTATAGCATGTTTCCGAAGATAAAGAATTTTTTCTATATGCGATTCTCATCTGGAAACCGAAATGACTCTTAAAACTAACATGCAACCCATATATTCACCTAAAGTCACAAATTTAAAGCAGAACTGATAGTCTTCTTACAGTAAATATAACTATGGCTGCACACAAAATATAATGGGTTAAAAGAATAAGACCCGATAAGCTATTTGATACCGTTGTTATAAGGTCAATGGTATACGTGTCAAGTAAGAAATATATCAATTTAAGAAATATTTTGTTGTGAAAAGTGACATATCGTCGTAAATATCACTTCAGAACACTTTTGTTGGTACGTTAAATCTACACTTGTAGAAGCCTACTCAAATTTCCTCCTGCAAAGAAAAGAGTATAATAATTCACTTTTGCTTATGGGATTTTTTTCAATTAAAACAGCTAGATAAACAAACAGTGCAGACAGTGAAATTCCTATTCACTGTTAAAGGCTATTTGCGGGTCTTTATAATATTTGTATCAGATAAAATAAACAAAAAGTGATATTCAGATAAGGAAGTTCGTCCAGATTGTGTTGAAGGAAATCTGAATATGAATGAGGGATTGCCTCCATTGCCCTCATACTCTCCCTTTGTGACAACCACTCGGTTTGACGATAGATAAGAAGGCAAAGTTAGGAAATTGCTTTCTCAGAACTGTTTTGAAAAAAAAAGAAACAACAACTGCTTACCTTAAATAAATGTTTAATACGTATTAATAGTCTTTCAAAATGTATTACGTTCAAATTATGTTTGAATATAGTATTCATTGTGACCGAGGATTGGGATGTATTATAATGAAATAAAATTACCTTGTCCAATCACTGTTTGTCAAAAGACATGTTTCGTTCCTTAGAACATCATCAGGTCCGTAGTATGCAACTACCACATAGTCCAATGTGGTTTGTCAAATGATTCGATAAAAAGTTGTCCTAGTCACTAAAACCACAAATTGTCAGAGTGATAAAATTAATAAAACTGAATAAAACTGATGAAATTGTAATTGTACAATTTAGGTAATTATCTAATTTGTAATACTCTAATTGTAGATAATAAATCTATATCTAATTTGTGTTAGAGTGGGGTACTGGCCAGCCCAACTACAAATTTAATCAGTTTCATTCAGTCTTATTAATTTTATCACTATGAAAACTTGTAGTTTTAGTGACTGGGACAACTTTTTATTGAATCATTTGACAAAGCACAATGTAATAATACATTGGACTATGTGGTATTTGCATATTATGTACCTGATGATGTTTTAAGGAACGAAAAATATCGTCTTTTGACAACCAGTGATTGGACAAGGTAATTTTATTTCATTATTATGTTTGAACAATACAAAAATTACCATGTATGAAACTCCTGATAGTATCAAACGCTTGAATGTTTACTTAAAACTTCTTACAAACTAACAAATTTCATTTGTATTATTTAAGGGATAAAAATGAAACCTTTCTTTTAATTGTTAAATTCCTAACCCAACTTAACCCAAGCTGACCCAACCTAACCTAACCTAAACCAACCAAACCTAACCTAACCCAACCTAACCTAACCTAACCCAACCTAACAACTAACTTAACCTAACCAAACCAAACCTAAACTAACACATTATCACACACCTTAGACAAAATAGGTCAACGACGTGAGAGTATTTACTACGTAGCCCGTCTTCCGGGTACCATATCCTGATTCCGATCACCTTCCGATAGGAAGGAATACAGTTTATATCTCGTCCATCGGCTATAAGCCTACTAATATATGGGCACTGTGACCCTCTACTCTATAGGGATCCTTGGGGATTCTAATCCTCCCCCGACCTTTGTGTCTAGCTTCTATTGTATTGACATTGGCTCCATAGTTACAGAGAGATTTGAAGCCACTTCTCGATCAAGACCCGACAACATAAGTGTAAGCTTTCTCGTGCATTGTTTTGTATTTATGATAGATGTGCTTCCTAGGGAACATATTACCATCTTGACACTCTCCTACCAACGTCTGGGCGTCTTCTCTTTACAACGACATTCATTTGGGCTTCACATGGTGCGGCTTCACAATTATAGGGTCTATATTCAAATTCTAATACACCCCCACCAACACTCGAAAACTTAATTTGTTGCTATACTAATTAAAGGACTATAAAAATATAGAATATTATCAATTAAATGTTATGTGTTCCGTTTTTTTTTTCTTTTTTAAGGGTTGTTAAGCTCTTGACCTTTCAAAGGCTGCAAGTAAATATTGTGTTTATATCAGTATCAAGAATCAAGAAGTTTATTTTGCCATTAGGTACAATATGGGCTGATCTATTAGGCTTCGTCAATAGATATATAGTCTATTTATCCAAAAAAATTTACACGAACAATCGTAACAATGGATTGTCACGGATGTCAATAAATAAACAGAGGTTGTTTTAAGACACTTTTCTCTAGTAAATGTGTACAGTGTAGTGGTTCATCAAGCAGATTTTTCATCAAACTAATTTACATAAGTTAGATGACCTACAGGGTTACCAAACGTCTCAATTGAAGTACACTTTGATTTCCACAGTGCCTTGATTTGACGTAACATAACGGCCCACATGAACCGGCTGGTAGAAAAAAAAAATATATTATGAAAGAATATAAGTACATTTTAAGCTTCATCTCAGCTCTAACTACCCAAGAAGACCAATTTAGACAGGACTGTTGTCTAAATATTTGGGAAAATTAACGTCTAGAATCCGATTGGGTCCTAAAGGGCAAAAGACAAAGTAGGCATAGTTCTGTTGTAATGATAAGCGATCCTAGGCTAGTGTGAGAATGTGAAATGGGAGATTTTAGTGAGTGGTCTACTTTATCATTTTATGAGTCCCCGCTACAGGTTGGCCACCTGTGTGCTAAAAGCGTTATTTCTCCTTTCCATAAAAAATAAAACCTTATAGGCCTAAGATAATTTGTATTTGGATCCCACAAATCAAAAGTATATTTTCTTAAAGAAAACACCACCAATATATACTTTTAACTTTTAGCTTTATGATTTAATAATGTGACACTTTACATATGGCAAATTTTCAAAGCTTCTGAGTTTTGTATCCAACAAAATATAAATAAAAGGAGGGATCAAAGGATTTAAAGTGTGCAGTTAGGCTTTCAAACTTTGTTAATCGTTGTTGTTAATCTTTGGCTCAAACGGTCGCCAAACCATATCACTTTTGTAACTTGTGTGTCGTACACATTCAATCATAAATTGATCCTCGAAATTTGTTCATAGATATTTTTAAAACTACTTGATTCAATTTTAAATTGTGATTTAAGTTTATTTAAGCTTCAATAACCATAATAGTAAAAATAATTTTTATATTTTATAGTTTGGTATTTTTTTTCACTGGCATGTTCCGCTGCAGAGATAGTTTCAATAAATAATAAGTACTTAAAATATTCTATTTATTACTGAATTTTATTAATCTTTGTCCATATTATTAGTACCATTTTTGTCCATGCTTCTCAATCAAAAGTTTCAAATCTAGATAAATAATCTTCTTAAATGTAAATCTCCTTGTGGACGAGTCGGGGACGTCATGGTAAAGGCCCTGTACTTCTGGACCATGTCAGCGATGTTGCGGGTTCAAATGTGCGTTTTGGTTGGAAATTTTTACCAGGATAAAAAAAACTTCTGTACCGTGCATTCAACAGTCCTGTAGCGTTTCACCTCTTTACTTTGTATAATGCGATTCACGCACGGATCAAAAATCTATGTGGACCGAAAAAAATCAGATGAAAAGTTGGCTGCCAACATAAAAAAAAAATGAATAAACAAGAAAATCCTTGATTTTAAAATACGGCATTCCTCGAGTGACCAATAAAACAACAGCAAATTTCTCCCAGGCGACTTAAAAAAGCTAAAAAGTAGCCTACTTACAGAATTGCATTTTTCCATAAGAATTGCACTTCCCAAAACTTTTAAAGGCTATAAGACGTAATCCTTATAACGATCGTATATTTAAAGGAAGTTCTGTAAATTAACGCACCTTTCACTTTTGATACATAAATCATATCGGTTCAATAGTTATCGAGATTGTAGCGTTTAAACGTTGATTAAATTTACAAGAAATTTTTATGAGAAATAATAAAAAACGATTTTTTAAAAGTTTATATGTTCTATTAGAAAACTACATATAGCAAGAAACAGTAATTTCTTAACAGAACGTACACACAATATGAAAAAGGATTTTAACTGTATTACCAATATAGTAATAAACCAATTTAATCAAAAAATTAATAAAGAATTGTAAATCATTTGCTAGAAGATTTGGGGTGAAGAAAAACAAATATTTATTCGGACTACGATTTTTAGAAAATAAAATTCTTGTATAGTATTTATTTTCTGTATGTTTAAGCTAACAGCATGGTCATTAAATACATTAAATAAACTTAAACTCGATTCAGAAGTGACAATTATCTCACTGACTGTGTATTCAGTAATGAAGTATCTTGTATAATGCGAAATAATTAACATCATTGCTTCAACACTCACAACGATGACTATTAACCTGTACCTACAAATATTTCAAATGTTCTTTATTATATCATAATAAAAAGCATTATAGATTATTGTATTTATTTTATTTCGTTATAATGGATTTACAATTAATAAATCTTGAATAAAAATACGTAAATTAATATTAATATTATTAGATTATACTTTGAATTATACATAAAATGTATTTTCCTTAGACTTAGAAAATTTTTACATTGGGTGATGTATTTATAAAGTCGATAAACATAAAAACGTTATTAAACGTTTTATTGGTTACTAGTTACTACTCCTCATCCATACAACGATTGCACTTGATGCTTTAAATAGAGATATTTAAATTTAACCATGATACATCATAATAGGAAATGCTATAATTTTAGTTCTAAATACATTCAACAACAACAACATTCGACCTATACAATATTTTGCTTATATTTAATCACCCAAAACTTAAATTATTTACAGCTGTACAGTAACAGATGTTAAAAATGCTCAACCCAATCCCAATGCAGTTCTAATGGGAAAATTTCAAATTTTATTTATGAAGAGTGCCTTTATATTAAGTGTGATTCTGGTCAGTTTTTGGTGGAAACAACTATAGATCCCTATCTAATGACACAGGAAATTTGAAAATCGAACACAATTGTAGAAGGTGTTCTCTTTACAAAAACCCTTACAAATTAAATAAATATATATACATTACGGTGCATTATTAGAGTACAAAATATAATAACTTAAAGCTGACTTTATGCCATAGCTGTATCTGTGTTTGAAAACAGTAAAAGAAATTAAATAAACCAACCATACTTTATCTAATTAAAAATGTATTATTAAAAATGTAATTAATAACTTTAATTTGCGACCAGTGTATTACATTATAAATTTACAAAAGGCTTATGAAATGCGTTACTAAACTCTTTTCTTCAAAGTTTTATTCAACTGATTATTCTTGCCTCAAAATGCAAGAAAGTCCTATTTGGATTTCATTAGTTTTATTGAAAGCTCCAACCAAACTCCAGATAAACATGATTTAGTTACCTGAATTCAAATATTATTTCACAAGAATGTTAAATAATAATCATTAGTTACAATATAAAAAATATACACAATATTACAATACTATGAAATATTATAGTTTCCAGAAGTTCAAAATATCTTGTTAATATAAAGTTATATACGTAAAAAGTTGGCGTAAATAATGTAATCTAACAAAAAAATTTAAAATAAAATGCCTGAAATAAATCAATTTATTTCATGCATTCAATAGAATCAGATGTAACCGTATGTGAGTTAGCTTGTGACCGTATATTTCCTTTTTACTTTTAACCTATGAGATAATAAGTGCTTGGGATCATATGAGGAAATAGAAGTTACTTCAAAAGATTTTTGTAGATGACAGTATTGTGAATAAATTAATTTTGGAAATCCCAAAGCAATATTATGAACGTTTATCACTTTACAAACACTACATAGTTATCTAATTACATTAGTTACCTATTGGTTATTGTGTAGTGTACATCCGAATTTTAATATTTGAATAAAATATGGGAGGAAATGTAAAATGCTTGAAATGAAAATGTCAGAAAAATGACAATGAATTATTCCTCAATCGGATAGTTCAATATTTCACCTGAAATGCAGATTAGGTAAAGTATATTCGTATGGCAAGGAATAATTTAATAAATTAAATAAAAAATATACGAACGAGCTCACCTAAAGGGCAAAAACTTCCTCTGGTTGGCATAGCAAAGCATGCCGGGTAAGCTAGTAAGTTATATAATACGTATTCAATTACGTTACTCAATATAAAAAAACTGTTATTATTTCATACTAACTATCAAAGATCATTCAGGACGAATAAAGTCAACTTCTTAACAAACCAAATTCAAATTTCGTTTAGTTAATTGAGTCTCTATGTGGTAGTGTAAGAACCATACAGGTGATGAGATTGGTTTCGATTGTTCAGCTGCTGATTAGGCCCTTTTCGAAAGACCCACACAAAGCTCTGAAATCCTTTCCAATTAGTTTCTTAATTTCACTTGCAGTTCTAATGTTGAAAATTGCGCGTAACTGAAAGAGAGTTAAATTTAAAAGTAAGTAATCTAATGCTAAGTTTATTAAAATTTTCTATACTTATGTTACCAGCGAATTTTTGTTTAATATAGAAGAAACAAAATATTTCAGTAAAGAAAACACGGGAACTTTTAAGGGTTAAAGTGTGAAAACGGGACAATTCTGGAACCAGTTCAAATAATTTTTTCTACTCCAAAAATGTCAACATAAATATTTCTTGGGTGGAAAAATTTTTGCTCCACAGTCCTTGATTTTTATAGTATAAAATAAGACTACAACGTTATTATTTTAAAATTCATGTCATAATTAATATATTCTTTTCACCAATTCATCAAAGCACATGATATAAATAATTAAACACTAAAATAAACTATAAATAAAAAATACTATGAATTTAATAAAATCTCAATTTATAAGAAATTTAAACTACTTGAAATTTAAAGAAGCAAATAAAACTATTTTTCACAGTATGTAATAAAACAGTACTGAACCGAATATAAGTAATTATGTAAATTATTTAGTATAGTTAGTTTCAAGGTGGAGTTTATTCATAGGAATAGAATGAATTTCCGAATATCCTCAGAAAATACTTTGGAATTATTTCTATACATCATTTTTTATCCTAAGCCTAAGACTATCAATCAAGTTTTCAATAAAATAAACGGAAAGTTTATGAAACACAGAATCCCTCGTCTGAGCTCCTCCGAATTGCGAGTATCAATTTTCTCGAAGGCGTCTGCATTTACCTGCAACAGAGGGATATAGGAAGAAACAACCGATTTAAAATATCGAATCTTTGGTTGTGGTGTTGACATTAAGGAATTAGTGTTTAATATCAGTATCTTTTCCAGTATTTCATGGTGGTATATTATTTTTAAACTGAACCGTTGTCTGTTGGAACTGAATCAAATTTGAATAAGATAAATTTTCTAATTATGTAGATACACGCATCTTCAGCCAACAGATATAATTCAAAGCGGAGAACTTATATTTTTTACAAATAAATCAAATTCACAAAAGCATCAGGTTTGATTATAAATCTTAATGATACAAACTTAATTACAAATTTTCTCAATGGGAAAAAGTGAAAAATGACTTGTTGGCTAGTGAAGGGGAAAATACACCATACCTATCAGCTGTTATGTATAATTGAAATCAGTGAAACCCATTTTAATTGACCAATAAAAGGGCTAGACATCACTGTGAAAGTTTTTTCTCCCCTGATTTTCTGCCAAATCTCTAGCGAATTTCCCTAAAGGGAATACTTTATTCCGTGGCAGTCATGGTAAGACTTAAGCCCAGGACCATGTTACTTTTATATTTTGATGTCCCCAGAAGCCAAAGACACCATTAGTATTTTTCATATATATGTTCATATTATGTCCGTGGTACTGATAACTTTTGACAGGGACCTATAGTTTTGATAACATTTGGTAAAAAAGTGTAGGATCAGGTCTCTTTTCTTGAGTTCGCGAACTAGCAATATCGGATTATGGGAATGAGGATTTATGGGCTTTCAAAGGATCTAGAATTTCAAGGATGAGTTTTTGGCAATTTCAGACCTAAATTTTCAAAATTCAAAATTTTTAACTTACACCACTTAAAATAGTTTGAAAACCTAACAACTTAGTATTTTGAAATGTTTGTTTGACTTAACAGGTGACGGAGGAAATTCTAAAATAAGTTTTCCATTTTATTCTTAAGAGAAATCAACAAAACTCTGTATGTTACGTGTTTGTTGACTTAACTTGGTATCAAATTTGGTAGGTACATTTACTAGACTGGGACGTTGGCGACGTCCTGTAATCCAGCTACTTGGAGGTCACGAATTGTGGATAGTTATAAGCGATGGCTTGTGGATGCGATATTCTTTGGTGAGGATTAACGTCCGCACTAGTGAATACCAGTTCATCCATAAAGATCATCCTCATAATTAGACTAATTCGTATATGTGAGGACGAAATTGTGGTTCGAATCCCACGTTAAACTGTAGGTCCCTATATACCATTGGCTGTTGGGCTATTAATTAACAGTCCTGTCTAAGGAGAATGTCGGCCTTAGTCAGTAACAAGACTACAAGTTCGCGCCACAATCATCCTACACTCATCTCTCATTGTTATTCAAGTTAAAATACCCACTATGTGAGGCCCCTGTCTCAAGATAGTGATATAGTGATATAGTTTAACTTATATTTTCTTACAGCACCCATATGACGGAAAATTTGCCGACACACTCCCATGGGGTTTATGGCAAAAATGAAAGATACCAGAATTTTATGCCATTTAGTATGTCCGTGCACTGGAAAGGGTTTTTTCTATAATCCACTTACAATACCCCAAATGGCAGCAAACCTACATCCTCGTTCCCATGGTGTTTAAGGGAACCACCACACCACAACACGGCAATGGGTTGCAGACCCGTGTCCGTCATTACCGGTGCGTGTGATAGGCCTATCATGTTTAAATGTGCCGTGTATGTGTGCGTATGTTTAACTTATTTTAACTTTTGACAACGACCATATGGATCTGCAAGTGTACGGTATGTTTTGATAATAGTTTAGTGAAACCGAAACATGTCAAAATTTCAGTGATATTTTAACTTTGAATTGCTGACGGAAACAGGTAGGTCTAATTTAACCTATATTTTCATAATATTGCAGTTCTGGGGCTATACAATATGAATTATGAAAATTAATTCTGAACAATTTTTACATCGTATTTTAAAGAAATTTTTAAATACCGATGTATACCGATGTAAAAAGTTCCAAATAAATATTGACTAAAACTGAATTTTGATTGCATTTCGAAAAATGCGAAATATTGCATTTAAAAATAATAAAAATGTGTTAAAATGTATTTTAACTGCATATAATTACGACTTATCGCATTAAAACTACAACTAGACAGATTCATGTCGCAAATCAATTCTAAATGTAAGTAAGTTTTGAACATTGCTAAATAATTGATTCTAAAATTCCTTAAAAATTAATTTAAGATGTATTTTAATCACATTTATTTTGCATTCAGCCAAATGCGTTTCGCAAAATGAATGTAAAGTGCAATTTAAAAATATTTTGAACAGTGCTAAATAATTGCATTCAAAATGCTACAAAAATTTATTCAAAATATATAGTCTAATAATTGCATTTATTTGAATGCATTTCACGAAAAATATTTTTAATGTATTTGTGTTTTGGAAAAGTAATTAAAAAGCAGTTAATTGCATTTCTTTTTGATTTAGGGTAGAAAGCATTTTGAAGTAAATGGACCAGGACCTAAGTCTGTTGCTTAATAGCAATGCAACATCCATTGAAATACTTAAGCTGGGTAACCTTGGAGACCAAAGCTGTTATTCAATAATGCCAGACGTAACACAACCTTGTACATTGTCTACTACAGTGTACTATGTATATTGTACTATATAATTAATACACAATCTCTGGTTGTATCAGTGTATTGAATACAATCTAGTCTGTCAGATAACTTCGAATTACCTATAATATACCTCACATATAATATAAAATATTATATTATAATTACCTATAATATAACATTTTATATTATAATTACCTATAATATAAAATATGTATAACATGCCCTTCAGTGAAAAAAATGATAACTGCTCCCTCACATATACTGGCTAATAATTTATGATCATGAATAAAGTTGAATCAAATTAAAATTTAAAATGAACTAATGAGGTAGACAATAATTTTAATTAAATCGGTACCTCTATCGAGCCAAAATTAACATATTGTAATTATTTTATATAATATTGTTTTAATTAATGTTATAACAATATAAGTATATATCGAACACATGTTGAAATGAGATTTTTCCGAATGTTGATAAAATGTCCAAATGATTAATCCATAAAATTATTAGATTTGAATGCTGAGGATGACTTCTGATAAGAAGTCGAAATATACAGTTTTAACTAAAATTGTTTTATTATTTAGTGATGTGTAGCCAATAAAAAACAAATTGATATAAAATTATTAGAATCACTATTTGTCAGATATAATAGTCTTAAATAATTGTGTATTAACCACGAATACATAAATACGAATAGAAGTTACAGTTTACAGTGGTATATTTTTATGGTGATTAAAAATAATCTATTATAATATGAAGCTAAAAATTATGGGGAAAAATATATTTTGTTCTATTCATGAATTCTATAAGCTGTATTTTAGTAAATTTCTAGGTTTAAAAAGCGATTGAATTTTAATTTTGTCAAAATTAAATTTAACGCGTACGTTTATTACATTCAAATTAATTAAAACATTCATAACGGAATAGAGTAGTCGTTTAGAATCTTTTGTGGGGTAATAACTTGTAAATCCCTGAATGGAAACGAACTATTTAAATCAAGGAATGAAATTGCTTACCTGACCGTTTATTCACATAAAAACTATGCAATGAAAGGAAAATATTCGTAGCGTTGCTGGGGTTTGTATAAAGATGTCTTTGGTAAGGAATATAATAAAAATAAACCGTCTTACCAATTTAACAAGAATATTGGTCTTATTAAGCAAATAATTATATTTAATTTTAAAAAATCCAACTGCTACAAACAATACAGCTGAACTACCTGTAAGTCAGCTCTTATCAAATATAACTTTTATGAATATTTATTCCCATGTTTACATTGTTTACTTCTATCTCCGAGCTATTCACCAAACCGACCCTTATAAAAATGTAATTAATTGTATTTCTATAAATGCAAATAATTACATTTCCATTGTATTTTACAATACAACTAATCATGGTTTAAAGCTATTTTAAAATGCTATTTATTTCAATTGAAATATACAAAAATGTTGTTAAAAAAATTCAATTTTGATAAATTTTAATTGAACTCCGAATTTATTTAAATCTAATATTAAATGTGTCCTAGTCGCATTTTAAATGTATATCAAAAGCATTCAATTGTATTTTAAACACATTTTTAATAGTATTCATAGTGAAATAAAATTACCTTGTCCAATCACTGGTTATCAAAAGACGACATGTTTCGTTCCCTAGAACTTCATTAGGTCTATAGTATGCACCTACCCCATAGTCCAATGTATTATTACATTGTGGTTTGTCAAATTATTCAATAAAACGTTGTCCCAGTCACTAAAACTAAAAGTTGTTATAATGATAATATTTATAAAACTGAATAAAACAGATTGAAATTGTACTTGGGCTGGCCAGCACCTCACTCTTATCACAAACTAGATACTACTAATTCATTGGAGTAATTGTCTTCTTCTTTATCATTTCTTTTACTGCAATTAAACATTTTAATGCACTTTAATTGGTGCAACAATAATATCCATGGACGATATTCATGGAAATATCCTAGCAGTAACCACGAGCAATGGTATCAATCAAATACCAACATCGGGGTTTTCCGCTGTTGCTCATTAATACTGCCAGGAGTGGCAATACAAATAAGAGGGAGTCCCTAACCCTTCTGAGGGGAGATAATCCACATTATATTTACACTCACTGAATGTTTTTTTGCGAATTTCCCCATAGGTAATACGCTATTACGGTAGTACTCATGATAATACCTTTTCGTTTTGAGGTCCCTAAAAGCAAAATGTACTGCATGAGCTTCACTTAAATAGGATCTCGGAGTATGTGAGCCAATATAAAGCTGAGAGCGGAGCGCAATAAAGCCGGAGTCGTATTGTACGTTCCCGGTATTGTTGGTGAAGCCCTCAAGTGTCTGCAATAGCTACAAGGTGTCAGAACTACTTGTACTGATTAACTCTCAACAAACACATAAAGACACACTCGAGTATAAGTTAATCACGTGGAATTAATCTGTTTAAAATAGTTAACGCAACAGATTTTGATTATAATATTACTTATTGATTATTTTTCTAGATCAGGTGAAATTATATGACCTAAGGTAAGGTGAGGTGAGATGGGGTGAAATTAGATATTGAGGATATTACTTTTTTTTTTTTTTTTTTTTTTTTTTTGAGGGAGAGGCGGAAAAATGCATTACGCACACAGGTGGCCAGCCTGTAGTGTGGGGCTCCCCAAAAAACGGGTTTACCCACTAAAAAACCTCCTCTACTCTTTAGGAATCTAACCTGGAATTGTTTGTCACATTACGTCAGGCTAGGCCTAAATTTGGCTTACGCCCGTGGGGCTCGCTCCTTATCCAGCCGCTCGATCAAGGGATCTGGGCCACTTCGCGGTCCAGATCGGTTTTCTTTTCCAGGAGGATGCCCCGGACGAACTGTGACAAACAATCCCAGTTGCCCTCATCCTCCAAAATCTTTTGGCAGACCGAGTCCACCGAAAATACACCAAAGATTTGTGTGGCCTCCAGGCGGGGCCCTTCCCAACGGGGACAGCGGAAGAATGTGTGTTCCGCATCGTCGGGAACACCCGGGCAATAAATGCAGTCCGGTGAACCGGTCTTTCCCATCCGGTTCAGGTACGACCGAAAATAGCCGTGACCTGTGAAAAATTGGGTCAGGTAGTAGTCCACCTCCCCATGCCGCCGTTCCACCCATGGTTGGACCTGCTTGATAAGTCGCGCAGTCCATCGTCCTCGGGTGTCGTGCTCCCAGCTGTGTTGCCACTGCTGGAAGGTTCGGGAGCGCTCTTCTGTTCTTGCCGTGTCCTTGCCGATCTCGCCTTGTCTCTGATAAATCGCTTTCCTCTCCCCTGCCAAGAGCTTGACAGGGATGACTCCGGCGACCACCAGGACGGCAGGCTCGGACACTGTCCGGTAGGCGGAACACACTCGGAGCGCAGCTTGACGCTGAACCCGGGCGAGTCGCAACCTGTAGCACTCCTTATCTAGAGCGCCTGCCCACACCTCTGCCCCGTAAAGAAGCACGGACTGGACCGCGGACATCAACAGACGTCTTCTGCTGGATCGGGGACCCCCGACATTGGCCATCAGCCTACTAAGTCACTACCTTAGCGGCCTTGTCCGCCATACGGAAGATCTGATCCCTCCAGCTTAACTTGGTGTCCACCATAACCCCGAGGTATTTGGCGGCACGAGTTGATGTGACCACCTCCCTTCCCACTCGAAACGGGACGACGGTGTCGATCCTCTTCTTCGTGAGAATCACGATCTCCGTCTTACTGAGAGCAAGTGAGAGACCGTGATCGGACATCCAGTTGTTGACCACCCGCATAACTCGGTTCAACTTCAGTTGGGCCAGCTCAACGTTGCGTGCAGCAATGAGAGCTGCGACGTCATCGGCGTACCCAACCAAAGTGGTTTCCTCAGGCATCTCGGACCTCAGGAGGCTGTCATAGGCAACGTTCCAGAGATCCGGGCCGAGTATTGAACCTTGTGCGGCACCAGAAGTGACTTCCATCGTCCGCGTTCCGTCCCTCGTGTCATAAATCAGGCTTCGAGAGCGTAGATAATCCTCGATGAGCCGCAACAGATATGCAGGAATACGAAAGGTGTTGCGAAGCGCATCCAGCATATCGACCCACCTCGCAGAGTTGAAGGCATTCTTGACATCAAGCGTAACAAGAAGCACTACTCGGCGGGAGAAATGGTTGTGGCTCTCGGCTCTCTCCACAGCTCTCTGAACTTCGGTGACAGCGTCGATCGTTGACCGTCCCTTTCTGAAGCCGTACTGACGGGGGCATAAGTCCCCGGCAGCTTCCACGGCAGAAGTCAGGCGGGAACGGATCAGCTTCTCGAACAGCTTTCCAGCCGTGTCCAACATGCAGAGAGGCCTGTGGGACGACGGCAGCTCGGGATCACCTTTGCCCTTGCTGATCAGTACAAGCCTGGCTGTTTTCCAGGGAGCCGGAAACACCCCTTCTACCAAACAGGCATTGTACATTCTCATCAACAAGTCAGCGTTGATTAAAAATGCTTTCTTTAAAGCCTCACTGGGAATCCCGTCCGGGCCAGGAGCCTTGTTGCTCTTCAGGGAGAGAACGGAGGTTTCTAGCTCCTCGAAAGTGAAGAGTGGAACGTCCTCTACCCGTCCGAAGTCAACCGGCGGTCGCTGTGGATGTTCAGGAAACAACGCAGCGACGATCCTCCCCATGGTGGCGCCCTCCATGATGGAAGGTGGAGAGCGGGCGCCGAGTTTCTGTGTTACAAGTTTGTAACCCAGGCCCCAGGGGTCGGAATCAACGTCGTCACGAAGTCTCCTCCAGCTATTCGCCTTGCTCCTGTTGATCGCCTGGCGGAGAGATTTTCTCGCAGCTTTATAGGCCTCCGACTTACGAACTCTGTCTGCGGGGATTCTCGCTCTTGTGGCGGCTCGTCTAGTTCTTAAACATGTTCTTCTGAGTTCCGCAATCTCTTCAGTCCACCAGTAAACGGGTTGTTTGTCGCGTCGGGGTTTCCTTCGCGGCATAGACTGGTCGCAGGCCGAGACGATCAGTTCCATCGTGGATGTTACTAGTGCCTCGGCCCCAGCCTCACCAGGATTCCCCTGCGCTCCCCGAGAGATGACTTCGGTGAACTTGACCACGTCCAGTTTGTTGGTGTTCCACCGGCGTGGCCCTTCCCGAGATGCGGAAACTCGACGATTTGCCTGATCATGCAGGTCAAACACGACGTATTGGTGGTCGCTACCCGTGTAGTCCTCCACAACCCTCCAGCCAGAGATCCTCGGAAGGAGCGACTCAGACGCAAAGGTGACATCGGGGATCGTGCCTCTCTGCCCGGGGCGCCGAAAAGTAGGTGTGTCGCCCTGGTTGAGGACGACAAGACCGGCCCTGGCGATGAAATCCAGGATGTATTTCCCCCGGGAGTTGGTAGAGGGCATTCCCCAATCGACGGCCCTGGCATTGAAATCGCCACCAACGACGACATGCCCGGTGGTGCCGAGAACGCACTCCTCTAGGTTATCTATCTTGTCGCGGAAGTCCTGGACGGCCTCGTTGGGTGTGAGGTAGCAACTGAAGATAGTCACGTCCCCACACCGAACCCAGACGAATCCTCGGCCGCGCCCGTGACTCCGCACCAAGACATCTCGTGTATTACGTGCCCAAAATGCAGCAGTACCGAGGCTGTCCGAGATCCAAATGTTTGGGTCTCTGTCCCGATACTGTTCGCTGATAAGGAGCGCGTCAGCACCAAGTTCTAGGGCGAGCTGATCTAGAAGGTTATCAGCTCCCCAGGATCTATGAAGGTTGGCCTGGAGGATGCGAATTACCGGCCGCTGCCTTTTGCCTGTTCAAGTGCGGCTCTGAAGGCACCGCACTGACCAGACCCGGGTAAGTGACCGAGGGCACTGGAGCCTGAATCCTTGCAGAGGAAGCAGGAGGGGCTCAAGGAACATTCCTTGCGTTTGTGGCCCTGGCTTCCACACTGGAAGCAGTTGGCACTCCTGTCGGGCCCTTTACAGTTTCGGGAGGAGTGGCCGAAACCGAGACAGCGAAAGCATCTCGAAACTACCACCCTCCGTTTGAGCCTGCAACTGACCCAACCGACTCTGAGGTGCTGAAGGCTAAGCAGCTTATTGGCGTGCTTTTCGCCCATTTCAGCAACAGCCATCCGGAGTTGACTTCGGTTGGGCTTTGTTAGCCATACCCTCACTCCATCAGCTGGTATCTCCGGGAGTGCCACCTGGATCGCACGGGTCACCTCCTCTTCGGTGGAGAGGGCATCAAGGTCCCGAATCTCGACCGAACACTTCGGTTCTAGGGCCTTGATTGAGCCTTTGTCCCCAAGTGCAGTCTTGAGGGAAGCGGCAAAACCGATCTTGTCACTCGACTTCCCCAGTTCGAGGAGGACATTCCCGTTCTGGGTTCGCCGAATAGACTTGATAACGGTGTTGGTCTCCTCCGGTTTGGCCTGCGATCTAATCTGACCCAGAACATCGGCAAAAGATCGCCCCCCTAAAGGCTTGATCAAGATTGCCTCTGTCCTGGGCTTCTTAGGCCTGGGTTGTTTAGGCTTTCTGACAGACTTGCCAGAGGCCTCCCCAACCGGTTTCGAGACTTGCGTCCGCTCCACCCTCGACGCACTTTTCGAAGCCGCCTCCGCTTGCTTCTGCCTCCTCCTTTCTTTCTTAGACAGGCGCGTCTTCCAGCCCCCCAAAGGTGTTGAGGCAGAGTTTGCTGCCAAGGCAGGATTAGCCGCCGGAGCAGGAAACTCTGCAGGAGTAGCCGCTGGAATCACGGCAGCGCCCGGGGCGGATTCAGTAGCCTGGACAGGAGATGTCTGCGATGCCGCAGTGACAAAAACCGGTCTCGGCACCGAGTCCACCTCGACAAGCTCAGGGCTTCCAGGCGAAGAACCGCTCTGCCTCTTCTTTCGCTTTCTGGCTTGAGTCTGGGACTCAGCCAGGTGAGCTTGAGGCGAAGCAGAGATGACTCGGTTCGTGACATCGCGCTCCTGCTTCACTGCCTTTAGCCTGATTTTCCGGCATTCCTCGATTTCTTCTAGAGCATCTTCGAGTTTCGGGATCCCCTCTTTTATCGCCTTGTTCACGTTCTTTTGAATTAAGAGGGCCTTGGCCATCTCCTTCAAAAGAGCTTTCATCTTCTTCAGAAGTGAGTCTTCCTCCTCGTGGGCGTCGTCCTGCTGCTGACGAAGCATTTGCAGCTCGAATGCCGCACGAAGAGGGCTCTTCCTGGGAGGAATCCCTTGGATATTGGCTAATGGTGTTGCCGGCTCGGCCACCTCCATCGCCATACCGATCTCCTCCTTCTTCTGTCCGGTTTTGGACGACGATCCGACACCACCAAGAGCCTTGAATGGCATCGGCGGGGGGGTGGTTTTAATACCCTTCGTCGGCGTTCCAGTGTTCAAGGTCGGAGACCTCTGCAGTCTTGAGCTGCGCTTAAAGGCGGCCTGCTCTATCTCATCATCGTTCGTGTTTTGCATTTTAAAATCCATACTTTTGTTTCACCAGCGCATCGTGCGGCAAGAGGCGGCCCTTCATCGGTCGAGAGCGGGTACACCCTCGGAGGTCTACCCCCCGTAGGAGATAAGACACCCCTACCCCGGGACTCCGGGGCCCGAACCTCCGTTTGCCCAGCACCGATACACAAAATGTGCCGGACGTGCTGGGGGTCGCACCGTGGCAATGCAGAGTCCGATCCCTGCATCCATGCCGCACTCCCTGACTAAGGTCCGAAGCGGCTGGCTTCTGACGACACACTGGAGGAGACCATCGGCAGTGCGAGGCACACATCAGTCCCTGCAACACAACAGGGACACTCCCAGGACCCCCCAGCATGCGCCGGTCGAAAGAAGGTGGAAAGACACCCTTGATTCGGGGTCTAAAACAAGAAGGTGAGCAAGGTTAGCTCAGGAAAGAATAAAGACGGTGAGCTAAGACCTGAAAGATGAGAAGAAAGGCCCTAGCTCGGGAAGAACTGTGAGGAGGGTCTCACAGCTTGGCTCAGGTACCCCGGGGTTGCCAAGAAACACCCGTACAGTGGAAAGCCCACTGCCCCTGAGGGATATTATATGAGATGAGATGATATGAGGTGATATGAGGTTAGTTGAGATTAGGTAAGGTATGGTGAGGGGAGATTAAATTAGATAGGATGATATGATATGAGATGAGATGATATGAGGCAAGGTTAGGTTAGTAGATATTATCGAAGATGTGGTGCGGTGAGATTAAATTAGATAAGTGATATGAGATGATGTGAGGCGAGGTAAGATTAGTTGAGTTTAGGTAAGGTATGGTGAGGTGAGATTAAATTAGATAAGATGATATGATATGATATGAGATGATGTGAGGCAAGGTGAGGTGAGATTATATGGGATGGGTTAAGGTGAGGAAGAATGAAATGACATGAGAGGATATGAGATGAGTTGAGGTTAGGTAGAGTAAAATGAGAAGAGACGATATGAGATGAGATGAGGTAAGATAAGGTGAGGTGAGGTTAGATGACATAAGGTAAGGTTTGAGGTGTGAGATGAGGTAAGGTGAGCTGAGGTTTAATTAGAAGAGATGAGGTGAGGTAGAGTGAAATGAGAGGTTATGAGATGATATGAGTTGAGGTAAGGTGTGAGGTGAGGTTAGATAAGATGTGTTACGGTGAGGTGAGAGGAAATGAGATGGGGTGAAATGAGATGAGATGAGATAAGGTGAGGATAGATGAGATAAGTGAAGGTGTGAGATGAGATAATGAGACAATAGGTTGTTTGACGTTAGGTGATTTGAGGAGAGACGTTGAGTGAGATTTTTAATTGCATCAATAATAAACTCGACTGAATGGGCGACTATATATTTGTTTAATATATTTTTTTATAGATAAAGTAGATGTAAGACAGCATTAAAACAACTTTAAAAAGCCAGTATCATTAATTTTTTATAACAAAACACATACTAAATGAACTTTATCGATGTGATTAACCAATTTTCATTCGATATAGGGAAAGTAAACATTAGAAAATTGACTTCCAGAATAAAGAGTCTAGTTTGTTTTTATACGGTAAAGTTCAAAGGTGTTCCAGGATTTAGATGTTTGCCAACACGTTCACAAAGTAAATCTATAATCCATTCTCTGTATTTTAAAGGAGGCATTTAGTGGGCAACGTATACAAATAATACCTCTTTTAATCATTTTTCACTTTATGTAACTATAAAGATGTTTCTTAAACAAGTAAAAAGTTAATTTAACTTAACATTTTTAACCTGATTTCCATTCTATTAGTGTTAAAAAATTGATATTTTTTTATTTTATTGATTGTACAACTTTGTGTCCAATGTATTATTTAAGGAATCATAAATTTATCAAAAATAAATATTTAAGTAAAATCTAGTTATTTAAAAATTAACGGTTTTTTACCAAAATTCTATTTTAATTTCTTAGAAGTCAAGTACCTATGTAGCGTGTATCAGAGCGAAGCTTTCGTATTACGACCATAAGTCGGTCTTTCTATTTGGAGAAATAAACTCTTAATTTCAAGTAATATTATCAAGAATAATTCCAGTAAATCATAACATAGGATGGAGTTTGTGTTTTTGGAGTTTTATTAGGCTATTAGTATAACTGTGTTAAATCATCAAATAATGTAGAGACAAGTATAGATAGAATTACAGTTTAGACAAACGTTTATATTGCAACGATTTAAATTTCAATCAATAAAAACGACAGGTTTAGTTGTATTAATAGCAATTTGATAAGTTATATATTGAAATTTAAATCTACAAATGTGAGTAGTAAACAATGTTGTATTATTCATTTACCTTTCGATGTCTTTAAATTGATTGATTTAGGAGTTTCGAACTTGAGTTAAATTTGGAACCATTTTATCTCAAACTTTCAGAGACCTAATAGTATATTTTTTAAATACCAAAACCCAACACTTATTCATCAATCTTTCTGCTAACTTACATATAAACACTAAACATATACTTCATAAAGAAATAACTAACCTTGAATTACTTTACATATAAACGTGCAGTAACAAATTAAAACTCAATTAATATTACTTATAAAAAGAAATTTGGGAGGGTTAAAACATTTAATTAAAATATAACTAATGAAACGGTATACCAGGATTTTTAACATTTCATTTAATTAAGTACCGTTTTATAGACTCAGTATCTTCTAATTATAGTTTCTATAATAAAAAAATTATATTTATTCTTGACTGTTTAATAACCTTAGTAATCATCAGTTTAATCTGGAGATGAAAGAACTCATTTTTCAGCTGTCAGTCTGATGAAGTTAAATTATATATTTATAAAAAAACCTTCAAGAAACAATAATTTAACGTTCATAATTGTTCTTGATCAGACAAACATATTAATTTTAGACGATGAATATTATTTTTATTGAAACTTAAAATCTTGTTGTTTGTTATTTAGTCAGTCTAATTTAGCAATGATATTCGAATTTTTAAGAGATTCGTCAAATGTTTTTATTTAAATGAATTTGTTATCACACTTGAATGTTTATTCATTGATTATTCATCATAATAGGTAACTGTCGTAGTTCACAGGACTTGGATCAAATAGATAGTGTTTAATCAAACTAAGCATTCGGTCTATCACTGGCAAAGGAAACAAAACAGCCAGACCTGTGAGACTAAGAGAACTGTTAGTTAATTTTTAACCACCTTCAATCAAAAACTTTAATTATTTACCTTGATTGTACTTGATTTTAATCCACTATAAAATGTAAACCAGAAGTAAAAACAAAACAAAAGTTATTAAAATGGATTTTTATTGACGATTTTAACAGGCAACGTCAATAACAGGACTGCCATACAATAAACTCCATGCAGTGACCTGTCTGGATGTACTGAATAAAAAAATTTATCTTACTCCACGTATAACTGTTCTGTATGCCCAGCAACACAATGAATAGCAACATTTAAATAAAATCATATTATATTTTAAGCACGACAATAATTATCTATATAGACAAGGAGTTATAAAGTTGATCAAGCACTAAAACTTTAACAAAACTAGACTCAGTTTTAATGTCACATCTATCAGTTAAAAAAGTTCAATGTTGCTGCCACCTTTCCACGATGGGCACAAAATGGAGGAGACCCCCTAGAGGAAGTCGTATAGTAGGTAATGTAACCTTCAATTTTTTAAAATAAATTTTCACCCTAAGGACTTTTTTAATACTACTTAAAATATTTACATACCTAAATAATGTGTTTTTATGAGTAATTAAGTCTAAGAATAAAATTTTGTAAATGCCGAACCTGACTCGTGTATGGTGAAAGGTGAACAAATCCCATTGAGCG